>CM037093.1:18446820-19046820 GCA_020916435.1 Oxytropis ochrocephala
CTAGTGAGAGGTGTGTGCTTGAGTGAAACCTTTAATAATGCGATTGCATGGTATATGAGTGTATTTAATGAGTGGTGTTTGGCGGGATGATGCATGAGATGTGGAATGATGCTTTTCTCGTTTTTTTTTTTTTTTTTTTGGCGGTCCCTTTTGGTGGTTTCTATCAACTCATGGGATTCTGGCGTGAGACACGAAATCATACGAGTATATTTGTATCGTGAGATTGACATCTTTGGGGCGTCTTGTGATTCATTTGAAGTGATTGTAGGTGCATTTGTTCATTTTTTTTTTTTTTTTTTTTTTTTTTTAAAATTGCTTTTATGAGAGATCATATCTTTTACGTGATTTTCAAGAATTTCGTAATGATCGTAATGCTTATGATTATGGCACATGTTTATAATTCGATTATCATTACCAAAAACATCATTTCAGAATGAGAGAATAAAAGAGAATGGAAAGTGTTTGATATTAATATTGGAAGCCAAATATGCGAGTAAGCACACTTGACCAGAAAGATTACATCGATAACGAATTGAAAGAAAGCAGAAAAACTAGAATACTAAGCGATTTATTGGTGGCTAATGTCCTTTGAAATAACTTTGTCGGATACCCATATTCAAGCCTTTGACCAATCGTCATTCAACTTTGAAATGTTATGCTGCCTCAATATTTTGGTCCAACTTCTTGACCCTAATTTTTGCTGGATTGCCCTTTTGGGTTTCAATCACAGGAGGTCGCTCTAACTTTTGCTCGGGCGCCGCTCCGGGTTTTTCGACCAGTGAGCTTATTCTTGCTTGGCTCATTTTTCTTTTTCATATAATTTCTTTAGGCATAGTATTTCTTGATTGCATCGAGTTGGCCCGGGAGATGGAGGTCTTCTCCATCCATATTTGTGAGAACTAGGGATCCTCAGAAGAATGACTTCTTCACCACGTAAGGCCCCCGTAGTTAGGGGTCCATTTCCACGTGAATCTTTTTGGATAGGCAAGATCTTCTTGAGCACCAGGGTCCCCTCTTGAAATTGTCTAGGGCCGAACCTTTTTATCGTGAGGCTCTCTTCATCCTTTGTTGATACAACCGCCCGTGACACAATGCAACCGACCCTCTTCTCATCAGTGAGGTTCAAGCGATCTAGGCGAGCCCTGAACCCGTTACGCCTCTTCTAATTTTGTCTCCATTAGTACGCGTAGTGAGGGTATTTCAACGGCCGATGGGTAGCACTGCTTCCATCCCATACACTAGTGAGCGGTGTTGCCCCTGTGGAAGTGCGGTGAGGTTCGGTACCCATGTAAGCGCAAAGGGAGCATTTCATGCCGGTCTTTGAAAGTCACTACCATCTTACGCACAATCTTCTTGATGTTCTTATTTGCCGCTTCAACGCCCCATTCATCTTTGGCGGTGCGGGAGGAGTTATGGTGTTGTATCTTGAAGTCGTCGCACAACTCTTTCATCATTTTGTTGTTCAAGTTGGTCCCATTATACGTGATAATTCTATTTGGGAGGCCATGCGACAAATCGGATCTCTTTTTATGAACTTGACCACCACCGAGCCTTGTCACACTTGTATACGGCGGCTTCAACCCATTTGGTGAAATAATCGATAAGAACCCAGGATAAAGCGGTGCCGTTTGATGCTTTAGGTTCGATGGGGCCAATGACATCCATTCCCCACATTGAAAGCGGCGAGGGCCAGAAGCAGAACATTCGAGAGATGCCGATGGTACATGGATGTTATCGGCGTAAACTTGACATTTGTGGCATTTCCTCACATAAGCGAAAACGATCTGTTTCCATTGTCGACCAAGAATAGCTTGCCCTCAAGATCTTTCTTGCCATAGTGTGCCCGTTAGAATGAGTTCGAAGGATCCTCGTGGACATCTTTCATAATTCTTTACGCTTCTTCTTTTGCCACACATCCGAGGAGGACCATGTCATGATTTCTTTTGTAGAGCACTTCACCATTCAAAAAGAAACCCATTGATAATCTTCTCGGTGTTCTTTTATCATTTTCCGAGGCTAGGGAGGATATTCTCTGTTTGTGATATATTGTTTGATGTCATGATACCAAGGCTTCTGTGGGTTCTTCTTGATTGCATGGCAATGATGTCTTTGGTAGCTCACGATTTTGTATCTTGAGGTTCAAAATGCGAGAAGACTCACCACCGATTCTTCAAGGCTTTCCAAGAGTCGCTCGGTGCGGCTGGAGAGGCCACTTTGCACAGGTCGTTCGACCAGGGAGGCCCGGGATGACCATTTCGAGATTCGGCCGGATGGGATGCTCGGTCCCCATTCTTCCCAATCATGTGAGCAAGCCCACTTCTTGGGGAGGCGGGCGATTACATTTACTCTGTCAATGATGCGGGGAGGCCGACACAGAGTCTTTGGAGATGATTAAAGTATTTGTCGAGCATGATGCGTCCAGATCCTAAAGCGACATACCTTGCCGACCTTTTGGCGTCTTGTATGGCGTGGCTGGAGGCGAGATTGAGTGCGCCTTCGCACTTTTTCTTTATATTCTTCTTTGTAGGCCTCGTGAATTTTTATTCTAACCCATAGCTCGTTATTTTGCGAAAGGATGTCCGCAAAAAGCTGGAACTGCTTCGCTTCCGTTCGAAGCCCGAAGGAGGGGCTAAGGGACCTCGTTCTTCTCGGTCCGGGGGATAATCCCGAACCTTCCTCAGAGTGCCCCACACCCCTAAGAGCCAAGTGAAGAAGCCGGTCGGCGGGCCTCGGTGCGCCTCCTCCCGGTCTTCGATCGCTCACCCAAGCGGGCCAAAGCGTGATTGTCGGGTCCGGCTCCCGCAGCGGAGGAGGTTCCCATCATCGGCTCGAAAGCTTGAGTGCGGCCGATCTGGAGGAGGAGTGGAAGGAAGCCCATGGCGCTCTGCGCTTCTCTCCTGTATGAAGTCGAGAAAGTCATGGCCGAGTGGTGGCCGAATCGATGGTAACTACTTTCTTAGTCTTGTCATCTTTATCTTACCTTTGTTCGACCAGACTAACCAAACTTCGACCTGAATTTCGCGAGGAAGGGCAAGGCTTTGACCGAGGCGCAGCGAAATATGACAAACTCCTCCGATCGAAGAAGGAGGCCCTCAGCGGGGATGAAGACCAAGGCCAAGGCCCGTAAAGAGGAACAAGGAGCTTAGGCCGGTGAAACGGTTTGAAGACCGACCTTGAATCCGCAGAGAAAGAAGGCGATTGGAGGCCGTAAACGCCGAGCTGCGGGAGAAGATTCAAATGGTGGCCGAGGCGGTCAGAGGCTGCCATCGAGCAATTTTACAACGCTCTTGGCCAGCGCGGTGTTGAATGCCGATCTGCGAGATCAATTTTGATGACAAGATGATCAAGCCCACGCACTACGTTGAAAATAACAAGATCATGTTGCTGCGAGAATATGGACGAAGCGGGGGCAACGTCATTCGCCCGGCCACCATTCTCTTTTTGAAGCCCGCTGCGAGCGGAGTAATTTTGTAACTTTAACTTGCCGGGCGACAATTTCTCGCCTTCGTGCGGTTCTTTTAATGCGTGGCGCTCGGCTTGTAAGGCCCCATATTTGTAATGACAATCTTTATTTGCTTTTCATTGAATTTATGTTGCAATTTCAAGTTTCTTCTTGCATTTATTCGCCTTGTTCATTTTGAATTTGTGGGCGCTCGCGGCGCGTTCGATGCCGCCGATAGCCTTCGTTGTTGGTCGCTTTTCTTGGCGCGCGCCTTGTATGTTTATTTTTCTCTAAGTCTTTGAGCTTTAAGACCATTCGGTCGTCACTCGTGCTTACTTGAAAGCATCTATTCTTTGATAAATTAATATCCCAGCGGGCCTTGGATCGCTCGGCGACCTCCTATCGAGCCCTTTTCGATGGCGTTTAAGGTAGATCGTTTTTTCGACGGCCTACCTCGAAGGGTTATTACTTAACCTTTGGGCCATTTCGGCGGACTCGATGTAGATCGCCCGACGACCTAGCTTTGTTGGGCCATTTTCGATGGCGCTCGGTTGCGCATCGTTTCAACGATCGCTCGATTGAATCGTTCGACGATCTAAGGTTCGCTGAGTTTTAACCCTTGGGCCATTTCGATGGCACTTTCGGTTGGGACCGTTTTCGACGGTCGCCGATTTAGATCGTTTCGACGATCTAAACAACTTTGATAATTCTTCGATCGCTCCTTTGCCACGGGCAATCTTGAGCGACCGGTCATACATTCTTGCAAGAAAGTAAAGGATACATCATGTTTTTAAAGGTCGGGCCTCTGTAAAAAACCCGATTGGGAAAAAAGAGCTACCGCCGCTTTTCATTGATAAGTCGGTCGTTATTACATTCAAATTCTTGGTTACATTCAAGCGTAATACTTCCTAAGCTTTTACGCATTCCACGTTAGGGATAGTCGCCCCATTCATGGTTTGCGGCTCGTATGCCCCCTTGCCGGTCTTCGTGATGACTCGTCACGGACCTTCCCAATTTGGTGCCGCCTTCCCTTGGCGTGCATTCTTGTTTCCACGTCGGCCCGTCTTAGAAACGAGCGGTGGCGGCACCGAAAATTCTCTTTTGAACTCGGCGTTGTACTGGCTGCGACTTTGTTTGATCAATTGCTCTCTTAGCGAAGCTTGGAGTGCAGATTCTTCAATTAAGTCCGGCTCTTCTCGGATAGCCCGGCGTTGTCAACCAACGTAGGGGTTTGAAGTCCTCAATTGGCTCGCCCATCTCTATGGGTATCACACGGCGCTCGATTCGTACACCAATCGAAGCGGCGACTCGGTCGATGAATGAGGGTAAATCGTAGGCCCATAGAACGGATTTGCGCACTCTTCGACCGCCACCTTTACGCTTCATCCATCGATCCGCTTTAAACCACGTAAGATAACTCTGTTGGCGCTTAAGCAGCGTTGATGCGAGGTGCTCGACCGAGGTGAAGTATTTGTTTCACCCCTAAGTCGACCAACATTTCTCTGAATCTCTTGTACGTGAACTAGGTGCGCGTTATGCATTATCAATTCTTTTGGGGATCCCAAAGCGGGCTAGCACACACCGTCAGAAGAACTTACCGACTTTGGCCGATGTGATTGTTGCAGCGGCTCGGCCTCGATCCACTTAGTGAAGTAATCTCACCGCCACGATCAAGAATTTGAACGGCCTCGAGCGGTGGAAACGGGCCTAGAAGATCCATGCCCCACCGAGCGAACGGCCAAGGTGAGACCGGACTTTGTAAGTCGAGGAAGGTGCAATGTGGACATCGCATGCACTTGGCATTTCTTGCTTACGAGCGAGTTTCTTGGCATCCTCGTCCATGGTCGGCCAATAGTAGCCGGCCACGAGGGCCTTCTTTGCTATGGAGCAGCGCTACGGTGACTTCCACAAACACCTTCATGAATGTCCTCAAAGACATGGTCGAAGCCGGCCGACGTGAAGACATCTTAACAATGGAGAGGAGAATCCTCTTACGTACAACTTTCCTTCTATAACGAGTATTTGGTCGTACGAGGCACGACCCAACTTTACTGCTTTTGGTCGCTCGGTTCCTCGCCTTCCACGATGTACCTTAGGATAGGGGCGATCCAATCGAATCGAAGCCCGACACAAAGAACGACGGTGACTGGGTTGGCTTAGTCGACACACTCGGCGATTTAAAGTTTCTTGAATTACACGCCCGATGATTCCACTGAGTCTTGGTGCTTGCAAGCTTTGATAAGATATCCGCTCGAACATTTTCGGTCCGAGGCACATGTACCACTTCATTTCGGTCGAAGCGCTGGCGATTCTCTCACTCTTGCCGGTAACTTTTCAAAGACGTCATCTTTGGCATCATACAATTCTTTGATCTGCGAGACTACGAGCAAGGAATCGATCCGAGTTCAACTCGGTCAACATTGAAGTCTCTGGCGAGCTGCGGGCGGCTATACACGCCTCATATTCGGCCCGATTATTGGACGTATGGAAAGCGAAAGTCAAAGACACCTCCGCGGCCGGGCCTTGAATTTTCGAGTAGGCGGCTCCACTTCCTTTACTATTAGGCGACCCATCTACGTGCAAGATCCGGTCGTTCGGCTCGATCTTGCGGGTAGAGTCATTTACGCTATAAAGTCGACCAACACACGAGCTTTTGCGGCGATCCGGATTCGAATTTGATACCAAACTCTTCGAGTTCTACCGCCCACTTTATCATTCTTCCCTTGGTCCGGCGATGAAGGACTTGCACGATAAGGCCGGTCGGTCCTTACCACGACACAGTGGGCCACAAAGTAGGGTCTCAACCTTCTAGCGACTATTAGGAGTGCAAGGGCAAACTTCTCTATCTTCGGTATCTCGGCTCGGGCCCTTGGAGTACTTTGCTTATGAAATAGACCGGATTCTCGCTTTAGATCGTTTTCTCTAACTAGCACCTTGACCGAGAACTTCTTCGTTATGGCAGGAAATCACGGATATAACGTCTCGCCCGTGCGGCTTGGTCATGATCGGCGGGCTAATCAAGGCTTGTTTTAACTCATCCAATGCTCGTTGGCATTGCTCGGTCCACTCAAAATCCACTTCCTTCTTGCCGGTCTAAAGCGATTGGAGGCGACTTGCAGCCGCTTTGGGGATGAATCGGATAGGCGGCCACCATACCATTTAATCGTTGTATTTCTTTTTTTTTTCGGCGTGGCGGCCTCATATATCGGCGACATCGCCCTACATTTTTCGTGGTTTGCTTCTATCCTCTTTCGATCGGTGAAAACCAAGAATCTGTGACCACCCCAAAGGTACACTTTTCGAGAGTTCATCTAAGCGAGTTCCTTCTAGCTTCTTCAAATATTTCTCACGAGGTCGCTTCACGTGATGCAGGTCGGTTATGCTTTTGATGATCATGTCGTCCGGATACACCTCACGAGATGCGACCGTCCGTCTTTTAAAGATCTTGTTCATCATGCGCTGGTAGGTCGCTCCAGCGTTCTTCGGACCGAAGGGCATCACCTTGTACTGAAAATTTCCCCGATCGGTCATGAAGGCCGTCTTGTGCCGATCGGGCGGATACATCGTGATCTGATTGTATCCGAGTACGCATCGAGAAAAGGCGATGGTTGTGGCCGAAGCACCATCGACCAGCTTGTCAATGTTGGGCACAGGAAAGGCATCCTTCGGGCATGCCCTGTTTAGATCAGTATAGTCCACACACATCCTCCATCTTCCATTCTTCTTTTTAACTAGCACGACATTGGACAGCCAGGTCGTGTATTTGATCTCTTCTATAAAATTTGCCTTTATGAGGTCCTCAACGGCGCTGCGCTGCTTGAGATTTTTCCTCATTTTGAGTGCGTCTTCTTTGTGCGGCCAGGCTTGACCCCTTCATCGACCGAAAGTTGATGGCGGGCCACCGATAGGGATACTGGGCATGTCGATGCACGCCATGCGAGCAGTCGGCATAGTCTCTTAAGCCTTTAGACAAGATCTTGCTTCACTTGCTCGGTAGGTCGCTCACGAAGCTTCACCGTTTTGGGACGGGTGCGTCACCCAATTGAGCGTCTTCCAACTCCCCATGAGGCTCGGTCTTATCGGCTGTGCTTGGTTCTCGAGCTAAATCACCATCATTGTCTTAGGGTCGCTATCGGATCATATCGAGCATCCAAATCGGCGACATTGACTTGATGGCCTTCACTAGCGCTTTGAGCGTTCGGGCCACGATCTACCTCGTCACATATTTCTTGGTATAGGCGTGGCTTCTTCTTCAGCGATTCAAGGTCGGCGCGGGGGTAACTACTTGGTCGTCCTTGCTATAGAATTTCATTTTTAGATGCCGTCGATGTAACGACCTCTAGCTTACCCAAAGTCGGCTGCCAATAATACATTGATAGCGAGGATTTGAGGGGAGTACAAGGAACGTCGTCCGACCGTCTGTCCGCATGCAGTACTATCCGGTGTCGTCACCAAGCGTGACCATCGGCTCGATCGTTCCCAGCGGATAGGTCGTCACCCCATTGAACCTGTTAGAGGGTAGGCTCGGCACGGGAATTATCTCGCCGATCGACCTTTATCTTGTCGATCGCCTTCTTCGAACATTATATCGGTAGAGCTACCTTGATCGACGGGATTCTGCGCACTTACGTGTTTGCCATAACCGCCACGATTACGGTGGAACATAGCTATTAGGTTTGCCGTCGTGCAGTCGCTATCATCGAGCGAGATGGGAGTCCGCCGAGACCGGTGGCGGTCTTGAGGTAGATGCAACCATTAACAATTCGCCCCACTTTCTCTTAGTGGCTTTATTAGATTCCCTGCGATCCGGGGTTTCCACCATGAATAACCATCGCAACATTGCGGCCTGCGGATGCCGAAGTGTCACGATCTTGAATCGATCCTTGTTTTAGGTGCCTCTATGGCGGAGGCCCCTTTCCTCTGTGCTGGATCGGCTTCTTTGTTTCTCTACGGTCGGTCGCCTTCTTCCGACCTCACATACTTTCCTAGCTTGCCTTTTTGAATAAGCTCTTCAATATCGTCCCTTGAGGCCATGCGGTCATTGGTATCATGACCGCTTTGCTTTTGTAGTAGCAGCAATATCTTTTGGTTAGTCGTGCCCCCTCTCGAGCACGAGTGGTTCGGTCGCTTGACTCCACAAATTCATTATTCGACACTCATTTGTAGATCTGCGCAATGGAGGTGTTGAGTCGAAAGTGCGATGATCGAACTTCTTGTCTCGAAAGTCGGGCCGATTGTCGCGGCGACCTTCATGCCCTTTGGTAGCTTCTGCTGTTTTCTTCTTTAGGTCGTGCTTGTGGACGGCCTTTCTTCTTGCCGAGTTTCTTCATCATTGCATGTGGACGTTAGCCCTTGTTAGGAAGTGGTGAGATCCGGTAATGATTCAACGTAAACTCTTCAACGAAAGCGGTGGTCGGTCGAATGCCACGCTTGAGATACTTCAACTTGTCCTTATCGACAAGTCACGAGCAGACTCGGGCCGATGTTAAGCCGGTCGATATACAGCCTCAGCGTCTCGTTCTCACCTTGAACGGCCGAGTCCAAGTATTCCTCGTATCGGTATTGCTTTTTGTTGGCGGTGTAGTGAGACAAGAATATTCTAATCAGGTCGTCCCACGCAGGAGATGGTATTGGGCGCAAAGACTCCCACCATTCCAACGCTCGGCCGTCAACGATCGGGGAAAAAGCACGCATTTCATGGTCGGTCCCAATTCCTGTAGCGGCGGTAATTATTGAAGTAGCGGAGGTGCTTATGCGGATCACCTCGGCCGTCAAACTTGTTGAGATTGGGCGGCTTGCGGAGATCTCTCGGAATCTTATAACGCCCGATCTCCACGGAGAGCGGGCCGTGTTCATTCTCGAATGCCGTTCGACCCGAAAGGGTTGCATTGCGAGGCATGCCTCGTTGCCGGCATTCCATAGAATCCTCGGATGGGCGGTTGGCGGTAGGCGAGAGGCCTTACGGGCGCTCGCTTTGACCTCTCCTAGGCCGATCGCGGCGTCCCCTAATTCTTCCATTTTCGTACTCTTCCGGCTCTTCACGAGAATCCCAAGATCGCTTCTCGACCGAGCGTGACCGGACGACTCGTTAGAGGAGTATACGGTGAAGCGGCGGCCGGTGTCGAGGCGTGGCTGGAATCTTCATAGTCATCGGACATTGAGCGGCGTCTCAGCGGCGTTCTGCTTTCGGAAGCGTCTGCGTGCCCCGCTTCTTGGCGGGAGAATGATGAGTAGTGCTCTCGGCGTGAAATGCTCTGCGGGAAGCGGTGTCTTCGCGCCCGGTCGGCGACAGTGAAGGTTCTCCGTCTTCCGCCTTTGGCGGCCGGTGAACCTCTTTCATCTTGGGAGATGAGTGCATCTCGATGCGCAATCACACGATTCTTGTTTTGCAAGATCTGCAAAGCGGCTTGAGTAACATGGTCGCAGAGGTTCTGGATGCGCTTCAATCGGCTCGGGCGGTAGATCTCGAGAGCGGCGGATGGATCGGTTGGATGACCGGTCCACGACCGTTGTGCCTGAGAAGGTTCTTGTCGTGGGAGTCCTTGAGATTCGTGGTATGCAGACGCCACACGCCCTCGGGTCTGGCTGCTGGTTTCGCCGGAGGATTGAGTCGAGAAGTGGCCGCGTCGGGGCGGTCGCGTGGAGCCATGAGAGAGGTAGGATAGCGCCGCGGGCCTCCCGCGTGGTCGCCAATTGATCGTACCTTGATCAATGAAGAGGTGAAGTGTTGGTTGCTTCGTCGATGGGCGATCGTTGAGAGGATTGAAAGGACCGGTCACGGCTTCACGCGTTGAGCACCTCGGGTGGTACCGCAAAGACACTCCGACGATCTAGTGAGAGGTTGCTCGGGCGGATAGCACAAGGTTAGAGAGCGTGCACGATGCCATATGCGAATGGCGATATATATCTGATGATGTCCAAGCCGTTATGCGAGAATTTCGGCCGGCGAGAAGTGCGCTCCAAGCGGCGTGTTGGGCGATCGTGATGGGTGGGGCGCAGTCAATTCTTTGCTGGCGATCCTCATAATTCTTTGATACACCCGGGAACACCCGAAGTAGTGGCCTCTCCAGGGTGCACCGGCGACTCTTGGAAAGCCTTGAAGAATCGGTGGTGAGTCTTACGCATTTTGAAGGAGACTGCGCCCTTTTCTCTTTGTTTGCTTTCTCCACGAGCCGGTGAGCTCAAAGAGAGTGAAGAAGAGCATGATCGACACCGGCCGACCAAGCTTGGTTAGTAAGACTTCAAAGGTTTTGAAAGCGCCCATGCGTTCGGATGAAGGCGAGAGGCGACCCCGAGATGACGCAGAGGCGTCCGTTGGAACTTCGGTGAAAGGAGGAGCGATCTTCATTTTCGACCACGATCCGGTACATGGTGAATTTCAGAAACTGGGAGTAGGTGGCGATATCTTGGCCGTCTTTCATACCCCTCACTCTCCAGCCTGGTGAGTCGGCGAAACAACGCTCAATGTCAGGCAGGGCGTAATGATCGACCGTCAGCATACTCCTATGCGCCCGAAGAGTGTCGGAGACCCAAGACATATCAGAGGGGTCTCGGGCTGTATCAGGTTGAACATCGGCCGCTTCTTCATTCGACCCTCCTTCGTTGTTGGCCTCTGGCACGAGAAACTAGCGTGGGTGGGCGATCTCTTCATTAGCCGCTTCATCTCGGCCGTCTCCGGCATCAGGCATAACCTCGTCCTCGACCTGGACGGCTCTTGGTTCCTCATCATCATCCAGGTCGATCACCTCGACATATTCGTCTTGTTCAGCGACGGGGGTATCGACCGATGGTGGTGTAGAGACACTCGACCGGACAACAGAGCCAACGGAAGAGTGGGAGCTAGAGTTGGTGTTGCTCGTAGAAAGCTTTGCTCGAAGAATCGCATTTTGTCACCCGAAGGCGACTTGGAGCCCGCCGAGGGTATTGGGCTCGCCGGCCTCGACATGTATGTGGCGAAGGACTGGGGCGGTTTTCCGGGAATACGGGCAGTTAATTTTGTCCGTGGCATACACAAACACCTGTGATAAAGGGATCGAGTCAGGTCGATCGAGCGAAGCACTCATGAGAGGGGGCGAGCTGGCCATCCTCGACGACACCCCTATCACGAGGCGTGGAAAAGCACAAAATGCTTTGAAGAAAAACTAAAGTTTAAAAGAGTAAAAGAGAAGCGATCGACTCGTACCTTAGCGGTGTTGAAGATCGGTCGCAAAGCGGATTGAAGCGACTTCTGAGATGCGAGTCGTGGCGGCAGACGAGTCGATCGCGCAGAGCAAATCGAGGAAAGTGTGAGATATGAACTCGTCTCGAAGGGGTATTTATAGTGAAGACCCATGGCGCGAAGGGGACCGGAGGCGAAGCGTCGCAACGTTTCATCTTCTAGCCAATGGTTGTCTCGGACAACCTCGGAAACACCAAACGTCGCGTCTTCAATGTCAGGAAAGACCAACCGTCGCGGCAGCCCGGCCAACGGTTGGCGAGCGGTCGACACCGCCCCACGGAAAAAGCAAGCGGCGGCGTCCGTTTCATCGGGAACTTCACTCCTGGGGCATCGATTCAAGCCTCGGCCGCTCTTAGCGACCTAGGCTTGGGGGCTGCTGTTCTGGGTGTATCGGCAATTATGAGGCGCGCCAGCACCCAATTGGACTGCGGCCCGACCCATCACGATCGGCCCAACACGCCGCTTGGGCGCGCAATTCGCCGGCGAAATTTCGCATAGCGGTCGGACATCACTTTGTATATATCGCCATTCGCACATGGCATCAGTACGTTCTCTAACCTTGTGCTATCTCGCGGCGACCTCTCACTAGATCGTCGGAGTGTCTTTGCGGGTACCACCCGAGGTGCTCAACGCGTGAAGCGGGCCAGGTCCTTTCAATCCTCGGCGGCCAGGCCCATCGGGCGAAGCAACCAACACTTCACCTCTTCATTGATCAAGGTACGATCAAGGAATGTGAGACTTTGTTATCCATGATATTGAACATTGGCAGCGAGTTGCTAAGGCATCACCAATTGATTTTCTTCAGGAAATAGCGAAAGGAGATTTCCTCAAATTGCTCGGCCAATTCTAGGATGTGATCGCGATAGGGGATTAACTTGGAATCTCTTGTTTCCCAATCGCCTCTTAGTTGATGGATGACCAAAGCCGAGTCCCCGTATACATCGAGTCTTTTAACTTTCCATTCGAGGGCGCTGAATGCCTAAGGTACATGCTTCATATTCAGCGATATTGTTGGTGCAATAGAAACTCGATCTATTTGTGAATGGTATGGGCGATTATGCGGGAGATTAATCAAACACCTACTCCGTGCCCCACATATTTGAAGCACCGTCAAATGACATGGTCCACCTTTCATCGTGCGGAGACTTTCCTTCTTCCAACGGGGCCATTATATCTTCATCCGGGAAATCTGCTTTGCATTGGTGGTAGTCTTCAATAGGCTGATGTGCCAAATATTCGGCCAATGTACTACCCTTGATCGCTTTCTGAGTGACATACAAAAGATCGTATTCGGACAGTAGCATTTGCCAGCGAGCGATTCTTCCTGTGAGTGCGGGCTTTTCGAAGATATACTTGATCGGGTCCATTTTAGACACCAACCAAGTCGTGTGGCTTAGCATGTACTGCCTTAGTCGACGTGCGGCCGGGCTAAAGCACAACACGTTTTCTCGGGCAATGAGTATCACGGTCTCGCACTCTGTGAACTTTTTGCTCGGATAGTAGATGGCATATTCCTTCTTCCGGACTCGCCGTCTGTTGCCCCAACACCTGACCCATCGAATTGTCTAGAATCTGTTAAATACATGATGAGAAGTGCACTCGCACAGTGGCATTAAGATTGGCGGGTTCGGAGATACCTCTTGATTTTCTCAAAGGCTTCTTGGCAGTTGTCATTCCACTTTGCCTCTTGATTCTTGCACAATAGCTTGAAGATTGGCTCACGGTGAATGTTAGTTTGGGATATGAACACGGAAATGTAATTCAATCTTCCAAGGAAACCACGAACCTCCTTCTCGGTTTTAGGTGTCGGCATTTCAAGAATTGCTCGTACTTTGGCGGATCTACCTCTATTCCTCTTTGATTGACTATGAATCCTAACAACTTCCACGATCTTACTCAGAAAGTGCATTTGGTGGATTTAGTCCGAGCTTGAACCTCCTTAGGCGTTCAAAGAGTTTGTGCAGATTAACAATATGCTCTTCATCGATTTTGGATTTTGCGATCATATCATCCACATAGACTTCTATTTCTTTATGCATCATATCGTGGAGGCAAAGTGCTACCATTGCTCTCTGCGGTATGTGGCACCGGCGTTCTTCAACCCAAGCGGCATCACTTTGTAATGAAAGTCCCCAGTAGGGTGATGAAGGTGGTTTTCTCCATATCTTGAGGGCCATCTTGATGCGATTATATCCGGAGTATCCATCCATAAAGGAGAAGAGAGTGTTGCGTTTTGTGCTATCTACGAGAACATCAATGTGAGGCAAGAGGAAGTCATCTTTAGGCTGGCTCTGTTCAAATCCGTTAGTCGACACACATTCGGACCTTCCCATCCTTCTTCTGGGACAATATTGGCTACCCATTGAGGATATTTGGACACCGCTAGAAATCCGGCGTCAAATTGCTTCTTAACCTCATCCACGATTTTCAATGACATTTCCGCTTCATCCTTCTCGGTTTCTGTTTCTTTGGTGGGCATTCGAGCTTTCTTGGCGGTTTATGTTCGACTATGTTGGTGTCTAGTCCGGGCATGTCTTTGTATGTCCATGCAAAAATATCGGCATAGTCAAATAAGAGCTTAACGAGTTTCTCACGCTCAAAGATTCGGCATTGTAGTTCCGATCTTAATCTCCCTTCGTCCTCATCTGTACCCAAGTTGATTGTCTCAATTGATTCCTCATGAAATTTGAATCACTTTGTCCTCTTGTTCCATCATTCTCATTAACTCTGGAGGGTTTCCAGTCATTTTCAACATCTTCTTGATTTGATTAATGGGATGATCAAAGTTATGATATGGATTACTGAGCATTGTTATTTTCAAAGACAAAATTTTTAGATCTGCATTAGCGAAAATTGTGGAATGAAAGCAGGTGGAAGAAAGAGCGAAGCGAATAAATAAGCGAAGAAAATTATTTGAAGAATTCAAAGCGTTATTTTATTGATACTTGACCTTTGAATAAAACATGTGTGCCCTTATTGAGTTATCCTAAGGCCTTGGGCCGAGCCATAGGATTTGCATTACAGAAAAATTACTTTGAATTGAAAACTACAGGAAAATCGACAATCTCCCGGTTCTTGACCTTTCATCTGGGCACGCAGCGCACAAGGTTGGCGACACCGATCCTCGCACTTGGATCATCTTCAATGGCGGCAATCGGTTAGGATTTAGAATTTCTGCGCTTCGAAAGCTTTGGTTGATATCACAAATGAGCAACTTCTTCACCCTTGGCTCTCTGCCTTCGAGCCTTGCCATTCTCCTCTCTTTCTTTTCCTTGTAGACCCTGTTCTTGTCATGGCGACCAGGCCAGTATCCTATCCCATATCCATTCTTGTTGTCAGACAATTGGATCGTCGAATCCCTTGCTCGATCTTCCCGGTGCCGCTTCGACCTTGAACCCATTGGTCGACATGACCTTGGCAACCATCATGGCGGCCTTGGACAATCTTGGTTTAGGCATCGGGGTTCCTTCTCTAACAAAGGTGGTGTTGGCAATCTCCAGGGCTTGGAACGCGGTTTCAAATGACTCTTCAGCTGCCTCGATGTAGCGGGCGGAAGATGACTTATTGACCAGCAGCTCCTCTTCCCCAAAAACCACTACTAACTTGCCATTCACAACAAACTTGAGCTTCTGGTGTAAAGATGAGGGAACAGCTCCAGCAGAATGGATCCATGGCCTCCCCAGGAGACAGCTATAGGAGGGGAGGATGTCCATGACTTGGAAGACCACTATGAAGAGTTCTGGACCTACCTGTACAGGCAACTCCATCTCTCCAATGACTTCTCTCTTTGACCCATCAAAGGCTCTAACTAGCGTAGAGCTAGGCTTCATATAGGAACAATCCACATCTAGCCTTTCCATGGTGGACTTAGGCAGAACATTCAGGGAAGAACCGTTGTCGATAAGCACTCGGGCGAGAGCATACTCCCCACATTTCACAGAAATATGTAAGGCCTTGTTGTGCCCTCTTCCTTCTACTGGGATCTCATCGTCTGTGAAAGTGAGGTAGTTGTTTGCAACAATATTTCCTACTATCCCGTCCGGTGGCAAAGCGGTGATGTCTTGGCGACATGCGCCTCGTTGAGTACTTTCATTAGTGCAGCACGGTGAGCTTCGGAATTGAGTAGCAGGGATAGCAAAGATATCTTGGCAGGAGTGTGGTTCAGTTGGTCCACCACTTGGTACTCGCTCTGCCTCATGAGTTTCAAGAATTCACTAGCTTCTTGTTCAGACAACACCTTCTTGCTCGTGTTTCCCTCAGTAAACCCAGGCTCTTTGTTTTTGCCTTTGCGGACTCTTTCTTCTTCTTCCCTTGACCTTTCCCTAAGAGCTCTTGAGAGTATAGATCGCCCGCCGGGTCATCTTGCTAGCCCCGAGATATTAGTGACATCGGGGTTGCTTGGGAGCCCTTTCACTTGAACTTGAGCGTCGTAATTCGAGGGGACCGCATTGGTACTTTTGAAAGGAAAAGAGCGGCACTTGAATAGTGATGGGCCTTGGCATAGCGATCTTGCCGATTTTGTGTCGATTTTGTAGCGGATCTCTAGTGGCTGCGGATATTGCTTGGAGAGTATACACACCTTCTCCTTCTTCGGAACCCATCGTACTATGTTTCTGGTCTAGTAGGTCTTGAAGAACTGTTTGAATGATTCACAAGATCCGATGCTGTGAGGTCGGTGCACACATTTTTGTTGGTGCATCCTTGCATGATGACTCGAAATGACACAACCGAGCATGTATGATATCCAAAGGTGTCCTGATGTCTTCCACCTTTTTGATTAAGAATTCTTCCCGAAGCGAGCGTGCAGATGGATTTGCATGCCCGGTAGAGGATTTGTGGCCACATTCGGACCGTCTTCTTTGAAGTTCAACATCTTGGAGTCGATTAGCTCTTGTACTACATATTTAAACGCCTTGCGTTTTCGGTTGAATGACCTATTGCCCCCAGTGGAATCCACGAGCAGCGTTAGAGTCATAACCTCTTGGGAAAAGGAGGGTGGAGTGGTCTCATTGGTCGGGGAGTGATTAGGTTATTGTTAATGAGGTGATTGAAGAGAGTGCATGTGTGAGACATGGGTATGGGGTCAAAGTTGATGTGTTTTCTTTACAGGTAATTTTGGGTTCTGTAATTTTGGTAGGGAGGTGGAGCTTGTTGTGTTTGGGCGGGAAGTTGAAAGGTTGGTGAAGGGGTATTGTAGGGGCTTTTGTGATGGCATTTGTTTCTCCTTCTTTCTTTTTGGGATATCCAGAGAAAGGCTTTTTCAGTTGTAGGTTCTGTGGAGCTATGGGCAATCTTTCCATTCTTCATTGCACTTTCTATCCTCTCCCTATGGTAACCATGTGCGAGAAATTAGAAGACACTCCTCCGATCAACTTGTCAAAGTAGATTGTGGAAGAGTCTCCATGAACATGGCCACCATTTCTTTCTCTAACTTGGGGTGGTGGTGCTACTGTGCGACTAACCCTCTCGGTATTTGGGCATATTCCTTGAACGACTCTTGTCTCTTTTGGTCATATTCTGGAGTTGCGTTCGATCAGGAGCCATATCAATGTTATATTTATCTTTGCTTTAAAAAGCATCGGCTAGATCTTTCCCGACCAGAATGTGAGTGCGCTCTAGTTGCATATACCACTTGATCTTTGCTCGGCTAAAATTTGTCACGGAAGTAGTGGATCGAAGTTTGTCGTTGCGTGCAAAACCGAGCCATCTTTCTGCGATACATGATCAGGTGACTACGAGGACAGGTTGCCCCTCGATATTTGTCGAAGTCCGGCACTTTGAATTTATGAGGGATGATCACATTGGGAACAAGGCATAAGTCATATGCATCCCCTACTCCCACATTGGATCCTTCCACAGCTCTTAGACGCTCTTCTAGTATTTGCAGCTTATCTTTTGCTTGAGGATCTTCAGTTTGGTAGCCATGAGAAAGGCCACCTGCATTGTGGTAGGGATGAGGAACTGGAACCACGACAGGGCGAGTATGATTCTTGAAGTCAGGTTCGGGGATTTGAGAAAATCCATGGGCGGCGCCACCGGGCTTGTGTTGAACTTGTTCCGTCTCATCAGTCACATTGTTTCCTGCTATTTCATCTTGATACTGTGCAACAAACTCAGAAGTATCTCCTCCATGGACAGCATCTGCTGTTGGAGGCGTGTAACCCTGTGGTAAACCCCATTGAGGCCATTGCACACCCTGAGCGTTGGGGTTAGGAGGACGGGATACGTTTGTGGCACAGTTCGGTGTTTCGGTGAAACCCCTTCCTTCGTCGCTTCTTCTTGGCGAGAAGCTCCATCATTTTGGCCATCCGGTCTTTCGGGCCCGACATTTTGGTCATCTGCTCCTTGACTTCTCAATCTCATCCTTTAGTGCTGGTTGTCTTGAGTTTCACCATCTTTTTTGCTTGAGAAGCGGGTCCAATAACGATGTTGAAGAACCGGTTTGCCTTTTCTGCTTTTTTTCAAAATGTATGGCGTGAGTATGAGTATGCATGAATTGGCGAATGTATGAATGAATGCATCGCGTCGGGAATTGTAAGCCATTGTTTCGACAAATAAAGCGCAAACTTAGATCGAAAATCAAAGGAGTTCATTCATTAATAAAATGTGAAAACATAATGTTTGATAATCGACAACTACATTCAAGCTCTTTTCCTTTTCTTATCATCCGCACACTGCGCGCCTTAATTTGGAGTACTTCAATAAGATTCCTCTGAGAACTTAACAAATCTAACAACTTTAGTGGGAGTGTTTTCTCTAGTCATAACGAGTTCATTTGCGCTGGACGCTCTGGAACTCTCTCGATAGCTTCATTACCGGTCCGTGCCAAGCATGAGAACCTCTTTCTTTCGGTATGTGCAATGATCATCCAACTTCAGGTATTCAGACTTAAGGTGAGTAAGGTCATTTTCAGTCTCTTTGCAAAGCAACTCACAGTATTCGGCGAAACTCTTTGCCTCGGTGGTATCTCTGAATTGTTGTTGTAGGGCTGCTTGACATTCTTCAAGCCTTCCTAGCACTACACCTTTAGCCTTCCTTTCAATCCCAAGTTTGCTCTCGTACTACGCAACTAACCCCTCCGAGTGAGCTCTCATTCTTTCTAGTTGACCTTGCAAGTCCTTCTCAGCTGCTCTGGATCTATTTAGTTGTGTTTCAAATGCGTAGGCTTTGTCCATAGCTCTGTCTCTATCTTGGTTACGTGCCTTGAGTTCATCATTAGCGCCTTTGAGACATTTTTGCACGTCAAAGAGTTTTTTATTGCTCGCGCTCAACTCCTTAACATAGTCAGCGATGCGCTTATCTTTGAGAGCATTCTCTTGCCGCATGTTCCCCTTTTCTTGAAGAGCTCTTTCTAACTGAGCTCGTAGTTCAGCTTTCTCTTGTTCAGATTTTGCCAAGGAGCCCTTGAGTTTTTCAACTTCTTCATTAAGGATAGGAGTAGGTTCAGGAACTTCTGGCTCAGCTGGAAGTGCAGGACGGAAGGGTAGTTTGACCTCTTGGACTCTGAGTTGAACCCATTGAAGGTAACTTTCCCCTACATTAGTTCCCTTGCGTCCCAATTCAAGGCGACCTTTCTTGAGTACTCTGTCCCATGCTCGACTGATTCTTCTTAACATACTAAGATCTTCAGAACCTCTTTTGTCCAATACAAAGGCGGTCAAAGATTCTGTTGGAGGCGGGACAAGACATCGGATAACCCGGTTGTCTCAAGGCAAGTGCGGGATTGTAATTGATGCAACCCTTAGTTCCTATGAGAGGGACATTTGGGAAACCCTCACATTGGTAAATAAACTCATTTGTGTCTCGAGCGAGGGAACACCATGTTATGTTGCTTCCCCTGAGGTTGGTGATGTATTGCTTCCAGTCAGATTTGCTTTTAGCTTCAATGTGATAGTTACTCTTGAAGATGTGGGAGACAAACCAACGATACAGTACATGTAAGCAACATATGAGCACACCTGCTTTCTTGTCGTGGCGATCATGGAGAGCGTAATATATGTCAGTAGGATTCTGTCCTCGAGTTTTGAAGGCTAGAAAGACGTCAATGGCAGTGTAGTCAACAAAGTCGGGAACATAAGGGAACAAAACTATCCCATAGATAAGGAGTGCTAAGACATCACCGAAGGCAACCCAATCATTTTTACCAGCAAAAACCGAAGCCACTTCTTCCAAGTATTCTCTAGGTAGACCTTCCATTTTTTCTTTTACCACCATTTCTTTAGCTAAACTTGATGCATTGATTTTGAGGATACCGGCCAAACCTTTAACCCAAGAGTTGTTTTCAGCGTATCGGTAGGGCTTATTGTTCTCAGCGGGGAATTGCAGAATCTGTTCGAATTCTTCTAAGGTTGGAGCCAACTGATAGTCTTGGAAAGTGAAGCACCGAAGTTGTAGATCATAGAACTGGGCTAGAGCAGTAAGGGCCTCTGCTTGCACATTGATTTTTAGGAGACTCAGAATATTGCCGTACTTGTTGGAGAAGGAATCACGTCGCCCTGATGGCATCTTGTCGCTTAGGTCAAGCAAGCTTTTTAGGTCTGGTTGTCTGATTCTCAATTTCACGATTTTCTTGATGCTTTGATCCATTTTTTTTTGTCAAAAAAGGCGTACAATTCCCTGACAGCAAATTAAAACAATGCATGTAAGGAAAAAAAAATGCATGTAATGTGGTATATATTTTTTGTATGCATGTGATATATATTTTCTGTATTTTTCATATGATGTAAAAGAAAAAAAATGCATGTGTTTTGTGGAAAAATAACAAATTTGATTTTTTCTTTTTTTTGATTTTTTTTGTTAAAAAGACGGCATGCACTAATGTTTGTTTTGAATGCAAGGGTGTTAAGCTCCTTTGTGAACCTAGGAGGTATCTTATGGAAATGGGTCTACGGCTTTCTTTACAGTGAACCTCACAAGGATGGTTCTAAAGGATCCTACACATGGTTCCTAGAGCCAAGGACCCAGTCAAGAACATCGACCCAGACAATAGGCAAGCTATTAGAAGGATAGCATCCTCAAAAGGAATCAAACTCTAGGTGAGATTTTCGTGACCAACCAACGAGACGTACGTCCCGCAGGCCATCACTACGCAATCTCGTTCTAACTTAGGTTTATGCTCGAGTCAGGGTAGAGGACTTTTCTCACGTGTGTGAAGTGTAGAAGTGCGGTGTGTGTAGGAGCAAAATAAACCCAAAGTCGCAAAACAAAACAAACATACATACAAAATATCGTCGTCTACCCTAGGGTTTACACAAACAAATAACATAATTATTGCAAAAGTAAATAAATAAATGAATAAATAGAAGGGTAAAATTGAATTTAATCCTAAATTAATTAAACTAGGTTTTGACTCTCTAAAAATAAGTATCGTCCCGAGTGAAGTCGCCACCAGTAGTAGCGGCCAAGAAAAATCAGGGAAAGGATTCTTGAAATGGTTCTTTAGGAAGCATCGCCACCAAATTTTAGTTTAAGGGCAAATTCGGAAAATCCCTTTAAGTTTTAAGATAAGGCGTTGTTAGGGTTAGGGAGTCGTATGTGTGGGGAAGGTATTAGCACCCCACAACATCCTATTGTCTAATTAATTTAAGATTTATTTAATTATTACCCTTTTATTTGTAAAGAAAATGACTTATTTAGATTTTTGTTTTTATGCTTGACGAGGGTTGAGTCTCGCTCCTCCTACGTACTCCGGATGCAATGGAGGAATCAAAGCCACGTAGTTCTTCCCGAAAAAGTTTGTGGGTTGGTGTTTTTAATGTAGGGATCCTAGGATTCCTTGAAGGCATCTGACTCACTTTGATTCTAGGGCCAAGCTAACCCGATTGTACAAGCGAGGCTTAGCCCCTACTTTTGAAAATAATTTTAGGGTTTTCGAAAGAAAGTGGTTTGGTATGAGGTGGGTTCGTTTTAGAATAGGTATTCTAGAACTCTGAACTGTCATGACCCATTAGTTCTAGAACATTTGGCTAACTTATTGCATGTAGACTTAATCCCCTATTTTTAGGAAAATGGTTTATTCGTATTTGTTAAGTTTGTAGGTTCTTGAATCTGCATACTCATTGGCCCTAAAATAATGACTAACCCGGTTGTACAACCGACTTAGCCGTTTTATTTTTAGAGAAATAATTTATTCGTTAGGTTTGTAGGGTTCTTGAATCGCATGCACTCATTGGCTCCTAAAATGATGACTAACCGGTTGTACAACCGACTTAGCCGGTTTTATTTTTAGAGAAATAATTTATTCGTTAGGTTTGTAGGGTTACTGAACTGTACAGCTCATTGGCCCTAAAATGATGACTAACCCGGTTGTACAACCGACTTAGCCGTTTGTTTAATTTTGCGATAAAAATTATTTATATTTTTGTTGGAAAAGAGGAAAAAACGAAATAGGGGGTGAACCTATTAAAGTGGGGTTTTATTAATCGCAGGGGTCTGTGAAAATAATAAGGGGTGCAAAAAATGAAAGCCCAGTTCGCATGTAGAAGCCCAGAATGCGAAACTGGGCTTAAGTTGGAGGAGGCGTGTGCGTGAATAACAGGGGTGTGGATAGCAATCTGAGTACAAAAATAAATAAAAACTAAAAAAGGAGACGGTATATAAACATAACCTTAAGAAATGGAACCCTAAAAACGACCCACTCCCCCCCTTCACTTCAAAGCTGCGCCGCAGCTAAAGAGAGAGAGAATCCCTGGCAAAAATCTCGCCATGATCCACGGTGAGGGAGAGATCGGAGGCGTGAAGATCGCCGGTTTCTTGGGAGAGAGAGAAGTAGTGAGAGAAGAGGATCGGTATCATTCTTGGGTGGTTGGAGGTGACGCCGGCGACGGGATCCCGCCGGCGAGAGCACGGTGAGATTCTTTATCCCCTATTCTTCCTTGTTTCTCTTCTTCTCTTTTCGTTGTTTTTTGTTAATGAAAAACGTTGATTTTTTTTCGGGTTTGTGTTTTCTTTGGGTATGGGTGACGGTTTCAAGTGGTGGTGGGTTGTGAACGGTGGTGTTGGTGACGGTGGTTAACGAAGGTAAGCTTCGTTTTTTTTCTCTGGTTGCTGGCGTTTTGGTGGTGGTGGAATGGTGATTGTTGCATCGGTTTCTGGGTTGGTTTTGGGAGGCCTCGCCGGAGACGATGACCGGAGCTCCGGCGAGCTTAAGGTCAGTGTCCTATTCTAGTTTTTTACGCTTTCACTGGTCTGATTTCTCTCCTACCCATTTTATTCCTCTATTTTATTCGGTTTTTGCGTTTTCAGGTTTCTGAGTATGATTATTTCGCTGTTTTGATCTGAACATATAACAATAAGACCAGTTTTTAAGCATAACCCGTTTGATGAGTCCTAATCAAAGAAGACACGTTTTTTGATACACAGCATAAGAACTTTATTCATGAACTTTGAAAATACACTAACTGTTTTTGATTCTGTGGCATATGTTAGTTTTTTTACTGGTACATACATGCGAATTTGAAATCTAAACAACATATAAACCCCTATTTACAGATCTAAGGAACAAAAGAAATACCAACCTGTTTTCAGATTACTCAAAAAAGCGAAACGATCTCTCTCTGCGTCGCTTTCCTTCTACCGTGTTCGAATCCTTCCTCCCCTCTTTTTTTTTACTCGCCGGATCTACACAATCTGCTTAGATGATTAGGGTTTCAGTGCAAAACCCTAATCTTTTTTCGGTGGTTTTTCTTACTCGAAATTCGTGTACTTTGACTGTGGTCTGATCCTATTTTTATACTAAAAATTCTAAGTTTAGCATTTAATTCTGTTTTCCTTGGGCTTTGACTGACTTTGACTTTCTGTGTTTTTTGGATCTGCGGCCCAGTTATGATTGGAGAAGCAATGGAAAATCCTAATTGCAACCCCTGTATTTTTGCATTTTTCTATTATTTTGGATTCCTATTTTTGTATTTTT
Organism: Oxytropis ochrocephala; assembly: GCA_020916435.1. Lineage (NCBI taxonomy): Eukaryota > Viridiplantae > Streptophyta > Magnoliopsida > Fabales > Fabaceae > Oxytropis > Oxytropis ochrocephala. The sequence goes on from CM037093.1 coordinate 18,470,392, forward strand.
AGTGTTACTATTTTTTTGTATTTTCTGGACTTTTGGACTCTTAAGAGCTTTAAAATTGTAAAATTAACTAAATAGCATTTTTTGACATTTTGGACTTATTATCTGTTTTTAAATTATAAATTAAACTAAATTTTGACATTTTTGGACTTATTGGACTCTTAAACAACTTCTAAATTGTAAATTAAAATTAATAGAATTTTTTGACACTTTGAACTAGTAAGTGCTTAAATAAATTAAATAAGCAAAGTGAGACTAAAATAGTAATAATAAAAAAACTAAATATAACGACGAAGCGGATAGGATCGACAACCGCACTAAGACTAGACCAAAAATAGAAAAATGGGCGCGTTAAAAAGAATTAACTCGGAATCACATTCTTAAGTCTTTTGAGAAAAATGAATATTAGTCGACTTGTTCACGTACGATTAAACCCGAATACAGACATTAAATCGAAGAACGCGCGAAAAGATCGATCATTACGCGCGTGCCTAATTTAAAATGGTGTTTGAGTTAGTTTTGAGCGAGGATCGGGCATTAGCATTCGAGTTGGTAACCGAGAATCTCCCTAATAGTTCTCGTAACCACGCGACTCCGAAACACGCCCTTACTAAAGTAAATGACTAAAACAAAAGGAAGACGGACAAAATTGGGGTATAACACCCTATATGGACCTTCCCAATTTGGTGTCAGCTTTCCCTGTCGAGCATTCTTGTTTCCCACATCTGCGCGTCTTAGGACGAGCTGGCCGACCGAGAAATCTCTCTTCTGCCAGACCGGAGACAGTCATATCTCCGGAGACAGTCATATCTCGAGCGGGAGTAGAGGAAGATGTAGAGGTGGTGATTATCGATGACGATGAAGTGCAAAGTACCATCCAAGCCGTGGACGAGGAGATGGTGGAAGTCGAAAGTGGCCGAGTTGAAGAAGCCAACGAGGAGGCGGTAGTTCAGCCCGCAGCTAGCTCCTCTGGTCGAGAGGCCAATAACGAAGGAGGGTCGAACGAAGAGGCGGCCGACGTTCAAATTGATGTGGCCCGAGACCCATCTGACATGTCTTGGGTGTCGGAAACTCTTCGCTCACACATGAGTGTACTTACGATCGGCCACTTTGTCTTGCCCGACCTTCAGTGCTGTTTTAGTGAATCGCCGGGCTGGAGGGTGAGAGGCATGAAAGATGGAGAAGATATTGCAACTTATTCCAGCAATCTCAAGTTCACGATGTATCGGATCGTGGTTGAGAGGATGCAGATCATCCCACCTTTCACCAAGTTTCAACGTGACGTTCTGCGTCATATCGGGGTCGCCCCCTCTCAACTCCATCCCAATGCTTGGGCATTCTTAAAGACTTTTGAAGTCCTTTTAACCAAACTTGGTCGGCCGGTGTCGATCATGCTGTTCTTTGCTCTCTTCGAGCTAAGCTGGCTCGAGAGAAAGCGAACAAAGAGAAGAGGAGCAGGTCTCTTTCAAGATGCCAGAAAACCCAGACCCGGTATTTCAAAGCTTATCAAGAGTCACTGGGTGCGGCCTGGAGAGGCCACTACTTTTGGATCACTCCCACTAAGGAGGCCGGTAAGACCATATCTGAGATCCAACCGGACGGGATGCTCGGTCCTCCTTACTTCCCAATTATGTGGAATGAAGCTCACTTCTTCAGGAGGCCGGGCAATTACATCTATTCCGTCAAAGATTTGGACGAGGCCGACCTGGAATCTTTGGAGATGATCAAGAAGTTGGCGGGCATGATGCCTCCAGACCCTAAGGACGACATACCTTGTCGTCCCTTTGTCTTGCTCAAGGGCCGGACTCTGGAGGCCGAGATAGGTTTGCTTTCGAACTTTGCCCTTATATCTTTGATGTTGACTTTCTCTTCTAACTCTTAGCTCGTTATTTTGCAGAAAGAATGGCCGGAAAGTCGTGGGCCGTGCTTGAGTCGGTTCTGAGCCCCGCTGCAATTCCAGGGGCCAAGAAATATGAAGGACCTCGGCCAAAGGGCGATCTGGAAGGGTCCTCAAAGGTGCCCTCTACTCCCAAGAGTCAGGGAAAAAAGCCAATCACAGCCGTCCGGTCGCCCCCTCGCCAAGATGACCGCTCTCAAAAGCGGGCCAAGCTCGATGATCGGAGCTTGAACCCGACTAAGGAGGAGATTCCTATTCTCTCGCTCGAGAGTTTAGGACAGGTCGAGTTGGAGTGGTTCAGGAAGAAACCCATGGCGGTCTGCGCTTCTCTCTGCATGGGAATAGACAAAGTCATGGAAGAGCTAGTGGGCGAAGCCGAAGGTATTTTACTTTTTATTTTCCTAGCCCGCTGTACTTTCGTCTTTGTTCGACCGACTAACAATCCATCGATCTTGCTTGCAGGGGCTCGGGCTGACAAAGAGAAGGCCTTGGGCGGCGCGAGAAAGGTATGACAAACTTGCCAAAGCCAAGAAAGATGCTCTTCAGCGGGGAGAGGAGGACCGGGCCAAACTATCCAAGAGGAACAAGGAACTCGCTGGTCATGTGACAAATCTGAAGACTGACGTCGAAGCCCTAGAGAAGGATAAAGCCAGGCTGGAGACCGAGAAGGCCGAGCTGGAGGCTCGAATGCGAATGATCGCTGAACATGGTCGGAATGCAGCGATCGAGCAGTTCTACAACGCCCTCGGTCAGGTGCGGGTATTAAACGCAGACTTGAAAATCAACTTTGATGACAAGATGATAAAGCCCGCCCATTATGTTGAGGACAACAAAATCAAGCTGCCCGAGGAACTTGATGCGCAGGGTAACGTCGTTCGCCCCGCCTCGGTTCTCTTCTGAAGCCCGCCTGCGAGCGGAGTAATTTTGTAATAGTTTTAACTTGCCTTCGGGCACAACAATTTACAAGCTGCCTTCGAGCAGTGAGATGTTTGAGTGCTCGGTTTCGACCGGGCATTTCTATTTTGTAATGACATTCTAACTTGTCTTTTATTTCATCTACTTGAATTCGCGTTGTTACGTCCATGTATTTTGTACATTTATTTGTCTAAGCCAGTACTCGAGGCCGCTCGGCGACCGTTTTATGCTCTGTCGAAAGCGCTCGTAAACGCTTGGGCCATTTCGATGGCACCTATTGGGATCATTTCGATGATCTCTCGAGGTAGGTCGTTTCGACGGCCTATTGTGATGGGTTATTACTTAACCCATGGGCCATTTTCGATGGCGCTCGTTCGAGTCAACTCGGTGACCGTTGTTTATGCCGGTTCGGTGGCACACGCTACAGATCGTTTCGACGACCTATAGCTTGCAGGTTATCTAACCCTCGGGCCATTTCGATGGCACTCGGTTGGGCCACTCCGATGGCCCTCGATTGGGACCATTTCAATGGTCGCTCGATTTGGATCATTTCGATGATCCATTTACGTTTGATAAATCTTCGATCGCTCTTTTGCCTTGAGCATGTTTGAGCGACCGGGCACACATTCTTGCGAGAAAGTAAGAACAAAGCATTTTTTAAAGGTCAGGCCTCAGTAAAAAACCCAATGGGAAAAAGAGCGCCTGCCTGTCTTTCATTAATCGATCGGTCGTTCATTACATTCATACATAATACTTTCTAAGTTTCTCTGCGTTCCATGTTTTGGGGATAGTCGCCCCATCCATGGTTTCAAGCTCGTATGCCCCCTTGCCGGTTTTGTTGATGACCCTATATGGACCTTCCCAATTTGGTGCCAGCTTTCCCTGTCGAGCATTCTTGTTTCCCACATCTGCGCGTCTTAGGACGAGCTGGCCGACCGAGAAATCTCTCTTCTGCACTCGAGCGTTGTATCTGGCTGCGACCTTCTGCTTGATCAGTTGTTCTCTAAGTGACGCTTGGGTACGCAACTCTTCAATCAGGTCCAACTCTTCTCGTATAGCTCGGTCATTGTCAACCACTGTAGGGGGATTTGAAGTTCTCCAATTTAGTTCGCCCATTTCTATGGGTATTACCGCATCAGTCCCGTACACCAATCTGAAGGGCGACTCCTCGGTCGATGAATGAGGAGTCGTCCTGTAGGCCCAAAGAACAGATCGCGACTCTTGACCCAGTTCCTTTGGCTTCATCAAGTCTTCGCTTCAAACCACGTAGTATCACTCTGTTGGCCGCTTCTGCTTGGCCGTTTGTCTGAGGATGCTCGACCGAGGTGAAACGCTGTTTTACCCCTAAGTCAGCCAACATTTCTCTAAACCTTTTGTCTGCGAACTGGGTCCGTTGTTAGTTATCGATTCTTCGAGGAATTCCAAAACGAGCCAACACACACCCTGAAGAAGAACTTGCTTACTTTTTGCCGACGTGATGGTTGCAAAGAGGCTCGGCCTCGATCCACTTTGTAAAATAATCCACCGCCACGATCAAGAACTTGGCGGCACGGAGCAAGTGGAAGCGGGCCTAGCAAATCCATGCCCCACCGGTGAACGGCCAAGGTGAGACGAGACTTTGTAATTCTGAGGAAGGTGCAATGTGGACATCAGCATGTACTTGGCATTTTTTGCATTTCTGAACGAGCTTCTTAGCGTCCTCGCCATGGTCGGCCGAAGAATAGCCGCCACGAGCTTTTTAGCTATGGAACGTGCACCTTGGTGGCTTCCACAAACACCTTCATGAATATCCCTCAGCACATGGTCGGCTTCGACCGACGTAAGACATCTTGACAATGGGGAGGAGAATCCTCTTCTGTATAATTTTCCTTCTATTACTGAATACTTAGTCGCCCTGAGCCTGACCAACTTCGCTTGCTTCTGATCGCTCGGTTCTTCCCCTTCAACAATGTATCTCATAATAGGGGCGATCCAATCGAATGCGATTGACACACGTAACGCCAACGATCGGCTTGGCTTCGAGTCGACACACTCGGCCGATTTAGAGTCTCCTGAATCAAACTTCTGTGATTCCCTGGAGTCTTGGTACTTGCAAGCTTCGATAGAATGTCAACTCGAACATTTTCGGTCCGAGGCACATGAACCACTTCCGCTCGGTCGAACTGCTTGAGAAGTTCCCTTACTCTGGCTAGATAACTCTTCAGCACGTCATCCTTGGCATCATATAATTCTTTGATCTGCGAGACAACAAGTAAGGAGTCTGATCGAAGTTCAACCCGGTCGACATTAAAATCTCTGGCGAGCTGCAGGCCAGCTATGCACGCCTCATACTCGGCCTGGTTGTTAGATGTGTGGAACGCGAAAGTCAAAGACACCTCCACAGCTAGGCCATCTGAATTTTCTAATATTAGGCCTGCTCCACTTCCTTTGCTATTGGACGACCCATCCACATGTAGGATCCAGGTCGTTGTGGCTTGATCTTCTGGAGTCGGAGTCATTTCCACTATAAAGTCGGCCAACACCTGCGCCTTTGCGGCCGATCTTGATTCAAATTTGATACCAAATTCACTGAGCTCCACTGCCCACTTTATCATTCGTCCCGCCAGATCTGGCCGATGTAGGACTTGCCTGATTGGCTGATCGGTCCTTACCACGACCTGGTGGGCCACAAAGTAGGGTCTCAATCTTCGAGCAGCAACTAGGAGTGCAAGAGCAAACTTCTCTATCTTCTGGTACCTCAGCTCGGGCCCTTGCAGCACCTTACTGATGAAATAGACCGGATTCTGTTTTAGATCGTTTTCTCTGACTAGCACAGCACTTAGAACTTCTTCCGTTATAGCCAAGTATAGATACTGACGTTCGCCCGCGGCATACTTGGTCATAATTGGTGGGCTAGTCAAAGCTTCCTTCAGCTCGTCCAATGCTTGCTGGCACTGGTCGGTCCACTCGAAGTCTTTGTCTTTCTTCAAGAGTCTGAACAATGGGAGCGACTTGCAGGCCGCTTTCGGAATGAATCTGGATAAGGCGGCCACCATGCCGTTCAGCTGTTGTATTTCTTTTTAGTAGTGGGCGGCCTCATTTCGGCGACCGCCCTGCATTTCTCAGGGTTTGCTTCTATCCCTCTTTCAGTGGGATAAAGCCCAAAAACTTGCCGGCCCTTACCCCAATGGTACACTTCTCTGGATTCAGTCTGAGTGAATTTTTCCTTGCTTCCTCAAAGATTTCCCTCAGGTCGTTCACGTGATTTGGATCGGTCCCGCTCTTGATGATCATGTCGTCCAAATACACCTCAGATATTCGACCGATCTGCCTTTTGAAAATCTTATTCATCATTCGCTGGTAGGTCGCTCCAGCGTTCTTTAAGCCGAAAGGCATCACCTTATATTGAAAATTGCCTCGATCTGTCATGAAGGCTGTCTTGTGTCGATCGGGTGGATACATGGTGATCTGATTGTATCCTGAATAAGCATCCAAAAAAGATAATAATTTATAGCCCGAGGCCCCATCGACCAGCTTGTCAATGTTTGGCACGGGGAAGGCGTCCTTCGGGCACGCCTTGTTCAGGTCGGTGTAATCTACACACATTCTCCACTTGCCATTTTTCTTTTTAACCAACACGACATTGGAAAACCAGGTCGTGTATTTGATATCCTCTATGAAGTCGGCCTTCAGGAGGTCCTCAACGGCCTTTGCAGCGGCTTGAGATTTTTCCTCACTTTGAGTTCTTCTTCTTTGTGCGACCGGCTTGGAATTTTCATCGACTGAGAGTTGATGACAGGCGATTTCCACTGGGATACCGGGCATGTCGGATGCCTGCCAAGCGAACAGGTCAACATAGTCTTTCAAACATTGTACAAGGTCTTGCTTTACCTGCTCCGGTAGGTCGCTACCGAGCTTCACCGTTTTAGCTGGGTCGTCACCCAACTGCACATCTATCAATTCTCCATGAGGTTCTGGTCTTTTCAGCCGATTCTTTAGCTCTCGAGCTAAAACATTGTCGTCGTCTTCTGGGTCGCTGTCTGGATCATAACGAGCGTCCAGATCAGCGAGATTTACTTGGTGGCCTTCGCTGGTGCTTTGAGCATTCGGGCCACGATCTACCTCATCACAAATTTCCTGATATAGGGCGTGGCTTCGTCTTGCTGATTCTAAGTCGGCCGCCAGGGTGACTACCTGGTTGTCTTTGCTGTAGAATTTCATCTTGGATGTCTTCGTCGATGCAACGGCCTCTAGCTTGCCCAAAGTCGGTCTACCAATGATGCATTGATAGCAGGATTTGATGGGAAGTACAAGGAACGTCGTCCGGACCGTCATGTACATAGTACTTTCCCCAATGTCATCACCAAATGTGACTAAAAGCTCGATCGTTCCCAACGGATAGGTGGTCGCTCCGTTGAAGCCTGTTAAAGGAGTGGGCTCGGCCTGAGGGATTATCTCGCTTCGATCAACTTTTAGCTTGTCAATCAGTTTAACAAACATGATATCGGCCGAGCTGCCTTGATCGACCAGAATTCTTTGCACCTCTGTGTTGGCCATAACTGCTCTCACCACCAACGGGACATAACTGTTCGGCTTACCATCATGTAGGTCGTTGTCCCCAAAAGAGATGGGAGGTCTATTCGAGACCGGTCTTTCTGCTGACGTTGATGCGACCATTAGAAGTTCGTCCCATTTTCTCTTGGTGGCTTTGTTGGACTCCCTGCGATCCAACGGGTTCCCACCATGAATTACCATCGCAACATTGCGGCCTTTAGATCGCCGAGTGTCACGATCCTCAGATCGGTCTTTGTCTTGGGTGCTCTCTATGGCTAGAGAGCCCTTTCCTCTGTCTTGATCAGGCTCTTTTGTTTTCTCTTGAGGTCGGTCACCTTCCTCCGACCTCACATACTTGCCCAACTTTCCTTTCTGAATGAGTTCTTCAATATCGTCCTTGAGGGCCATACAGTCGTTGGTATCATGGCCCTTGCTCTTGTGGTAGCGGCAGTATCTTTTGGTCGGCCGTGCCCCCTTCTTGAGCACGAGTGGATCGGGCCGCTTCACTCCTACGAACTCATTGTTCGCACTCACCGTAGATCACGCATGCAATGGAAGTATTCAGGCGAGTACGATGGTCAAATTTCTTGTCTCTGAAGTCCGGCCGGTTATCTCGGCGACCTTCACGAGCTTTAGCCGGTCTGTCTTGCTCTTCTTTTGGTCGCGCACGGGCGGCCTTCCTTGCAGCTAAAGTCTCTTCATACGCCATGTGGACGTTCGCTCTTGTTAGGAAGTAACTGAGATCCTGATAATGGTTAAGGGTGAATTCTTCTACGAACCGGTGGTCCGGACGAATACCACGCTTCAGATATTTCAACTTGTCCTTGTCTGACAAGTCACGAACAGACTCGGCCTCAGTGTTAAATCGGTCGATGTACTGCCTCAGCGTTTCATTATCACCTTGAACAATGGAGTCCAAGTGCTCTTCAAATCGATATTGGCAGCGATTGGCAGTGTAGTGAGATAAGAAGATTCTGATCAAGTCTTCCCATGATGATATAGTGTTGGGCCGAAGGGATTCCCACCATTCCAATGCTCGGCCGTCCAACGACTGAGGAAACAGCCTGCATTTCATGGTCGGTCCCAGCTCTCTGTAACAGCAGTATTATTAAAATACCGGAGATGCTTGTCTGGATCGCTACGGCCATCAAACTTGTTTAGGTTAGGCGGCTTCCTCAGATCCCTCGGAATTCTATAACGCCTGATTTCTTTAGTGAATGGGCCGTGCTAGTTCTGAATGTCGTTCGACCCAAAGGGTTGCATAGCGAGGCATGCCTCGTTGCCCGGCATTCCATAGATTCCTCCGGATGGGCCAGATGGTGGAAGTTGAGGAGGTCTTCTGGGTCGTTTGCTCTGACCTCTTCTCGACGACAAACGCCCCTAATTCTTCCATCCCTGTATTCTTCAAGCTCTTCACGAGAATCCCAAGACCTGCTTCTCGACCGACGTGAACCGGACGACTCGTTGGATGAGTATCTAGTGGGCGAGCGGCCGGTGTCAGGACGGTAGCTGGAATCCTCATCGTCGTAAGATAGCGAACGGCGTCTGCGCACGTTCCTACTAGGGGGCGACCTATGCGCCCTGCTTCGTCTTGCCGGAGAACGATGAGTAGTGCTCTCTCGGCGAGAAATGCTCCTTCGAGGAGGGGAGCGATGTCTGCGCGCCGGTCGGCGTAGGGCAGAAGGTTCTCCGTCTTCCGCACGCGGGCGGCCCGGAATCAACCCTCTTTCATAGCGAGAGATCAGCTCGTCTCTGTCTGCAATCACCTGGTTCTTGCTTTGAAGGATCTGCATAACGGCCTGAGTGACATGCTCGGGCAATGGCTCTTCAATGCCTGCCTCAATCAACTCGGGCGGTAGTTGGGGTGGAGCGTACGGTCGTACCTGCTCCAAGATCGGTCCGCGACCCTGCACCGAGGGTTCTTGCCGCGGATTCCCTTGAGATTCATGAATTGTTACTGCTACGCCCTCCGGGGTTTGCTGCTGAGGATGTTGCCCGAAGGGGTTGAGTCGAGATGATGCCCGCGTCTGGGGCCGGTCGCGTGGAGCCATGAGTGGAGTAGGATAGCGCTCGGGCCTCCCACTGTGGTCGCCAATTGATCGTACCTTGACCATTGAAGTGTTGTAGTTATTGTCTTGTTGACTGGGCCGGTCGTTGAATGAGTGAAAGGACCGGTCCTGGCTTCACGCTGAGCACCTCGGGTGGTACCTGCAAAGACACTTCGACGATCTAGTGAGAGGTCGCTCGGGCAGATAACACAAGGTATGAGAACGTACCTGATGCCATGTGCGAATGGCGTATATATACTGCGAGGTCCGACCGTTTTGCGAAGTTTTCGGCCGGCGAGAATTGCGCTCCAAGCAGCGTGCTTGGGCCGGTTATGCTGGGCTGGGCCGACGGCCCAATTGCTATTGGAAGCCCTTGTAATTGCTGATACACCCAGGAACAAAGCCGTTCAGTGGCCGCATTCGTTGTAGGTCGATTGATGGTCCACGCTCGTTGTAGACCATTCGTTGGTCTACGTTTGTTTGGGTCATTCGATGGCACTCGTTTGGGTCAACTCGGTGACCTTCGTTTGGGCCAATTCGATGGCGCTCGATTGGGCCAACTCGGTGGCACTCGTTTGGGTCAACTCGGTGACCTTTGATTGGGCCAACTCGGTGGCGCTCGATTGGGCCAACTCGGTGGCACTCGATTGGGCCAACTCGGTGGCACTCGATTTTAGACCGTTCGTCGGTCAACGTTCTTCGTTTGTAGGCCGGGCGCCCTACTTGGATGACCAGAAAAGGGTGTAGAACGTTTGAATCTGACTTGGAGTTCAACATGTAAGTTGTAGCTCTGCTTCCCAACTTTCCAACGCATGCTCACACGCCCCCATCGGATGAACGTGGACGAAGTTATGGTCTCCGTACTGGACAGACCTTTGGGGTCGCTCACGGGCGACCAACTTTTGGGCGCCCCACTTTGGGCGAGCAGAAACGAATGGAAGACGCTCGAATCTGATTTTGACTTCAACATGAAAGCTGTATATCTGCTTCTCAGCTTTCCAACGCATTCTCACACGCCCCCATCGGCTGAACGTGGACGAAGTTATGGTCTCCGTACTGGACAAACCTTCTGGGTCGCTCAAGGGCGACCAGCTTTTGGGCGCCCCACTTTGGGAGAGCAGAAACGGGTGGAAGACGCCCGAATCTGATTTTGACTTCAACATGAAACCTGTAGATCTGCTTCTCATCTTTCCAACGCATTCTCACACGCCCCCATCAGATGAAAGTGGACGAAGCTATGGTCTCCGTACTGGGCAGACCTTCTCGATCGCTCACGGGCGACCAACTTTTGGGCGCCCCACTTTGGGCGAGCAGAAACGGGTGGAAGACGCCCGAATCTGATTTTGACTTCAACATGAAAGCTGTAGATCTGCTTCTCATCTTTCCAACGCATATTCGTATGTTTCAATCGGGTCAACGCAGCCAACGTTATGGCCTGCAGACTAAGGGTGAGATTCCTCCCGCTTCGTTTGCGCTTTGATTCGTTTAGGAGTCTTTGGATTGTCCATTCTCTTTAGGTCGTCCAACATCTTAGGTCGTTCAACATCTTAGGTCGCTCAACAAGCATGGTCGTAATGATGCTCGCGTTTGGGGCAGTCTTCTGTGTGGAGCCATAGTCGAAGTAGGACAGTGCTCGGGCCTCCCACTGTGGTCGCCAATTGATCGTACCTTAGACCAATAAAAGGACCTGAGTCGTTGAGGACCTAGGTCGTAGAGGACCTGGCTGGAACCAAGGGTCTTGGCCACACGGAAGGACCTGGCCCGGTCGCTGATGGAAGGATCTGTGAGGAAGGACCTGGCCTGGACGTTGAGGAAGGACACGTGGTCGGCGGCGATGGAAGGAGGACTGTGAGGAAGGACTGGTTGGAACACAGGGTCTTGGCGCGACGCGGGTGGTACCTGCAATGACACTCCGACGCTCTAGTCAGTGTGACGCTCGGGCAGGATTCACAAGGTGAGATAACGTACCTGATTCTCGGGATTTGTCTTTGCTTTTATAGTGGCACAGGCGCTCTGGCCATATCTTGTGGAGCACTCCAAGTTGGGCCGTGTTGGGCCTATTAAACTGTATTGGGCCTTGAGCCCACTCCAGAACACAAGCAATCTTCACACACTCTCATGTTGTCTTTTAACCTTGGCAGACCAGTTACCATCTGTTTACTTGCAAGAATCTTCAAATTCTTCATTCCTAGATGGCCATATCTGGAATGCCACATATATGTCTCATCCTCATTAGCAGTCTGCAAACATCTCCCATCTGTTTCCTTGCCATCTGTTCCGGAGTGGGCTCAAGGCCCAGTACAGTTTAATAGGCCCAACACGGCCCAACTTGGCGTGCTCCACAAGATATGGCCAGAGCGCCTGTGCCACTATAAAAGCAGCACAAATCCCGAGAATCAGGTACGTGATCTCACCTTGTGAATCCTGCCCGAGCGACCTACACTGACTAGAGCGTGGGAGTGTCATTACAGGTACCACCCGCGTGCGGCCAAGACCCCAGGTTTCAGCCAGGTCCTCAACGACCGATTTAGGTCCTCAACGACGAGCCAGTCCTTCCTCGGCCGACCGGGCCAGTCCTTCCTCGGCGACCAAGCCAGTCCTTCCTCACAGTCCTTCCATCAACGCCCGGCCGAGTCCTTCCTCACAGTCCTCGCCGCGTGCGGCAAGACCCCGGTTCCGGCCAGGTCCTCTACGACCCAGGTCCTCAACGACCCAGGTCCTTCTATTGGTCAAGGTACGATCAAGCATGCGTTGGAAAGCCGAGAAGTAGATCTACAGCTTTCATGTTGAAGTCAAAATCCACCGGGCGTCTTCCACCGTTTACGCCGCCCAAAGTGGGGCGCCCAAAGCTGGTCGCCCGTGAGCGACCCAAAAGGTCGGTCAAAGACGGAGACCATAACTTCGTCCACGTTCATCCGATGGGGCGTGTGAGCATGCGTTGGAAAGCGAGAAGCAGTGCTATAGCTTTCATGTTAAACTCCAAGTTATATTCAGACGTTCTACACACCCTTTCGGGTCATCCAAGTAGGGCGCCCGCCTACAAACGAAGAACGTAGGCCCCGAGCGGTCTACAACGAGCGCCACCGAAGTTCGCTCAATCGAGCGCCATCGAAATGGCCCAAGGGTCGAAGGACCCACCAACAAGTGTAGGCCCCGAGCGGTCTACAATCGAGCGCCATCGAAATGGCCCAAGGTCGGAAGGACCCACCAACAAGTGTAGGCCTCGAGCGGTCTACAATCGAGTGCCATCGAAATGGCCCAAGGGTCGAAGGACCCACAAACAGTAGTAGCCCCGAGCGGTCTACAATCGAGCGCCATCGAAATGGCCCAAGGGTCGAAGGACCCACCAACAAGTGTAGGCCCCCCGAGCGGTCTACAATCGAGTGCCATCGAAATGGCCCAAGGGTCGAAGGACCCACAAATGCAGTAGGCCCCGAGCGGTCTACAATCGAAGCGCCATCGAAATGACCCAAGGGTCGAAGGACCCACCAACAAGTGTAGGCCCCGAGCGGTCTCACAATCGAGCGCCATCGAAATGGCCCAAGGTCGGAAGGACCCACAAACAGAGTAGGCCCGAGCGGTCTACAATCGAGTGCCATCGAAATGGCCCAAGCGGTCGGAAGGACCCACAAAGCAGAGTAGGCCCCGAGCGGTCTACATCGAGTGCCACCGAAGTTGGCACAACCATCGATGTCATCGAATGACCGAGGTCGAGCAATGACCCAATAACGAGCATTGATCAACGAACACGGCGGAAGAGACCGACTACAACGACCACATGCACTCGGTGGCGGCGACCACACCTCAGCGGTGGCAACGTCCACACCTCGGCGATGGCGGCGACCACCGCCGACTTAGCGTGGTAGCAACCACACACTTCAAGAGATGGAGACTGATTGCGCAATGCAACCCGGCCGCTTACAACACGACACGGGGGCAGCGATTCAAGCCTCAACTTGCACTGGCGGCGACCTAGGCTGGGGGCAAGCTGTTCGGAGTGGGCTCAAGGCCCGAAGATGGTTTAATAGGCCCAACACGGCCCAACTTGGCGTGCTCCACAAGATATGGCTGGAGCGCTGTGCCACTATAAAAGCAAAGACAAATCCCGAGAATCAGGTACGTGATCTCACCTTGTGAATCCTGCCCGAGCGACCTACACTGACTAGAGCGTGGGAGTGTCATTACAGGTACCACCCGCGTGCGGCCAAGACCCCAGGTTTCAGCCAGGTCCTCAACGACCGATTTAGGTCCTCGGCGACTGAGCCAGTCCTTTCCTCGGCGACTGGGCCAGTCCTTCCTCAGCGACTGTGCCAGTCCTTCCATGAGTCCTTCCATCAACGCCCGGCCAGTCCTTCCTCACAGGTCCTTCCGTGCGGCCAAGACCCCTGGTTCCAGCCAGGTCCTCTACGACCCAGGTCCTCAACGACCCAGGTCCTTCTATTGGTCAAGGTACGATCACCATCAATCACCAGATCAGAAATGAGTTTGTACATTTTGTTGGTCTCCATCAATGATTCAAACATCAATCCTTTCTTCTTATGATATATTTTGCAATACCCCTCATCAAATAGAATAGCCAGACCCTTTTCTTGTAGCTGGCCTATGCTCAAGAGATTACTTTTTAATTCAGGAACATAGAATACATCTGTAATCGTATAAGCAATTCCATTCATTTTAACTCTTATACTCCCTTTTCCTTCCACCTTCAATCTTGCATCATTTCCCAGCCTTATGTACTTTTTGAAATTCTCATCTAATTCAGTAAACCATTTTCTATTCCCACTCATGTGATTCGAGCACCCCGAGTCAAGATACCATGCTTCCACCTTGTTTCTTTCCTTATCTTCAATTTGAGTAATTGCCATCAGTATCATGGACTCATTCACCATCATACATTCATCATTTTCATCTTCAATCATGGGAGAATCACCTTCTTCACAGCTTCTTGCCATTAACAGCATTGAGTCTTCTTCCTCAGTTTCTGTATAATTCACATCCTTGTCCCACTCAGGACATTCGTTTCTATAATGACCCAATTTCTTGCATTTGAAACACTCCACAGTCTCCTTATTTTGCCTGCCACGACCCCTACCTCTTCCTCGTGATGCAGCACCTCTTCCTCTTTGGTAGCCACTATTGGAACCCCTTCCTTGTGTCTCAGTCTTTAAAGCCTGTTGTTCATCTTTCACCTTTTGAAATCTTGTTATGTTTTGCTCATGAACAATCACAGAACTATGCACTTCATCAACAGTCATTTTATCTGTGTCATGCGATTCTAATATTGAACATACAATGTGACTGTATTTCTCAGTCAAAGAACGCAAGATTTTCGCCACAATGACTCCATCATCTATCTTTTCACCATGAATGCGCATCTTGTTTGCTATCTGCATCACTTTGGGTATGTATTCAGTGATTGTTTCTCCAGATTTCATCTCCATTGCCTCAAACTCCTTTCTCAAACCTTGCAGAGTTGCTCTCTTAACTCGATGATTTCCTTGATACTTTTTCTTCAAAGAATCCCAAATTTCTTTCGAGGTATCCTTATCAGAAATTGTTTCAAGAGTAGGGCGATCAATTGCTTGAAATAGGTAGTTCTTGGCCTTCAAATCCTTGAGTTTAGACTCCTCTGTCTTCTTTCTCTGAACTTCATTCATCGTTGTACCCTTCTCTGGTTCTTCAATTCCTTTCTCGATCAAAAACCAGTACTCCTTTGATTTGAGAAAATTCTCCATGAGCAAGCACCAATGCTCATAATGCCCATCCAATCGAGGTATGGATGGTTGCATGTAGTTGCCTTCACCTCCATTTGCATTTCCGTTCGTCGCCATTGTTGATACTCTGGAGAAATTGAGATTTCTCGGTTTTATATTTTCAGGCCCTTCAAGAGGGCTCTGATGCCAATTTGTTAGGGAAAACTAGAATTATGCAGAATGTATACTATTCCATTGCTTGAGAGCAATTTTAATAGCCCTTGTTTTTACAACGGAGAGAGAGAGTTTGTTACAATACTAACTAACTTTCTGTTATGCATCTACTTAGCTAACTAATCTCACTTGCTAATTAATAAAAGCTACTAAACTAGACTTATCTCAACAATGCTATCCGTATATATTTTTACTTTCTTCTCATCTTATGTTAGATCTTAAATCAAGAAAGTAAAACAAAGAAGACGAATAGCCTAGAGCTCACTCATATCTTTTACAAGCTTCATGTTGCTACTTGCTTTAGAATTAAGAAAAGCAATAGGATAGATATTAGATAGCAATCACCATTTTTTTACTTAGATATTAAGCATACACGTGAATGAAACAAACCCTATAAAAGGCAACCTCTTGTAATGGATCGTATCAATTGAACTCAAGAAATAGAGCAAGAAAGATTTTCTCTCCTCTTCTCCATTCTCTCTCGACAGTGTTGTGTTTTATTTTCAATCTTCAATGCCTCTTTGATATCATCCTATATCTAGTCTTTTTTTTTAACTAACTTAAGTATTGTATGTCAAAAAAGAAATGAACATTTTTATACAATTAAATTAATCATTTTTACTTTGTGTCTTAAAAGGCGTTTGCATAATGCAGACATAGTTCTATCTTGGAGGCTTGAAACTATTAAAATGCAGTCACAATAATTGACAATTATGTCAACCAATAATGAAAAATCGGCAAAATTGTTCCCGAAGTGCTTTACTGCTTTAATTTTTTTATTTAGTTTTTTAAGTTTTTTAAGGCATATCTATCAGAGTGTATCTGGTCAGCATTTAAAAGTGGATAGCCTGATCTCATTATGCATTTGTTTAGTTCAAATTTTCATCCATGTTCTATTAATCCCTCTCTCCCTCGTTTTTTTTTTTTTTGATAAGCAATGAAATTAATAAAAGGCACAAGGGGTGCCACAACCCTTACATATGGTGTCCGGGGGGCCTCATTAAAAACTCCAAGGGCCAAAACCCATTGGGAAAAAAGACCCAAGGAGAAAAGAGTACCCCCATAAAGTGTGGTTACAAGAGTGATAAACACCCCAATGGACAATTCATCCAATCAACAAAATTACATTTTGTCTTCCTACCCCTTCTAGCAATAAACCACCCCCATGATACTTGTTTAATACAGAAGGCTAGAACTTACTTAATGAGATATTAAAGGGTATCTGAGAAATTTATTCATGTACGAGGTATCAAGAAATAAAGAGAAATTGATAGAGAGAATATTTTGGAAAGCAACAAGAAAAATATTGCCGAGATTTCAAATGCTCTGATAATACAAACTCAACAGTTGTAGCAGCATACTGAAAACATATATTTTCAGTGTGATTGATTAAACGACCTATTGCATTTAATGCAGTTGTCTTCCATGAGATACCCTAAGTTCAATGGATAGATTTCTATCTCGGAGAATGCATCAACGGTTATATATTCATCATCTCTATAATAGGTTGCGTCAAAAAAAATCTCTATAAAAGGCATTCATTACCACTTGGACCAACTAACGAAACTATCCCAAATATTAAAGCATTCAAGCATTCAATATTCGGGTTTAGGGTTTAGGGTTTATGGGTTGGGGAACCTCTTGTTCCTCTTTAATGTAATTTCTACTTATAAAAAAAATACAAAAAAAGCGTCGTTACTCAAAGCTTGATTATTCTTTGAAGCTGAAGCAGTTGAAGCCGGGTAAAACTAAAAAACTTTTATATCTTTCTAAAACGCTTTCGTTGTAAACTTCTTAGTTGAGAGTGTGTTTTATCTTTATACAAACTAATTACTTGTAAAGCGCCCAGTAGGCATTTCCTTAGAGGCTTGAGGTCAAGACGTTCTAAGAAAATGCTTGAGGTCAAGTCGTTCTAATTACAAACTTATATTGTTGTATGCATTTCCAATGAAAAAGTTCTACCGGTAATGCGCAATTTTTTTGTAGTGTTTGAGCTACTACCTTCAAACCCCAATTATAACATTGCATGGGCAAGCATTTCAACCAACACAAAACCACATAGTTTCAGATACTATGGGCCTAAACACCCAAAGGTGTCTAAAACATTAAATGAAAGAAAATTAGGGGAAAGGGGAAACACACTTGTGATGCTAGAGTTCAAACAACAACATTGTTTGAAAATGCTTGAAATGCTTGAAAATATACTGCTTCCTATTCAGCCAGCTATGGACCGAGAAGACAAGTGGGTTTGCTTGCTCGACAAATCGTTTAATTATTGAGCAGAAGCCTCCACGCATGTACTGCAAATTTTGACGGAACCTTCGACATCCACAGACCTTGTAACAGACTTTTCCTACTGTCATCAATTGTTCTCTCACCGGAAAAGTCTGTTACCTTGTAACAGGAAGTAGGAAAAGTCTGTTACAAGGTCTGTGGATCACTACTAGAATTTTCGCTATTCTGCGGAATTTCATAAAAAATTCGCAGTTTCCTGCGGAATTTTCAGTGGATTAAGGTTCCCAGTTATTTCGTTCGTGGATACTTGTTTCCTGCGGATTTATAAGTCGGCAGGAAATTTCTGCAGGAAGTTCCTCAGGAAATTCCGCAGAAAGTTCCTTAGGAAATTCCGCAGGAAGTTCCTCAGGAAATTCCACAGGAAGTTCTGCAGGAAATAAATAACTTCCGCACGAAATTCCGCACGAAATCTCAACAGGCAGAAATTCCATAGGAAATCCCGCAGGAAACCAAAATCCGATAAAACTTATATGATTTTTTGCACTTTGTATATCATCTATTACTTGGATGAAAATGCATATTCCAAGTATAGTAAAATATTCAGTAAGTAATTATTACTTGTCTTGTAAGTAAACAGTAAGTAAAATCTGATAAAATATTTAACAGTAATCATTACAAGACAAGGCAAAAACTAAAAGCAATGTAACTCTGATAGCTATTTGTTCAAATAATAATGTACACAGCAAGAATGCTCTAAATGTTGAGCAAATAATTTGTTCCAAAAATTGAACAATCTGGAAATAACATCATTGCAACAGCTAGAATGTTTGAGTTTAAAGGCGTCCTCGACACTTCGACGAACCACAGAGGCAAGGAGATCCTTCTCCAGATAGAAGCTCATACTGATAATTGAATGTGAGTTCTTCACCCATAGCAATCTGTTAACAAGAAACAAAATGAAACATTGTCAAATAAGTGAGATGTTGTTCATTATCCAATCCATCGGACAAGTATACAAATATGCATCATTGGTGTGTTAGCGTTCCAATTAGGTTACCTTCACAGCAGATGAAATCAGGACTTGCAACTGAGAAGATGAGCAACCGAGAAGACAATCACGATCAGAGAAGTCAAAACGAAAAGTATCGCAAAACGAAAACGAAAACGATCACGATAATCAAGACTTCATTTCACATTGTTGAACGGTGAGAGGTTTGATTGTTGATTGAAGGTTAGGGTTCGATGAGTGAAAGGTTAGGGTTCGATTCGGAGCTTCGTTTCACATCGTATAACAGATACGCATCAATGAAGGAAACTGATACGTATAGGGTTCGATTGAAGCTTCGTTTCACATTGTTTGACACTTCGAATGGGCTGTGTTAAGAGTCCCACATCGGATGGGATATGGCCTGAAAAAGAGTTTATAAGTAGGCATCCCTCACCTTAGAAGCCGATTTTGTGGGGTTGAGTTAGGCCTAAACCACATTTTAAGATACCAAGTTAGGCCTAAACCACATTCTAATATGGTATCAGAGCCAACCCAAGATCCGTTGGGCCACCCGCTATCGGGCCACTCGGGTCACGCTCCAATTGTCCAGTCCTGGGCGTGGGGGGTGTGTTAAAAGTCCCATATCGGATGGGATATGACCTGAAAAAGAGTTTATAAATGGGAGGCATCCCTCACCTTAGAAGCCGGTTTTGTGGGGTTGGGTTAGGCCTAAACCACATTCTAAGAAGCTGATGGTAAGATTGAAGGGGTTGATGAGAGCTTCGTGAGATTTGAATGGTTGATGGTGAGCTTTGCGAGTGAGTGAGATTCGAATGGTTGATGGTGAGATTGGTTGAATGAGTTTAACCTTTTTTTTATACAGTGCAAAAAGAAATTTCTTTAAAAAAAAGAAATTTTTCAATTTTTACAATTTATCGTACAAACTAGTAAGATAAATGAAGTTGTGGTTCAGTGGTTAAGGCCTTGCCAATTCACCTAGTGTGTCCCAAGTTCGATTCCCATCAAACCCATTTGCAAACAAAAGAGAAATTTCCTGCGAAGACATTTTCTTTGGAAAATCCGCAGGAGAATCAAAAATTACCTGCGAATTTACCAGCCAACTCCAATGCACAGCAAACATCTTGTATATTTATAAATTGGCAGGAAATTTCTCAGAAATTACCTGCTGAAAATTTCCGCAGCAAATTCCGCAGGTAATACCGAGATTTTTAGTAGTGTCGAAGGTACTGTCAAAATTTGCAGTACATGCGTGGAGGCTTCTGCTCAATAATCTACCAACGAAAACTGCTCTGCAACAGCGAGGTATTCTCACGTTCAGTCAGGGTCCGACTTGCGCGCTTTGTTTCCGGTACAATGAAGACATACAACACTTATTTCTCCTGTGCAGCGTGTCCATTCAGGTGTGGCAGCAAGTGAGCGGCTGGGCTGGTGTTGCTGTGTGTCAAACTGATGATCAGTGGGCTCATTTTCCAGCAGCTGGTTTTCAGTTCTGGTGGTAAAAATGCGAAGAAGGTGCGGCATTTGTTGTGGATAGCAGTGTGTGGGTAATTTGGATTAATAGAAACAAGACAATATTTAGAGGAGGGGTACCAAATATATCACAAATGGTAGAACATATCAAGCATCTATCATGGGGGTACCTGGATATTCTATATATTGGGGCTAGATGAAAAAAGAAAATTCATGAAAGAAGGGTCTTGGGGCTCACAATGTCATTCGGAAGAGTTTGGGGATTCAATCTAGCTTTAGGGAGGGAAGATTGGAACGCTTAGTATTCAGAACTTCTTAACTGGTGAGATCTTCACCTATTTAATGATTATTGTTGATTGATGTTGGTATTAGAGTTATATTAACCTGAAATTGTTGAATTGCATGCTACTTGGAATGTTAGGAGCTGTTACAATTGGTTCTAATTTAAGACTTGATGAAATTCTATACTCTATTTCATGTATTAAATGATCCATAGTTTAATTTTGACCATAAAAAAATGATCCATAGTTGATATTTAATGATTCTTTTTTTTATGGACACTAAATGAAACAAATGAAACAACTACATTGCATCTTAACCGTTAACAATTTCATCTACTCTTTCCAACAAAATGTAGTTACCAATCTACAACAATTGAGATCACGATCAATGGCACAATTGAAATTCTGAATTGCATTTGAACGTCACATGGGGTGGTTGGGAATGAGCAAGAGTACAGTATCTTTTTTTTTTTGACGAGCAAACAAGAATATATATATATATATATATATATATATATATATATATATATATATATATATATATATATATATAAAAAAAAAAGAAGAGTACAAGGGGTACTCCCCCAACATCAAAGAGTCGGAAAACAAACACAAAAATAACACAAAAAAACATAACTATCTCTTAGAGATGCAATCAATAGGATCAACCTTCCATTCGTAGAATAAATACGAAGGAGATGCACTCCTATCCAAAAACCACCTCCAGGAAAGGGATCGAATGAGGTCAATAGATCTCTGAAAGTCAGGAGCAGCTCCAGAGAAGATGTAACAGTTCCTCAACCCCCAGATGACCCAAAGAGTTGTGTGCTAGATGAGAGCCAAGCCTCTCCAACACCTTTCCGGTCCTCCCACATGAGTAAGCTGCCAAAACAAGAACGTGATCTAAAGCTAAGGAACACACTTTATTCTACAATAAATTAAACCTCAAGAGACTATGAAATTGTAGAACTTAGATCCAATAGTATCATAAAGAAACAGAAATACTTCCTATTTTGCAACCGATCATCTAGTATAAAACTAATAAAACAAACATTAGTCAGTCAAACAAAACAAAAGAAGAGTACCGATTAAATTTGATCGATCAATTTTTTAATGATTCAAGTCCAAGATAAGCAAGCATGAACATTTGATATATAGTCCGTCTATTTTGTCTACTATGACTCTTAATATGCTTTACCGTAATCTCAAACGATTTGTAAAATACAGTATGGACATAGCATATGAAGAGAGAAATCAAGTTGGAGTTGATCGTCAAGTCTGCTGAAGACTATGCATGAAGTCAAAAAGTGATTTCACTGAAGAAGCAAGAAGCATCTGGTCCAAAAAAACATCTTCTAAAGATATCCTCTCAAGGCATCCATCTGAAGAAACAATATGCAAAGGTGATTGATGATCAACGAACCTGAAGATCACATCATCTTCTGGTCATCATGACATAGAAAAAGAAAAACTTTCATCAAGCATCTGACATATAAGATGACTCATGACTCTCTAGAATCGTATCCAAGAAGAAATGTCAATGGCTAGTAGCTCACCCTCTCTCTCTCTCTCTCATGGACAATCGGCCTAGATATTACTTTATATTCCAATGGCCAATTGTACAATGGTACGAATATCAACGGTAATAAATATCTTCTCTATTTAAAGGAGTTCCTTTGAATTGAAGAGGTTATCAGCTAGTTGACGAAACGACCAAGGTCTGCCTATTGGTAAATGACCTTAGTAAGGTTGAGAAAAATGACTAAGTCTATTCATTAAATATCAAATGACTTCAGTAACCATGAGATTGTTTTCATTGAACATCGATGGAATAAAGAAAAGAAAAATGCATGTTCTTTGAAAGAATATTTCGAAAAATTCTAGAAAATATAGGATTCATATTGTAATATCCTCTCACTCAGAGTGAATTCGGTGAAAGACTTTGTATCACACTGATACAAACTCAGTTTGTTGGAACCTACACGGTTGTGGCATTCCATCATGGAAAACAGACTAGAGAGACAGGTAAACAGTAAGCTCCTAAACGACAGTTTCCAGAATATTGAGAAGACTAGCACTACAAGAAAAATGGGTTTTTTTGGCGGATTTTTCCGCCAAAAAACACCCAAATCCGCCGCAAATACAGGTGTTTTCGGCGGATTTTTCCGCGGTAAAAGGCTGGTGGCAACGTATTTTGACGGAATTTCCGCGGTATTTTCCGCGGATTTTAAGTCATTTCCGCGGATTTTTTGGGGGAATTTTTGTGGATTTCCCGTGTATTTTCTGGCGGAATTTTGCACTTTTTGGCGGATTTTTCCGCCAAAATTTTTTTTTTTTTTTTTTTTTTTAAAAATCCGCCGCAAATACATTAAAATCCGCCAAAAAAATTTTTTTTTTTTTTTTTTCAAAAAAATCCGCCGCAAATACATTAAAATCCGCCAAAAAATTTTATTTTATTTTTTTTTCAAAAAAATCCGCCGCAAATAACCTAATTTCCGCCGAAAAATACTTTTTTTTAAAAAAAAAAATTAAAAAAAATTTTTATAAACGTTTTTTAAAATTAAATAAATTTTAAAAAAAATATAAATAACATATTTAAATTAAAAAACTCAAATAGTAATAAAATGTTTTTTAAAAAAAATAAATATAAATAGTAACAAAGAAACAAAAATCACCAAACTCAAACAAATCTTAAACAAACAACACCACAATTAGTAACAAAGTATAAGTTAAAACAAAATATAACTTAAAACAAAGTCTAAATTAAAACATACCTTCAAAACAAATTTGAGAGAAGTGTTGAGAAATAGTAAAGATTTAATGTGAAGATTGTTAAGAGAGTGAAATGGTGAGAGAGTGAAGTGTTGAGAGAGTGAAATGTTGAGAGAATGAAGTGTTGAGAGAGTGAAATGTTGAGAGAGTGTTGAAAGTGAATTGTTGAAATCAGATTTATTAAGGGAGGATGAAGAGAGCCGTTGGAATCGAGGTCATTTTCGGCGGATTCCTTGGCTTTTTCGGCGGAATCAAGATTGTTGATCGAGGTCTCCTAGTGGATCACCTAAAGAGGCAGGTAAATAATACTTGGTCGCTTGGAAAGTTAGGTAAAAAATACTCATAGTTCTAAGAGAGGTAGAGTAAAAAATATAATCTTGGTTCTACTGGATTACGACCTTTGAGTGAAGAAGGCAAAATCATCCCATAATTGGTGGACTGGATGTAGCAACAGGTGTTGTGAACTAGGATAAACATATTTGTGCATTTTTCTCTTTCCCTTCTTCTTTTTACATTGTTGTGTTCACTACAGTTTAACTTCACTTTAAAATTACTTGCTTTAAATAGAAGTTTAATGTTTTGGTAGAGAACATCTTTTAATATAAACAAAAATGGTTAACAAATTCCAACCCCCCTTTTTCGCTTCCAAGACCTTCATAAAGCACTAAAAATTTAAGAACACCATATTTTTACGAAACATCAATTAATGTTATTTGCATAGTCTAAATGCATTAACATAAAGGAAGTGTAATGTACATAGAAGTCTGTTATCTCTTGTCTGTTGCAATAGTCATAAAATCTTGAACTATTAACTGATTGGTTTTCTATTGTATTTTCACTTTTAAAATATTTAGTTATTTTAATATTTTTATGTACATCTTTTCAACATTTTAAAAATAATCGCTTTTTTTTTTATCATTTTGAGAAGTCACCCAAAGGGTTATGTAATCGTTTTAAGAGAAAGAGAACACTAGAATTTTTATGTACAATTTATTTCCCAAAACAACAACTAATGTTTTTTCTTTTTTGACAATATATAAATTGGTAGGCGGGATATTATGTCATGGATTCGAACCCATGATCTCATGGTTGTGTATGTGATTTTTTAGTGGCAATGACCACGTGACCACCACAACTATATACTTTTAATTGCATAGTCTAAAGCCACTATACATAAATAATAGAATATGTATAGCAGCCTGCCAGCTCACTATATCTTGCAATAGCAATAAGCATCTTGAACTATTAACTGTTTGGTCTAAAGCTATTTGCATAGTCTAAAATATGAATACATATGTAATGTATATTTTAATGTACATGACTAGAGCACTCAATTTGGGCCCGGCCCAGTGGCCCGAGTTTTTTGTTGGGTCTGGGCCCTAAAAATAGTAGTCCAAAATCAACGGTAAGTTTTTTGGCCCGATCCGATTGGCCCGATGATATTATTGGGCCGGGCCGGGCTGTCCCATGGGCTTTGGGCTGGCCCGTTTCCTTTTTTGTTTTTATTATTTTTTTTGCAAAAAAAAAAAACAAAATCACACACGGTCGTATATACCCCCACCTGATGTATATACGATTTGAATATTTAATACGGTGGGGGTACACTTTCCTCAAGTCGTATATACTACAACTTCATGTATATACGATAGGTTATTTTTTTGGATTCGTATATATGTATTTATACATATATACGATTGGTTATATTTTTTTTTTAAAAATACATTTTTTTAAGAGTATTTTGGGGTATGTTGGGGTAGATGGGGAAGTAGTGGGGTTAAAAACCATCAACTAATAGTTTACGATATTCACGGCTTTTGCAAGAGGTGATTTGCTGCCATGTACATAAATTTTTTTATTGTTCAATTTTTTTATTAATGGCTTTAGACTATTCAAAGGACACTAGTTGGTGTTTTGGGAATTGTGGTGTTCATCAAAAAATTTAGTGCTTATTGCTCTCAAAATAATAACATATACTTTGGTTGCCTTATTAGAATGATAAAATAACGATTATTTTTAAAAGATCAAAAAGATGGATTAAAAATACTAAAAAAACTAAAAGCAAAAAAAAAAAAAATCAATAATCAGTTCAATATGTTTATAGCTATTGCAAGAGACAATGGGCTTGCACGTATATTCAATTACTTGCATTAATATCTTGGGAATGGATTAGGTGTCTTTAAGACGCATACCTTGCTGCCTTTCTTTTACTTTCAACCATTAGATAAATTGTGCAATTTTAAACGTGCCACGTGTGCGATCTTTAAATTAAAAACTAAAACTAATAAAACAAAACCATCACAATCCTGAACAACACTGCTCCAAGTCACCAATTTGCAAATGTAGTGTTCTTTTGAATTTGGTGTTTTCTGGTACTTCTCATGGGTAAAGACAGATTTACAGTTCTTTTAGTTTTTGTGATAAGTAGCTAGGATTGAAATTGCTACTATTTTTTTAGGGTGCAGCTTACAAATGGAGCAAGTTGTTGTTCTGGTCTTCAATCTTGTTGAGTTTAAATTTTACAAATGATGTTTGGGTGAAAGGGTGAAAGAGGTAGTGTGAGAGCATTGTTGCTTCTCTTTCACAGTGGGGTGGTGACTAGAGTAAGGGCACCGTGGAAACCAGTGTAGTGGGGCTGAGCGGCGGGTCTATTAATTGTTTAATAGTTTATACAACAACTAGTAACATACCCGTGCATCCGCACGGGTCGATCGACGTGTTATGATTAGTACTCGAAGTTGAAATTTTGTAAGTTCAGTATAGAAGTAAAGTTTAGTGGTGGTTTTGTTTGACTGACTAAAAAAATTTGCATACCCTTATTTTGGTTTTGTTAGATTTTTAGTGGTGGTTTTATAATTTTTTGATTAGTTTTGACTCTTTAACGAATTTTTAGTAGTCTTTTAGTAACTTTTTTTTTTTTTAAAAATAATCTAAATAAAATACATTTTTTTTAAATACAAATCGTATATACATCGTGGGGGTATATACGGTCGTATATACCCCCACCTGATGTATATACGATTTGAATTTTTAATACGGTGGGGGTACACTTTCCTCAAGTCGTATATACCACAACTTCATGTATATACGATGGGTTATTTTTTTGGAGTCGTATA
The DNA here is from genome assembly GCA_020916435.1 of Oxytropis ochrocephala. Classification (NCBI taxonomy): domain Eukaryota; kingdom Viridiplantae; phylum Streptophyta; class Magnoliopsida; order Fabales; family Fabaceae; genus Oxytropis; species Oxytropis ochrocephala. The sequence continues at coordinate 18,496,589 of CM037093.1, forward strand.
TATGTATTTATACATATATACGATTGGTTATATTTTTTTTAAAAAAAATACATATTTTAAGAGTATTTTGTGGTTTTTAGGGGTATGTTGGGGTAGATGGGGAAGTAGTGAGGGTAAAAAAAAACCATCAACTAATAGTTTAAGATATTCACGGCTTTTGCAAGAGGTGATTTGCTGCCATGTACATAATTTTTTTTATTGTTCAATTTTTTTATTAATGGCTTTAGACTATTCAAAGGACACTAGTTGGTGTTTTGGGAATTGTGGTGTTCATCAAAAAATTTAGTGTTTATTGCTCTTAGAATAATAGAGAAATGATATTTGGACAATGAAACATGGACAATGAGGAACAAAATACGGTGGGTCCCACACGTTACAATGGTTAATGTTTCAAAAAAGTTGGGTATCTATCCTCACTGATGATGGTTAACCTCAAAAGGTAAACTTTGAAATTTTACTACGTGGTTAATGTTTCAAAAAAGTTGGGTATTTATCCTGCTAAAATGGTTAACCTCAAAAGGTACTCCAAAAGTGGAAGCCTACAAATGGAGCAAGTTGTTGTTCTGGTCTTCAATCTTGTTGAGTTTAAATTTTACAAATGATGTTTGGGTGAAAGGGTGAAAGAGGTAGTGTGAGAGAGCATAGTTGCTTCTCTTTCACAGTGGGGTGGTGACTAGAGTAAGGGCACCGTGGAAACCAGAGTAGTGGTGGCTGAGTGGGCGCAGCGACAAAGGTTTTGGAGCGGCGGTCAAGTGGTGGGGCGTTGAAGTTTTGTTGCTAGATAGAGCTGTGTAAAAGACATTGTGAGAAGGGGAAAAGACACAGTTTGGTGGAAAGATGCTTTAGTTTTTAATAGAATGGATACATGGCTCAATGAGGATATATCACACGATTTTCTAAAGGCACCGTGCCCTCAAGGCCCTGAAACTGCACCCTAATGCCTTTAGAGTATACAAATAACATTAGTTGATGTTTCGAGAAATATATATGGTGTTCTCTCAATTCCATTCAATTGGGACTTGTTTGACATTTATTAGCAAATGAATTATACTTAAATAGTTTCTTTCATATATTGTATCATAATTATATACATATTTTGATTGAAAGACTTTAGATTAATTACTTGAATAATTTGTTGTGGATATGAGTCCTCCTTATTAGAGTCAATTAGTTGCGAATAGAAAATTGTTTAGGATCCAACCCAAAGTCCCTTATTGTGAATTTTGAACCAGCTGAACATCCACCAAAACTCTCTTCATTTTTCTGTTTTACAAAAGAAAGGAAAATCACAAGAGAGGGAGAGGGTGAGGAGAGGAAAAGAGTGGTGTCATTCCCAAACTTAATTCATCTTCTTTCCGTCTACGTACAAATCGAAAACTAGCAATTTTCACAAGTCCACTCTTGTCTTTTGGGGTTGGTGTTGTTGTTTGGAGATTTTAGGAGCTTGTTTGGTTGTGTTGGAGCTCATTTTCTTGCTTAATACTTTGGTAGTCATTGTCATTGTGACTTCTTCTATTCCCCTTTAAGTTATTTTAGGGTTTTCAAGCATTGTTAGTTCTTAGAACTATTTTATGGTTGTAGATTATCGAGGTTATAGGTTGTTGATTTGATGTTGTTGCTTTGCCCTCAGAATGACATGTTAAATGCATACTATTAATTGTTTAATAGTTTATACAACAACTAGTAACATACTCGTGCATCCGCACGGGTCGATCGACGTGTTATGATTAGTACTCGAAGGTGAAATTTTGTAAGTTCAGTATAGAAGTAAAGTTTACTTAATAAAATAGTTTTGCTAACAATTGTTACAAAGTTTAAACCCTTTAAACGGGGAAGGCAATAACCGTTTGTGTCAATGACGGAAAAATAAAATGTGAGAAAATGGGAAACGTTGAAATAAGCTTAAAAGGAGAAAGGGTAAAAGGTAGTACCTATAAAGTCACATGTAGATCATGGCAAGAAATTCCATTTGGTTGAACGACATACGTGTCGAGATATCTCCGAGGAAACTATAAAAATTAGTCCAATATACCAACATAAAAAGATGCTTAACAGAGCAGCAGATGTTCAACCAATAAGTTTTGAAAATTGCAGCAAGGAAACATAATCATATGTAAAAAAAAAAATATATACATATTTGAAAGGAGTTTATCACAGCAAAGTGGAGGGAGAAAATCTACAAATGTATAGGAGAAAAGATCAATTAGCTGTGTGGCAAAGAGTTGTCAGTTTTTAGCTGTGGTGTTCCAATATCTATCTACTTGTCACTTGTTAGAAAGTCATACAGTATCTATCTACTTGTCACTTGTTAAAAAAATATATACATATTTGAATGATTTTCTATAAAAATAGATGCACACTGAAACAACAGAGGTAAATGAAGGAGTGATTACCTATTGAGTAAAGGAGAGAAAGTAACTGACATAATTAGTACAGTTGGTAGCTTATCATCTTTGATATGCTAAAATTTTGTTGCACGGTCCATGATGGTCTTGAAACAAAACATAACAAAAACTCCTTTAGATTCCCAAGAAAATTGTTAATCAGTTAAAGAGCATAGAGTTATATGTGTGTGCATTAAAAAGAGCGGCTACATAACATGTGTTTCATGTGTCTTTACCTTTCAAAGACTAAGGGAGATCAGAACAACGTGCACCTACAAACCCATGTATAAAACCACTCAAAAATGTATAACAAAGGATGGAGAATTAATACAACTATGAAAACCCAAAATCAAAGATTTTATTGAAATACCTAATTAAATTAAATAAATTACAGAGAGAAATCTCTGCTTCCAACACCCCCTCCAAAGGAAATGAGCACCCACAATGAAAAATGACTCAACTCATTGTCCATTCTTCATTTAATGATAAAGTTCAAGAGCACAAACATTAAAAAACTACAAAGAGAAAATGCTCAAATTTTCTTTCTCTCCTTGCTCCGTAGACACCCACCCCCTCTCTGTTTTGTCGACAACTAAAAGTCGAACTCCAGAAAAGAATAAAAGTAAAGATAAGAACTGATGGAAGCAGTAAACTTGAGTACGACCTATCAAAACTTGAGTGTCACACTCTCGTGTGGATGGTCTATCAATCTCTACTTAATCCACACAAAAAAACTAAAGAAGACGAACTCAAGTACACTGATTCATACAAATATACAGATGATTTGATATGCTCAAATAAATTCTTAATCCACAAAATTCCTCTCCAACATGGTTTTCTCTAATAAGTTTTAATTTTTCCTCAATTACTCCTCTGGATGAAATCTCAATCAGGGAAGAGTTATGGCCGCAAGTGATGTGAGAAAAAGTGTTGTTATAATGCTAATCATTGTGTTAGTTGTAACACAAGCTCATGAGGATATCATTCAATCTCAAGAAACTACGCAAAGTTTTAGTTTTACTGCTTGTTTGGCGGATTGTCTCAATCGATGTGTTCGCACAGAAATTCCTAGGAAGGAATGCCCAAAACTTTGTGATAGTGGTTGCATTAGTATTAACAATGGTATTTGATAAATAAAAAAAATCAACAATGGTACCCATATTTTCACTTTCTTCTCATCTTATATCTTGTCTTTTTTAACAAACTTTGATTTTTTCGTCAATAAAAACAGAATTAAATATTTTTATACTATTAATTTTTTTGTTTTTGTCATTATAGATGCTCGCATAGAGGCGGATATACACCTGGTTTTAGTTTGGAGGCTTCTAACAAATAAAAATAATAATATGTATGCTACATGAGACTCTAAAAAAATGTACTCACAAGAATTGGCAATTATGTCAAACTATAATAAATTACTTTTTATTCATAATACCTATTTTCTATAGGTATAACTGATTTATCCTGGTATAATTTGTAATTGTTTGTTTTTTATGATAATCCATTCAATCAATCATGGAAATAATTAGTTAATTAATTAAATAAATAAGAATTAGTAGTATAAAAAGTAATAATTATTACACCAAAATAAGAAAACAATTTACACTTATATATTTTTAATATTAGTTTGATTTAATCCTCATAGTTCAAGCTAAACAGTGGTGCATGCTATTTAGTAAGGGTTATAATTGTAAGAAATTCACAAAACCTATACATGGCCTTTGCTTAAAATAGTTAACTCTTCCCTTAATGCAATTCAAGTAGTATTGATATTTAAATTGTTTCTGCCACATCTTCTTAATTATATTTATGTTTGTACTATAAATCATTTATCTACTAGTTTAACTATAAAAATTAATTTAATGGATTTGACTACTGGTTTGTAGATATTTTTGAAAACACAAGAGTTATTTGGCAAATTAACTTATCTCAATAAGCTCGTATGTTTTTCTCACAAGTTTAAAGTGTTTTTCATACGTGCAAGCTTATTATATAGAGTACTAATTTTCCTCACAATTTTAATGTCGTTTTTTTAATTAAAATACTTGTTAACCCTTCATTAATAAGATAAGAAAAACCTCACCCCTTCATTCTTTATTTTGGACCCAAACCTTTGAACTTTAAGAAAGGAGAAAAAGCCTTCAACATTTTGATTGAATTAAAAATAAACCTCCTCGACAAATTAATCTTCTCAATTAGGCTATGCTGTTCTTTCTTGCTCCTTGGTGGTGCAACCTCCAAAATCACATTAGCCTTGTTATTATCCATTTTTTCACAAAAATTGAGATGCGTGAAAAAGGGAACTTCATAAATTTATTGAAAAAAATAGATAAAATTACAAACAAGAAGGGGCTACATGAAACTAAACCCATCAAACATTTCTAATTGAAACAATGTTTAAGCAGACCAACTTTATTCCTAAAATAAATCAGCTGAGGAGTTGGCTAAGCGTCCAAAATCCAGAATAAGCATTTCATATTGATTGCTTGGGTAGAACATTCCGAGCGTTATGCTAGAATATTTCATTAGTTGCTGTTTCTGTTTGAGATTTTGAAATTATACTTCTTCAAAACTATTATCATGTGCAGTGGCGAAGTCAGGATTTTTCTAGAGCCTGGGCAAGAAAATTTCCCGCCAATTGACATATGACATAATATATAAATAATCATAAAGTGTGCTAAATAGGAGAGATGAAATCTAACCTGTCAATAGAGTGCTAAATAAAATTAGAGCAAAAACCCTAACTCCAAAATTCTACCCAAAGAGAGGAATGAGTTGGTTTTCCTTAAAATAGAGCTCAAATGTAAATGATTTAAGCTTGGATTGGACTACTTGAAGTGAAAAGAAGAAGAAAAATGGAGGAGGGCATGGTGGAAGAGAAGAGAAGAAAGTCAGAAAAGGAGAGGGAGAGTGTCGTGAGAGAAGAGAGGAAATTGGGGTTCATTTAGTTTTTGGGTTTTACTTTTTTTTACATTGGGACCAATTGAAGTTATTTTTAAAAAATAATTTTAAATTTATTTGATTCTAAATTTAAAATGCTAAAGATATTTTTTTTAAAAAATCATCAACCATCTATATTCATAATTTCTAGTTCTAATATAAGAGATGTGGTAATATTAAAAATATGAATAAAATTTATACTCCAAAAAATATAGAAAGTATCATACATTTATTCTAAATATAGAAAATTTCTAGTGTTACATATTACCTATACATTTTAATAAAAATAATATGATGACTGTAAAATAAAAGTTACCTATACATTAAGTAAAAAAAATATTGTTAGTGCATAAAAAACATATTTTGTTAATATATGTTTCTATATTAAAGTTGTAAAAGTAAATTAAATAACAATTGTTGGCTTAGTGGTAAAGTGACATTTAGGTAACTTCTTGGTTGTGGGTTCAACACTCATTGTAAACTTTTTGGCGAAAATAAAAATAAACTAAGCCAGCTTTTATTTAAAGAAGACAAAACGGAAAAAAAAAATAAATAGAAAACGCCTTCAACAAGAATCGAACACGGATTCAATGAGTTAAAAAAGAGAAATTAAACCGCTTCGCCAAACGTTTAAACGGTATTTAATTGCGAAATGATGTATATATTTAATAACTTATTTTTAAAAACAGGGGTATTATAGTAATTTCATAGGATTTTGAGCCAGGGCGCGTGCCCGGGCTAGCTGGGCCCTAAAATCGCCCCTGATCATGTGTACCTACTGTGGGGGGAAGCCTCCTCATAACAATTTAATTTAATTATGATCACTTTAAAATTTAGGAAATACACACAAGTCCGTTTGACTCGATTTAGGAATAAAAACAAAGCACATCATCATTATATACCTCCACTAGAATGGTTCTTACGGAACTACGGCCTTAAAATCCCAAATTCCATTGTTTACTATTTTTTAGGATTTTTTTGAAATTTTTCATAGTCTCCAAAAAATCTAAAAAATTTTGCATAGTCTTATTTTGGTTTTGTTAGATTTTTAGTGGTGTTTTTATAATTTTTAAGATTAGGTTTAACTATTTAATGAATTTTTAGTAGTCTTTTTATAACACTTTTAAAAACAAATTATTAACAACCCATCGTATATATGTAATTGGGACATATATACGATGGCAACATTTAACCCATTGTACATATGTCCTAAAAACGTATATACGCGCGATTGCATCATACGCAGCCAATCGTATATACGTTTTTAGGACATATATACGATGAGTTAAATGATGCCATCATATATATGTTCCAAATACATGTATACGATTGACTTTTTTTAAAAAAAATACATTTCAAAGAGGCATTTTGGGGATATCATATTCTGTGGGGGTATATGGGGAAGTGGCGGGGGTATGAAAAAAACAACATTTAATTAATATATAATATATATACATGGCAGCTCATTATTTCTTCTAATAGCCGCTTGTTAGAAAAAAAATCTCTTATAATAGCCATAAACATCTTAAACTATTAATAAAGATGTTAATCTATTGGTTTTCGCTTTTGCTTTCACTTTCCAAATATGCCGTTTTTAAACTTCTTTTCAATCTTTTAAAAATAATCATCTTTTTCATCATTTTGAAAAGTCACTTTACGTTGTTTATGAAAATAAATTGTAATCAATGTAAAATAATTTGCCTTTTCTTGCCATTTTAAAATAATTACAAGTCTTAGAATATCTACTACTTAGTCTTGCAAAATTTAAAATAATTATATTTTTCATCTCTAAAATATAAACCTGATATTAATTTATTTTCAATATTATTTTCATCTCATGGCTATAAATAAAGGTATTGTGAAAACCAGTGTTATCAAACTCGGACCGACCCGGTCGGTCGGACCGTGGCCCGCGCGCTTGAGTTCGATTATCGGACATGTAGTTGACCGCGTTGGCGTGATGACGCCATTGACCCGCGCCTTTGACCCGATCCAACTCGAGTCAACCCGACCTTGACTCGGTCAAGTCAACTTGTTGACCGAAAATTATTTAGCAAAATGGCTTGCTTGGGTGTTGAACCCAGTACCTGGTGCCTAAGATGCAAGTTGTAACTTGTAACCAATTGAGTTGCTTGATGTGTTGGTACATTGACAACATATATTATACTTAAGTCATTAATTTTTTCTCTTTTTTGTTAAAAACTCTTTTAATCTATTAATTATATTTATTTATTATTTACTTTTATACTTACATACATGTGTTATTATATTTGTATTAGGCATATATCTTATTTAATATCTAATGATGTGTATCATATTCCATAAATTATAGATTCTATATATTATTGAGTATGAATAATTATTCATTTTAAAATTTATATCAATATTCATTTAATTCATATTGAAAATTGAAAATATTGACATACAATATTAGATATTTCATCAGTTTTTAGTACGTCACGGTCATGCGCGCCAACTAGTGACCATTCGATCCGAATTATTGACCCAACGACCCAAAGTGACCGCGCTTGGGTCGATCATCTGTTCGGTTTTAATAACATTGATTAAAACCCGAAGACATCATAAACTTGAGAATTCAATAGAGATTTAAGAAATATAAGAAAAGAGAAGAGTTAAGACAATGACTGATATGAAAAAAAGTGTTGTGGTAATGCTAATGATTATGCTAGTTGTAACACAAGTTCATGAAGACATCTTTCAATCTCAAGAAATTGAGCCAAATAGTCGTCTTTTGAATTTTGATATTGATTGTCTTGCTAAGTGTTATGGATCGTGTCTATTTAACTTATATATAACGCCTAAACAATATAGAGCATGCTTGAGAGAATGTGATGAGCATTGCGGTTAATCATTAATATCAACGACGGTATCCATATTTTCACTTTATTTTGATCTTATATCTAGTTTTATTTTACAAATGTAAGTATCTTTTGTAAATTAAAAAACCTTAACATTTTTAGGGTGCTTCTAGAGCGATGGATTAAATTAATATAGTTTGATTTAATCTTAACCACCCGTAATATTTTACACAATATCCTGTTAATTTTAGTGATTTATTGGTGAGGGATATAGTTTGATCAGTCACCTTAGAAGCACCCATATTTTTATACAATTATTGTTTTTTACTTTTTGTCTGCTTGCATTGGGTAGATATATATTGGCTCTATCTTGGAAACTTGCAACTATTAAAACTATATAATTTGTTTGCTAGTCAAGACTCTAATTAATAGTCCCTCCATTTTTTCCTTTGATGTTTTAGAATTTCTATTCTCTTCCAAAAAAATTGAAACTTTAAGATATACTAGATACACGCCCGCTATATGCACGGAGGTTATTAACAGACCTACAGATGTAGTTTCGAAAAAACATCAACATTTTATAAGGGGGCATAAAAATACGCAACACATATATATAAGACGAAGAGGCAACAATAGCCCTTGGTGGGATGAAGTCCAGGCGTGTCCAAAAGCTCATTATATAGAGGACTCATTCTACACCTGTGTGATGCACAGGACGTGGTTATAAGTTGTGAAAAAAAAATTAAAAAATTATGTATTACAAACTTAGTGGTTGATACGAATTGATAATTTACAACTAAACATAGAATAAAATTTTTATGTTAACAGAGTTGTCTTTATATATGATATATATAATATATTTATAAGATACGAACCAATGCATGGTGGTGATTTAGAATGTGAGAAATGTAATAAAAACACTCTTTAACAATAATGAGGGCAAGATAGTTCAAAAAAATGGATGTCAACTATTGGTTAAAAATGGCATTGAAATTTCATTGTAGATATTAACTAACCAAATCTGTTATGTTATATTTACCATTTTTCACTTACATACGATTTGATCGTAAATAATTTAGCGCTTGTCGATTTACCTTCCAGAGATAGATATGAATTCAAAGAAATTCGTGATCTTATTTATCTAGATACGATTCTCTCCCGTAAGCTTCAAAAATAGTAGGTCGATTTACTCGCATCAAACATAAATCCAATTTTCCTTAAAAATTGCATCGTATTTACCTTATTCTGAGATAAATAGGATTCATTTTTTTAATTTTTTTTTGTTTTTTTCAGGGAAATCGTATATATAGATAAATACGACTTGAAAAACATAAATCGTATTTACCTATTACAAACATAAACTGATTGGTTCAATTTTCGCAGGAGTATGTCCGCCCAAAAATATAGAGTGGGGGTATATTGGTAAATAGTGGGAGTACAAAAACCAAAATAATATGTATTTAACAATGAGGATACATTTTGATAATAAAAACAATGAGTGCTTGGAAAAAACAAAGAGTGAGTGTTTCTTTGGTGTTTTTAGCAAACAATCACTAGTTTTCAATATCGAGATCGTGAGATCAAACTAGAAAATCTCTTTGACAATTGCCATTGAGTTTGTGTTTTTGAAGCACGTAAGAACAGAGAATGGTAGAAAGAGATAACTTGAAAGCTAAGTAAAAGCAATAAATGCAACAAACGTAAAAAGAAAGTAAAATTGCATTAAGATGAGAGAAAGAAAAGTGGTTCACCAACACGCATAAAGGATCTGCTTTCACTCGTGTTTCGCTTTGACTTGGAAGTTGAGTTTCTCGTAGTTTTTGTAAAATGTGGTGACCTCGATTTCCTATTACAAAGGGGTATTTATACTCCTAGGAACAATCGTGGGGAAAAGGAATCGCCTCCTAAAACTACGGAGAGTAACCGCCACTACTTGTCGCTCGCACTTTCGACTAACCCGCTGTCAACCGCTTGACGAAATGTTGAGCCCCCACTGCCGAAGTGTTTTGTCCTCTCTTGTCGAAGGTTTCTTGTATTACTTGCTTCATAGCTTTGAGAGTTGCTTGTCGGAAGCTCACTTGCACTCCTTGCATATTGTCCTGCCTTTCCCGTCGAAATCATGGTGTATCGATCAATATTGACCTATGGCCCACGTAACAATATTAAATGTGAAGTCAACCCTTTTAAAGCTTCATTTAATGTAATCATCGAAATTTTGAGGTAACAGATTGCCCCCAAAAATGCTTTTCGACGGAATAAGGAAAGGAGTTAAGAAAAGCCATTTTTTGAATATCAGGCAATGGTCACTTTTACCGCTTTTGCACTTCAACAAAGTGGTCGAAAAGATAGTCATCATTACTTTTGCGCAGTAAAACGAACCGCTTTATTGGCACACGCCGCATAGTTGGTGGGCCATCACGCGCGCGAACGCCGCGAACGCAGCGAGTTATGGCGAACGTGCTAACAATAATTTCACCTCCAAACATATATAAACGGCTACAACCCTTCAAATTCCTCTTTCCTCGCTTTGAAACCTTGTGAAGTCCTTCGCGTTCTTCATTCCTGCGTTTTGCAAAAACCTCAAATTTCACCACGCTTTCAAACTTTCGTGATTTTTTTCCTTTACTCTAACCCCTGATTTCAACTCGCACTCACTTTCTCTTACTTATGGCTTCATCATCTGCTGTAGTGACGCGACTTGAGAGTTCAAAGAGGAACGATGAATCCAGAAACATCCAAACCCTAGATGGCTTCGTTGATGAACCTGACATCAACGATTTAACGATCTACTCAACGCGCACTCGTGTACTAATCCCCATCGAGGTTTATACCCATGCTTACTTGGGTCCTTGCCCCGATATCACTGAAACTATCAAGTTTCGAGATTTTCCCTAGCCATGTTCGCTTCAACCTAGAATCTTTCACGAAACCCCTTTTCATTTAGAGTTTCTGACTAACCCTTCTAGGGTCTTTAGGTCTGCTCCTAGGCTCGACCAACAAAACTACATAGACTGGCTTGACAAAGTAGAAGCTAAGAAAGCCAAAGTCTGGAAAAAACAGGGCATCTTCGACCTTATCCAATTGTCTAGGTATGGGCCCAAATACGATAGCACCCTACTTTTGGTCGCTATGCGCTCTGGGACTGCACTCACCCATAGCCTTCACCGAAATGTGGCAAGTTATCCCCACCGCTAGATGTGGGTCGCCATTACTGTGTCCGAAACCCTTAGAGAGACCTTCGATCCCACGCACCCTGACTATACATACGGTTTCAAATTCACCAATGCCACCTTTGCCCCTTACATTGCTGAGCACCATAGGCTTGACACTGAGGAAGTGTCTGCTATAGAACATGTAGCCTTTCTAACTCTGTGGTTATCTATTTTCGTTTTCTGCACACGCTCCCTTCAAGTTTCCAAAACTTACATCCCCTTGGCATGTCAACTCCATGACCGAGAAGACATCAACCTTGCCAAGTTGATTTTAGGCTCTCTCTACCAGCAACTTGATAATGCTGTTATAGAGTTGAAAGAGAATGAACCGGCCACCAAATTTTTGGCCTCTGGCCCACTATGGCTGCTGCAATTGTGGCTGTTGGCCACTTTTGAGTCTCGATTAAACTTGTATATCCCCAAGTCTGCTCGACTAACCGTGGAGACTAGCAGCACTGAAGGGATTCGATTGGCGCAGTTTAGGCCTAAGCAAGCAACCCTCTCTGCCGAAGAATCCTTTCTAGCCTATTTCGAAATCTTCTTGAAATGTGCCACTTTTACAGATTCTATGGCTCCCTTTGTGCAAAGGTCTTGTGGTCCAGCATGGTTTAAACAACCATTTCCTTCTTCCTCTGTCGATCCTGCTGAGGAAGTTAACCGAATTTGGCAAGCTTACCTCTCTCTCCTTCTCGCCCTCTCCACTAGGCTCACCCCTGGCAAAACAAAAAATAGTTTGGGAATTACTAGATATTTCCCAAGTTATTTTGCTAGGCAGTTTGGCCTTTGTCAAATTCGCCCTGCACCAGTGTGCTTTCACAGGCGAGATTTTATGAGTCCAGAATCAGAGGCGGCTTATAAACAAGCCTTCAAGAGGTTTCATTACAAAGCCTTGAACTTTGAACCTCTCAAATTCAATCCAAGGTTTTCATGTACCGAGAAATTTCATGAATGGTGGACCGGTTATTACACCAACGCTGCTGGGGAAGCCATTGATACTTTTGCTGACAACATTGTGAAGAAATTGGCATCAGCTTTCCCTTCGAACAACACTGGTAAACACTTTTCGACACGCAAAACTTTCTAGGTCTTAACCACTTTTAACTTGGCTTCGTTTCCATTTGCTTACCGATGTTTTCGACATTTTTCGTAAAAACTCGCAACCAAGTTGAAGGTCAAGGTAGGCAAAGCTACCACATCAAAACCTTTCTCCCAAGTCACGAAGAAGAAAGTGGCAAAGAAATCTCATTCCGCATAACACTCCAAAAAAGGTATGGCACTTTCCACTTATCTTAAGTTGTCTGCTGACTATGGCTTTTACTCATGTTGGAAATTTCCTCCGTGTGACAACCCAAACAAGCTAAAACTCTTCAAAAGCCTAAAGCCAAAAAGAAATTGGTTATTCCTTCCACTCTGAGGCATCAGATACACGTCGACATTTCTCTTCGATTTTAGCATTCACTCTCTTGTGTCATCACCGTACCATAACTTGATCTCTTTTGCAGACAATCGAAAGTGATGACAACATTCCTCTCACTCGTGAGGTCGAAGAAAAGGGCTTTACCCGAATCTCAAAGGGCGCTCAAGGCATCACCATCACCGAGCCTTCAATCACCTTCTTCTCCTCCAATCAAGAGGCTTAAGGTACATGAGGTAACTTTCAGCTTCTAACTTAAATAGTATTACTTCTATCTTAAATGTAGTGGACCGGCTCGCCGCTTCGCCGAGAATCCCGGCGCTGAGTCTTTGATTGAGGTTGCCGAACGGAATTGTCGGCTCCAATGCTTCCTTTCCCTTCTCCGCCTCAAGGTGTGATTGTCAAGAGGTTTTTCGTGCACTTGTCGACCCCAGGATCCCCTTCAAGAGCTTGTTCCAAATGTGGGAGTAGAAGGTTGTCGAAGAGAACGCCCAAGTTCCGAGCCTAACATCCCGTAAGTCGAAAGACAGAAGCAAAGTGGCTACCTCCGCCGAAATTTCAAGAAAATATGATCGATCAAGAACAAGAGGAGCCTAGAGTGGAGGAGCCTCGCAGATCAAGGTGCTTTCGCCAAAGAGTCATCCAACAAATACAAGTTAGCGATCAAGAATTGGCCGAGCTAAAGAAGACGAATCCCTTGGCACTTTGAAGATCATGTTGAGTCTTAAGAGCTCGTCGAGCCGCTTGATTTGCAGCTTCTTCGAACAACTCTCTAAGTTCTATCAATCAGAGCGATCGAAAAAGCTCGCTTCACAACCAAGACGAAGGTATTAGAAGGGGATTTGGTATACCATTGAGAATGATCCATCTGTGTATCTTGAGGTAAAATCCTCATTCACAAGATCACCAAATTGGACCCTCCTCAAAACATCCTTTCATTCTTCATGGAATTCGCCCCATTTTTGAGCAACTTTCTTCTAATCACCCAACGGCCGAACACCTCCAAGCGCAAGGTTCAAGAGAATCAACTCGCTGGAAGTGGAGCTCGCTCTCTCAAGGCCGATCAAGACGACATCGAGGCTCTCAAACCCAAGCAACTAACGATGAGAAAGCAATCGCTGAACGGGATGCGAGATTGCGCGTATTGATGAAGAGATAAAGACACTTCAACTTGAATCGCCAAACGCTAAGCATCGAAGGGCCTCGATCGCCGAAAGAATGAGCGCCGCTTCTTCGCCCACCAAAACCACCAAGGCATTGACACTATAGAACACTTGGAGAAGATTGACAAGCATCAAGCCATTCTCGCCGACTCTCGACAAAGAGCCGCACCTTCTCGACACCTCTATCTCTTTGAGTGTTAGCATTATGGAGAGGCATAAGGCCACTTTGTCGAACTTCGAGATCTGTAATAGTTTAGAATTCTAAAAATGGCTATGTAATTTTGACATTTCTTTATACATTGCCATTTATGAACAATTTTCGCTTATTTATAATTGCTCAATTTTTATCTCAATTAACGTTGGCTTGTATTGCTTTAAATACTTGCCATTTATTCTAAAGATTCTATTTTCGTCACCTAGCTCTTCGACTTCATAAGCGCCATTCAAAAGCATTGCAACACGCGAAATGGGCCTTCCCACCCCGTGACCATTTGCCTAAAACTCTATCTTTTTATCCATAGGTAATAGGACTTTCCACACTAACTCTCCTTCCTCAAAGGTTTTTAACTTAACCTTTTGTTGTAGGCTTTAGCTACTCTCTCTTTTGTCGAATAAGCATCTCTAAAGCTATGACCTTTCTTCGCCTAAATCAACTAATTCATCAATCATCATATCCCAATAGTGATCAAAGGGAATTTCACATTGTTTCGAATCCTTGTTGATTGTAAACAAATTTCAACAGTAACACCGCATCATGCCCAAATGTTAACCTCGTAATGAGTAGTGTTTATAGACTCTTTAGGCGACGCTCGACAAGCCCATAACACTTGGTCAAGAGAATCGTACAACTTTTAGGCTTACGCCCAACGTGCTTTTTGATCAAGTTAATAATGATTTTATTTGCAGCCTCTACTTGACCGTTGGCTTATGCGATAGTATGGCGTCAAGTCAACAACTTGAAACCAATTTCAAGAAGAAAATCTACCATTTTTCGACCGCAAAAAAAAGCACTTGGTCCGTAGTAATGGTTTCTCGTATTCCATATCTCAGTAAATGATATGGTTTTGAATAAACCTTATCATCGCTTTCGATCAACGCTGGCTAAAGGTAACGCTCTACCCACTTAGTAAAGTAATCAATTCCTACCAAGATGTACCTGTGGCCTTTCGACGACGTTGGTTTTATTTCTCCAATTACATCTAGAGCCCAACCTCTAAATGGCCAAGGTTTCACTATAGAATGCAATTCATTTGCAGGCACATGCTGGATTCCAGCATGCTTTTGGCATTCTTGGCAGCCCTTAGCAAATTCTATGCAATCTTTTAAAATGGTTAGTGTTACCTCAAAATTTCGACAGTACATTAAATGAAGTTTTAAATGGGGTTGACTTCACATTTAGTATTGTTCTGTGGGCCATAGGTCAATATTCAGGTCAGTACGCCATGATTTCGACAGGAAAGGCAGACAATATGCAAGGAGTGCAAGTGAGCTTCGACAAGCTCAGCTCTCAAAGCTATGAAGCAAGTAATACAAGAAGCCTTCGACAGGAGAAGACAAAACACTTCGACAGAGCTGGGCTCAACATTTCATCAAGCGGTTGACAACGGGTTAGTCGAAAGTGCAGAGCAGCAAGTAGTGGGCGGTTACTCTCCCGTAGTTTTAGGAGGCAGTTCCCTTTTCCCCCACGATTGTTCCTAGGAGTATAAATACCCCTTTGTAATAGGAAATCGAGGTCACCACATTCTACAAAAAACTCTGGGAAACTCAACTTCCAAGTCAAAGCGAAACACGAGTGAAACAGATCCTTGTACGTGTTAGTGAACCATTTTTCTTTCTTCATTTAATGCAAAGTTTTTACTTTCTTTTTACGCTTGATGCATTTATTGCTTTTACTTCGCTCTCAAGTTATTTCTTTCTACCATTCTCTGCTCTTACGTGCTTTTTAAAAACACAAACTCAATGGCAATTGTCAAAGAGATTTTCTAGTTTGATCTCACGGCCTCGATATTGAAAACTAGTGATTGTTTGCTAAAAACACTAGCAAACAAATTGGCACGCCCAGTGGGACCTTTGCCATTAATTTTGTGTCTTTTCTATCAAGATACGTGTTTGTATGCACTTGAGGAGTGGTAGGATGGTACGCACCAATTCTAACAACGCCTAGTTCCCACTTCGTGATATCACATGTACAAGGAACAACGGTGAGATTCTCGCCAATGTCGGTGTTGGAAATGTTACAGGACCATGGCCCCCAAAGAACATCAATAACCGCTCCCACGATGTCAATGGCCAATGTTGGTTCGACATCGTCTCGTGTCCTTGCCACAAAGTATAGGACTTCCTTCTAGTCCTTATGTGGCAACAGGAATAGTTTGGAGACACGTTTCGCAACACGAGTCTACCACCATACCCTTTTGGGGTATATGGCATGCCTACTGGAATGCCACATGTCTCGACCTTTTCTCCTTCACACGTCTCTTCTGAGGGCGTACTTGGTCGAAATCCTACTGCATTAACCAATGCATCCTTGTTGGCGTTAAGACAACAAGTAGACGAAAGCAATCATGATATGGTTAATATGCTGACTCAACAAATTGGTACTGTGTTTAATCCTTTGATTCAGAACACCAATACCAGTTACCAAATGTTGGCAAACCAAATGGGTAGGATTGCAGATTTCTTTGGGGCTCCTACAGGGAATAATAGGCAACTACCCAATGGTGGGAATAATGCGCCTAATACCCCGCAGAGATCAGTTATTGTCGAAGCCCAGACGGTTATGGGCGAACAACAAGGGATGGGAAACCACGTCCATGAAGTAGTTATGGTAAATCGAAACCAAAATGCCGATGAAGTTGTTCGACACGTGCAACGAAATAACGGTTGTGCTCAAGACAACATAGCCACTTTGGTAGAAACCATAATGGCGCAGAATGGCCTTAACGTAGGTTTACACAGGCCTAATTTCATATCGCCACTGTGTGAATATGTCTTACAGGCATAATTTCCAAGAGGTTGGAAAATCCCTAAATTTACTAAGTTTGGAGGTGATACCAATGAGTCTACTGTCGAACACATTGCCCGTTACATGACTGAGGCAGGGGACATAGCCCAAAATGAGAGTTTGAAAATGAAATATTTTCCAAATTCTCTATCTAAGAATGCCTTTACGTGGTTTACCACTCTACCCCCTGGTTCCATATATACATGGGGGCAATTAGAAAAGGCTTTTCATGAAAAGTTTTACATGGGCCAGTCGAAGATTAGTCTTAAAGAATTGGCCAGTGTTCGACGTAAAATGCCTGAAGCTATTGACGATTACCTGAATAGGTTTAGGCTATTAAAGGCTAGGTGCTTCACACAAGTGCTTGAGCATGAGCTTGTCGAAATGGCTGCAGGCGGCCTTGATTATTCAATTAGAAAGAAATTGGATACCTCTCATTTGAGAGACATGGCCCAGTTAGCCGATAGAGTTCGACAAGTTGAAAGGCTTAAAGAGGAAAAGGCTAGGGTGAATAAATACAATAGAAAAGAAAACTCAGTTGGCTTTCACAAGAAAGAAAAGATAGCCTATGTCGATGAGCAATTCGACTTTGCGTTTAGTGATGTCGAATCTGAGGAGATAGACGTGGCTGAACTTAAACCTGGTCCTCCCTATGCCTGTAAATTATTAAGGCCTGCAAATGGGAATAATCCCGTGGAGCCAAAAAACGATAGATTTGTGCCTAAAACATACACTTTTGATGTTACTAAATGCGATGAAATCTTTGACTTATTAGTAACTGATGGCCAAATCATAGTGCCAAATGGCCTGAAAGTTCCTCCTCTCGAACAGAGGAAGAAAAAGGGTTATTGTAAGTTTCATAATTTTTTGGGACATACAACTGACCGTTGTGTACTTTTCAGGGACATGGTTCAGAAAGCGATCGAAGAAGGAAGGCTCAAATTTGGGGACAAGAAAAATAAAGCACCAATGCAAATCGACGCTGACCCACTTCATCAAGTGGAGGCTATGTATGCAGAACCGGTGGAGATGAATATCAATATGGTGGATGCTAAAATGGTGGATTCTCCAAAGCCTATCAAACCTTCTGTTGACAAAATCAAAGTGTAGTGCGTAGGGTGTTCATTGCATAACATGTCACTCAGAAGAATATAATGAGAAGGTACAACTGCGGTACCCTAAGCCGAGAAAGAGTTGATAGACTTCCTGAACAGGTGCAAACTGAGAAACTCTGAGGTCATGTTGTGCCCAAGATGCAGTGCTGTGTTCGATAAGGAGGCAGCTAAAAGTGTCGAATGCTGTGAGGTTCGACAACCTCTAAAAAGGAAATGGCCAGATAAGAGGCCAAACTTTAGCTTTAAAAGAGGGGACCTTCCTTATAAGGTCAAAAGTTCGAACAAGGCTTCGACAAGCAAATCACGCTTTCTCGGGTAAAAGCGCGATCAAGAAGGAATTGTGATATATCCGCTCTCGCTAAGCCATTTATTCCAAGAGTAGATCTCTCCAACGAAAAGTGGATACATGCCGGGTGTAGACACTATAGGAATGTCGCTCGAACGTGAAACGGCCAAGCCCACGCATGTGTGAGGCCGCAAAATATAATTACAAGAATAATTATAAAGGAAGAATCCCATGACTAAAACCCAATGGCGCGTTATATCGGGTCAAGAAGAAGGCAAAGATTTGGTCGCTTTCGACGAGAAAACGCCAGAAGGTTCAAGAACGCCAAGAATATGACCTCTAGAGCCGTGGGAACGATTTAAAGTAAACATAGGTGCCGCCAATCGTAAAGGTTGGGAATAAGGCTAAGGAAAATCTATTGTGATAGAGGAACCTAGGAGGCTCGCATTGGAGAGAATTTTTCCTCCATTAACATCATTGAAGAAGAAAAGCGCTTCGCTCGACATGGATGAAGACGTTATTTCGTGATTTCAAGACTCGAAGCCGGCCGACGTCATCCGCAACGTGGTGTCCATTCCGCCTAGTGAGTATGACGTCAGCATAAAGCACTCAAACGATGTCGAAGAAGACTTCATTGGAGATATGGCTAATCACAAGCCAATGTGCTATTATGTAATGAACAACGATCGCGTCGAAGAGCGATGGCCACTTTCGAAAGGCCGACGGAGGCATGCAACACCATCCAAGCCTTTGTACGCCCAAGCCAAAGTTAATGGTGTGGGTGTCAATAAAATATTGGTCGATGGAGGTGTGTCGTTAAACCGATGCCTCAAGCAATGCCGCAGCATAATAGGGATGTATGATACAGACCTTAGGCCCCATAATATTGTGTTGACTAATTATGAGGGTAACCGCCTGGCCTTTGGGGCCGCAAGTGGAAGTGGTGGTAGGAACCGCCGTAAGGACTACCATGTTCTTTGTCATCGCCTCAAAAGCAAGCTATAATCGCTCCTCGGGAGAGAGTGGATACATGGAGTAGAGCCGCCCTTCAAGCCTACACCGTAAGCTAGTGATGTGGAAGGATGATGGTCTTGTGGAGTATGTGGAAGGCATCAAAGCTACTTCCTTGTCGACGTGAATAATGTCACCAAGGAAAACTTGAAAAACAAATGGCGAATATTGCGCCATGTTCATCTTCTAGTCAAGCATATATCTCTTCGAGATAATGTGCTTTCTCTCTTTCGCTATACCCAACACATGGTTTTGTGTGGGAAAGAGAGGTGATAGAAGGTGCGAATGTGTATCCTGAGGGTGTGTTACCTCCAACAGGGTGGGACACTGATTCTTAAAAAGTTTTAGATGTCAGTGCCCAATGCTTGGGATAGAATTACGCCTTACATGGCCGAAAATAAAGTAAAACGGCTTTGGAAGCCGAAATAAATCAACAAACAATGGTCGCCAAGCCATAACTTCATCTGAAGAAAATGGGGGAGTCATAGATGACAAGCTTGATTGCATTTATGATGACGAACCATTAGGTTTTGAAAAAGACCCTAAAGATTCGACAAAGCGTATGCAAGCTCAAGATCCAGTAGAAGAAGTGGATTTGGGAGATGGCCTAACCAAAAGGCCAACATACATTAGTGCACACCTTGGTGCTGCCTTCAAAACCCAAGTTGTTTCACTTCTGCAGGAGTTCAAAGATTGCTTTGCTTGGGAGTACAACGAAATGCCCGGGTTGAGTCGAGAAGTGGTGGAATTGCAAATACCCATTCGACCAAGGAAGAAACCAGTGAAGCAAACACCGAGATGATTTGCTCCTCCAATATTGGCTAAGATCAAAGAAGAAATAGAGAGGTTGTTCAAAAGCAAATTCATCGAATCGCGCTGTATGTCGATTGGCTAGCTAATATTGTTCCAAAGAATGAAGAAAAACGGAAAACTTAGAGTTTGCGAGACTTTAGGGATCTAAATAATGCAACACCTAAGGATGAATACGCAATGCCTCAGTAGCGTAAATGCTAATAGATTCAGCAAAACAGGATTTGATTATCTCAAGATGCTAGATGGCTACTCAGTATAATCAAATTTTTATTCTTTGAAGAGGACGTGTTAAAACAGCTTTTCGATGTCCGGGGCATTGGGTGTTTATGAATGGGTAAGTAATGCCCTTTGGGTTAAAAATGTGGTGCCACTTATCAAAGAGCAATGAATTCTATGTTTCATGATTTTATTGATGATTTTATGCAAGTATACATAGATGATGTGGTGGTTAAGTCATCCTCGTAAATTGGTCATTTAGACTATCTTCGACGCTCTTTCGAACGAATGAGGAAATATGGATTGAAAATGAATCCAACCAAATGTGCTTTCTGTGTACGTGCAGGTGAATTCTTGGGTTTTGTAGTGCACAAGAAAGGCATTGAGATCAACCAAAATAAGACTAAAGCAATTATGGAAACGAAGGCTCCTTCGACCAAGAAAGAACTTCACTACTACTGGAAAAATCAATTTTCTTCGCAGATTTATTTCAAATCTAAGTGGCAAAACACAAGCTTTTTCGCCATTGCTGAGACTGAAGAAAGAAGATGCATTCAAGTGGGAGCGCGTTCACCAAGATGCTTTCGACGCAATCAAGTCTTATTTGGTCAAACCACCAATTTTTATTGCCTGTTATTAGAAACAAATTGCTAAAATTGTACATAGTAGCTTCTGATAACACAATAGGTAGCATGTTAGCGCAAGAGGATGATAGTGGTGTCGAAAGACCCATTTATTACCTTAGTAGGGTTTTGATTGATGCTGAAACTAGGTATAGTCCAATAGAAAAACTATGCCTCTGCTTGTATTTCTCTTGTACGAAAATTAAAGCAATATATAAAGTCACAGATGTTTATGTTTATTCGCACTTTGATGTAATTAAACATATGTTGTCAAAACCAATGTTACATAGTCGAATTGGAAAGTGGGCTTTGGCTTTGCTAGAGTACAACTTAACGACACCCCTTAAATCAATCAAAGGACAAGTGGTTGCCGATTTCATAGTGGACCACTCGTTGTCGAACATGAAATACATTCGTTAGACATACGCCCTGGAAACTATACTTCACGGCTCAAGCCATAAAAACGGAGTGGGCATTGGAATTTTAATTATTTCCCGTAAAACATTCCAACAAAGTATAAATTTAAAATTCGAGACTCTTGTTCCAATAACGAAGCAGAGTATGAGGCTTTAATAGTAGGCCTTAAAATTTTACTCGAATTGGGGGCAAGCCATGTCAAGTAAAAGGTGATTCTCAACTAGTTGTCAAACAATTGACAAAAGAATACAAATGCATCAATGAACACCTTATTAAATATTTCGTTATTGCCAACACTTTGCTAAAAAGGTTTACCTTTGTACACTTAGAACATTTACCACTTAATAGAAAATCATGTGGCGAATGAGTTGGCACAAATTGCGTCAAGGCTACAAAGTATCAAAGCAAAGCCTAGAAGAGTTAATCGAGATAAAAGATAAACTAATCTCAGAAGACTCTCTCTATAATAATACTCCTTCGACGCTATTGTCAACACCAAAAATTGGGGGGGCAATAAATGCAAATGAAGTACGCTGGCTTAAAAACGCCACATTTTTGACAATGTTGACTTAGCGTAAATTTTTGCTATTGACAATATGGTTGATGATGATTGGCTAAAGCCTATTGTCGAGTATTTGCAAAATCCTACAGGAACACTAATAAAAAGTAAAGTACTGAGCTCTAAGCTACGTGTTAATTGGAAACGAATTGTACAAGCAAACTCCTGGCGGGTACTACTAAAATGTCTTAGTGAAAATGAGGCATATTTAGCGCTCGATACACATAGTGGAGCATGTGGCTCACATCAAGTAGGCCACAAGATGAAATGGTTGTTATTCGCAAGGAATGTATCGCCAACCATTTTAAAAGATTGCATAGAATTTGCTAAGTGGTCGCTAAGAATGCCAAAAACATGTCGCAATCCAAAGATGTACCGCAAATGAATTGCATTCTATAGTGAAACCTTGGCCATTTAGAGGTTGGGCTCTAGATGTAATTGGAGAAATAAAACCAACGTCGCCGAAAGGCCACGTGTACATCTTGGTAGGAATTGATTACTTTACTAAGTGGGTAGAGCAAAGACTTTAGCCAACGCCGATCAAGAAGCAGTGATAAGGTTTATCCAAAACCATATCATTTACAGATATGGAATACCAGAAACCATTACTACAGACCAAGGTACTGTTTTTACCGGTCGAAAAATGGTAGATTTCGCTGCTGAAATTGGTTTCAAGTTGTTGACTTCGACACCATACTACGCGCAAGCTAACGGCCAAGTAGAGGTCGCAAATAAAATCATTATTAACTTGATCAAAAGCACGTTGGACGTAAGCCTCAAAAGTTGGCACGCTTCTCTTGACCAAGTGTTGTGGGCTTGTCGAACTTCGCCTAAAGAGTCTATAAACACTACTCCTTACAAAGTTAACATTTGGGCATGATGCAGTGTTACCTGTTGAAATTTGTTTACAATCAACAAGGATTCAGAAACAATGTGAAATTCCCTTTGATCACTATTGGGATATGATGATTGATGAATTAGTTGATTTAGACGAAGAAAGGTTGTTAGCTTTAGAGATGCTTATTCGACAGAAAAGAGAGAGTAGCTAAAGCCTACAACAAAAAGGTTAAGTTAAAAACCTTTGAGGAAGGAGAGTTAGTGTGGAAAGTCCTATTACCTATGGATAAAAAGATAGAGTTTTAGGCAAATGGTCACTGTGGGTGGGAAGGCCCATTTCGCGTGTTGCAATGCTTTTCGAATGGCGCTTATGAAGTCGAAGAGCTAGGTGACGAAAAATAGAATCTTTAGAATAAATGGCAAGTATTTAAAGCGATACAAGCCAACATTAACTGAGATAAAAATTGAGCAATTATAAATAAACGAAAATTGTTCATAAATGGCAATGTATAAAGAGATGTCAAAATTACATAGCCATTTTTAGAATTCTAAACTATTATAGTCTCAGAAGTTCGACAAAGTGGCCTTATGCCTCTCCATAATGCTAACACTCAAAGAGATAGAGGTGTCGAGAAGGTGCAGCTCTTTGTCGAGGTCGGCGAGAATGGCTTGATGCTTGTCAATCTTCTCCAAGTGCTCTATAGCTGTCAATGCCTTGGTGGTTTTGGTGGACGAAGAAGCAGCACTCATTCTTTCGACGATCAGGCCCTTCTGATGCTTGGCGTTTGACAATGCAAGTTGAAGTGTCTTTATCTCTTCGTCAATACGCGCAATCTCTGCATCCCATTCAGCGATTGCTTTCATCGTTGGTCGCTGGGTTTGAGAGCCTCGATGTCGTCTTGATCGGCCTTGAGAGAGGCGAGTTCCGCTTCGCAGAGTTGACTCTCTTGAACCTTGCGCTTGGAGGTGTTCGACCGTTGGTTGATTAGAAGGGAAAGTTGCTCAAAAATGGGGCCGAATTCCATGAAGAATGAAAGGATGTTTTGAGGAGGGTCCAATTTGGTGATCTTGTGAATGAGGGATTTTACCTCAAGATACACAGATGGATCATTCTCAATGGTCGCCACCAAATCCCCTTCTAATACCTTCGTCTTCAGCTGGCAAAGCAGGCTTTCGACCGTCTCCTGATTGATAGAACTTAGAGAGTTGTTCGAAGAACTGCAAATCAAGCGGCTCGACGAGCTCTAAAGACTCAACATGATCTTCAAGGTCGCCAAGGATTCGCCTTCTTTAGCTCACCAATTCTTGATCGACGACAAACGTTGTTAGACGACTCTTTGGCAGAAGCACCTTGATTTGCAGGCTCCTCCACTCTAGGCTCCTCTTGTTCTTGATCGATCATATTTTCTTCAGGAATTTCGACGGAGGTGGCCACCACTTCCTGGCTTTCGACTTCTGGAATGTTAGGCTCTGGAACTTGGACGTTCTCTTCGACAACCGCTTCTACTCCCACATTTGGAACAAGCTCTTCGAAAGGAGGAATCCCAGGGTCAGCAAGTGCCTGAAAAACCTCTTCAGCAGTCACACCTTGAGGCGAAGAAGGGAAAGGAAGCATTGGAGCCGACAATTCCCGCTCAAAGAACCTCAATAAAAGACTCAACGCCAGATTCTAGACGAGCACCCACCGCACTGGTTTCCGGTAAGTAATACTATTTAAGTTAGAACTGGAAAGGTGAAGATCAAAGAGGTACGAAATGACGTCGAAAGGAAAAGTTACCTTATGTACCTTAAGCCTCTTAATTGGGGGAGAAGAAGGTGATTCAGAAGGCTCGGTGATGGTGATGCCTTGAGTGCGCCTTTGAGATTCAGTAAAGCCCTTTTCTTCGACCTCTGAGTGAGAGGAATGTTGTCATCACTTTCAGTGTCCTGCAAAAGAGATCAAGTTATGGTACAGGTGATGCCACAAGAAAGTGAATGATAAAATCGAAGAGAAATGTCGACGTGTATACAGAACCTCAGAGTGGGAAGGAATAACCAATTTCTTCTTGGCCTTAGGCTTTTGAAGAGTTTTAGTTGTTTGGGTTGTCACCGGAGGAAATTTCCAACATGAGTAAAAGCCATAGTCAATGCACAACTTAAGATAAGTGGAAAGTGCCATACCTTTTTTGGAGTGTTGTCTGGAATGAGATTTGCTGCCACTTTCTTCGTGACTTGGGGAGAAGGTTTTGATGTGGTAGCTTTGCCTACCTTGACCTTCAACTTGGTTGCAGGTTTTTCTGAAAATGTCGAAAACATCGGTAAGCAAATGGAAACGGCCAAGTTAAAAGTGGTTAAGACCTAGAAGTTTTTTGCGTGTCGAAAAGTGTTTACCAGTTGTTGTTCAAAGGGAAAGTTGATGCCAATTTCTTCACAATGTTGTCAAGAAAAGTATCAATGGCTTCCCAAAGAGCCGTTGGTGTAATAATAGGTCCACCATTCATGAAATTTCTCGGTACATGAAAACCTTGGATTAAATTTGAGAGGTTCAAAGTTCAAGGCTTTGTAATGAAACCTCTTGAAGGCTTGTTTATAAGCCGCCTCTGATTCTGGACTCATAAAATCTCGCCTGTGAAAGCACACTGGTGCAGGGCGAATTTGACAAAGGCCAAACTGCCTAGCAAAATAACTTGGGAAATATCTAGTAATTCCCAAACTATTTTTTGTTTTGCCAGGGGTGAGCCTAGTGGAGAGGACAGAAGGAGAGAGGTAAGCTTGCCAAATTCGGTTAACTTCCTCAGCAGGATCGACAGAGGAAGAAGGAAATGGTTGTTTAAACCATGCTGGGCCACAAGACCTTTGGAGAAAAGGAGCCATTGAATCTGTAAAGGTGGTACAGTTCAGGAAAATTTCGAAGTAGACCAAAAAGGATTCTTCGGCAGAAAGGGTTGCTTGTTTGGACCTGAACTGCGCCAATCGAATCCCCTCAGTGCTACTGGTCTCGACAATTAGTCGAGCAGACTTAGGGATATACAGGTTTAATCGAGATTCAAAAGTGGCTAGCAGCCACAACTGTAACAACCATAGAGGACCTGAGGCCAAGAACTTGGTGGCCGGTTCATCCTCTTTCAACTCTATAACAGCATTATCAAGTTGCTGGTAGAGAGAGCCTAAAATCAACTTGGCAAGGTTGATGTCTTCTCGGTCATGGAGTTGACATGCCAGGGGGACGTAAGTTTTGGAAACTTGGAGGGAGCGTGTGCAGAAAACGAAAATAGATAACCACAGAGTTAGAAAGGCTACATGTTCCATAGCAGACACTTCCTCAGTGTCAAGCCTATGGTGCTCAGCAATGTAAGGGGCAAAGGTGGCATTGTGGAATTTGAAACCGTATGTATAGTCAGGATGTGTGAGATCGAAGGTCTCTCCTAAGGGTTTCGGACAGAATGGCAGCCACATCTAGCGAGTAGGGATAACATGCCACATTTCAGTGAAGGCTATGGGTAGTATCAGCCCCAGAATCGCATAGCAACCAAAAAGTAGGGTGCTATCGTATTTGGGCCCATACCTAGACAGTTGGATGAGGTCGAAGATGCCCTGTTTTTTCCAGACTTTGGCTTTTTTAGCTTCTACTCTGTCAAGCCAGTTTATGTAGTTTTGTTGGTCGAGCCTAGAGCGGACCTAAAGACCCTAGAAGGGTTAGCCAGAAACTCTAAGTGAAAAGGGGCTTCAAAGAAAGATTCTAGGTCAAGATTTAACATGGCTAGGAAAAATCTCGTAAACTTCATGTAGTTTCCAACAAGATGTCGGGAAGAGGACCCAAATAGGCATGAGTGTAAATCTCGTGAAGGGATTAATACAGGTTTGCCACTGGGTAGAGCGTTAAATCGTTGATATCGAGTTCATCAACAAAACCCTCGAGGGTTTGGGCGTTTCAGGTTCGTCGTTCCTCTTTGAACTCCCGGAGTTGCGTAAGCAGCAGATGATGAAGCCATAAGTAAGGAAAAGTGAATACAAGGTGGAATCTGGGTGTAGATTAAAGAGCAAAGACGAAAGTTTGAAACTTTAGTGATTTCGGAATTTTTTGCAAAACGCAGAGAATGGAAAGTGCAGAAAGACTTCACAAGGGTTCAAACTGAGGAAAGAGGAATTCGAAGGGTTGTAGCCGTTTATATATGTTTGGAAGTGAACAGTTATTGGCACGTTCGCCATAACTCGCACGTTTGCGACGTTTGGGAGACATGATGGCCCACCAACTATGCGACGTGTGCCAATAAAACGGTTCGTTTTACCTGCGCAAGTAATGATGACTGTCTTTTCGACCTCTGTTGAAGTGCAAAAGGCGGTAAAAGTGACCATTGCACAGTATTCAAAAAATGCTTTTTCTTAACTCCTATCCTTATTCCGTCGAAAAGCATTTTTTGGGGGGCAATCTGTTACCTCAAAATTTCGACAGTTCATTAAATGAAGTTTTAAATGGGGTTGACTTCACATTTAGTATTGTTCTGTGGGCCATAGGTCAATATTCAGGTCAGTACGCCATGATTTTGACAGGAAAGGCAGACAATATGCAAGGAGTGCAAGTGAGCTTCGACAAGCTCAGCTCTCAAAGCTATGAAGCAAGTAATACAAGAAGCCTTCGACAGGAGAAGACAAAACACTTCGACAGAGCTGGGCTCAACATTTCGTCAAGCGGTTGACAACGGGTTAGTCGAAAGTGCAGAGCAGCAAGTAGTGGGCGGTTACTCTCCCGTAGTTTTAGGAGGCAGTTCCCTTTTCCCCCACGATTGTTCCTAGTACCCCTTTGTAATAGGAAATCGAGGTTACCACATTCTACAAAAAACTCTGGGAAACTCAACTTCCAAGTCAAAGAAAAACACGAGTGAAACAGATCCTTGTACGTGTTGGTGAACCATTTTTCTTTCTTCATTTAATGCAAAGTTTTTACTTTCTTTTTACGTTTGATGCATTTATTGCTTTTACTTCGCTCTCAAGTTATTTCTTTCTACCATTCTCTGTTCTTACGTACTTCAAAAAACACAAACTCAATGGCAATTGTCAAAGAGATTTTCTAGTTTGATCTCACAGTCTCGATATTGAAAACTAGTGATTGTTTGCTAAAAACACCAGCAAACAGTTGGCCAGTACATTCCTTGTCGAAATAACAACCATTTCATTTTGTGGCCTACTTGATATGAGCCACATGCTCCACTGTGTGTATCAGAAACTGCTAAATATGCCTCATTTTCACTAAGACATTTTAATAGTACCCCTTCAGGAGTTTGCTTGTACAATTCGTTTCCAATTAACACGTAGCTTAGAGCTCTGTACTTCACTTTTTTATTAGTGTTTCCTGTAGGATTTTGCAAATACTCGACAATAGGCTTTCGCCAATCATCATCAACCATATTGTCAATAGCAAAAATTTCTGCTAAGTCAATATTGTCGAAAATGTGACGTTTTTCGACGCGCACTTCATTTGTATTTATTGCCCCCCCAATTTTTGGTGTTGACAATAACGTCGAAGGAGTATTATTATAAAAAGAGTCTTCCGAGATTAGTTTATCTTTTATCTCTATTAACTCTGCTAGGCTTTGCTTTGACACTTTGTAGCCTGAGGCAATTTGTGCCAACTCATTTGCCACGTGATTTTCAATTCGTGGTAAATGTTCTAGGTGTACAAATGTAAACCTTTTTAGCAACGTGTTGGCAATGACGAAATATTTAATAAGGTGTTCATTGATGCATTTGTATTCTTTTGTCAATTGTTTGACAACTAGTTGTGAATCACCTTTTACTTCGACATGGCTTGCCCCCAATTCGAGTAAAATTTTAAGGCCTACTATTAGAGCCTCATACTCAGCCTCATTATTGGAGCAAGAGTCTCGAATTTTAAATTTATACTTCGTTGGAATGTTCTCTGGAGAGATAATCAAGATCCCAATACCTACCCCGCTTTTATGGCTTGAGCCATCAAAATATAACTTCCAAGGGCGTATGTCTAACGAATGTATTTCATATTCGACAACAGAATGGTCTACTATAAAATCAGCGACCACTTGTCCTTTGATTGATTTAAGGGGCTGATAAGTCAAGTTGTACTCTAGCAAAGCCAAAGCCCAGTTGCCAATTCGACTATGTAACATTGGTTTTGACAACATATGTTTAATAACATCAAAATGCGAATAAACATAAACATCTGCTGACTTTATATATTGCTTCAATTTTGTACAAGAGAAATATAAGCAAGGGCATAGTTTTTCTATTGGACTATACCTAGTTTCAGCATAAATCAAAACCCTACTAAGGTAATAAATGGCTCTTTCGACACCATTATCATCCTCTTGTGCTAACATGCTACCTATTGTGTTATCAGAAGCTGCTATGTACAATTTTAGCAATTTGTTTCTAATAACAGGCAATAAAATTGGTGGTTTGACCAAATAAGACTTGATTGCGTCGAAAGCATCTTGGTGAACACGCTCCCACTTGAATGCATCTTCTTTCTTCAGTCTTAGCAATGGCGAAAAAGCTTGTGTTTTGCCACTTAGATTTGAAATAAATCTGCGAAGGAAATTGATTTTTCAAAGATGGATCAAGTTCTTTCTTGGTCGAAGGAGCCTTCGTTTCCATAATTGCTTTAGTCTTATTTTGGTTGATCTCAATGCCTTTCTTGTGCACTACAAAACCCAAGAATTCACCTGCACGTACACAGAAAGCACATTTGGTTGGATTCATTTTCAATCCATATTTCCTCATTCGTCCGAAAGAACGTCGAAGATGGTCTAAATGACCAATTTCTGAGGATGACTTAACCACCACATCATCTATGTATACTTGCATAAAATCATCAATAAAATCATGAAACATAGAATTCATTGCTCTTTGATAAGTGGCACCAAAGCATTTTTAACCCAAAGGGCATTACTACCCATTCATAAACACCCAATGCCCCCGGACATCGAAAAGTCGTTTTTTACACGCGTCTCTTCAAAGAATAAAAATTTGATTATACCCCGAGTAGCCATCTAGCATCCGAGATAATCAGATCCGCTCTTTGAATCTATTAGCATTTCTGCTTTCACACGGGCATTGCGTATTCATCCTTAGGTGTTGCATTATTTAGATCCCTAAAGTCTACGCAAACTCTAAGTTTTCCGCTTTTTCTTCATTATTGAACAATATTAGCTAGCCAATCGACATACCGCGCTTCGATGAATTTGCTTTTGAACAACCTCTCTATTTCATCTTTGATCTTAGCCAATATTGGAGGAGCAAATCGTCTTGGTGTTTGCTTCTTGGTTTCTTCCCCGGTCGAATGGGTATTTGCAATTCCACCACTTCTCGACTCAACCGGGCATTTCGTTGTACTCCCAAGCAAAGCAATCTTTGAACTCTGCGAAGTGAAATAACTTGGGTTTTGAAGCGAAGATCAAGGTGTGCACTAATGTATGTTGGCCTTTTGGCTAGGCCATTTCCCAAATCCACTTCTTCTCATTGGATCTTGAGCTTGCATGCGCTTTGTCGCATCTTTTAGGTCTTTTTTTCAAAACCTAATGGTTCGTCATCGTAAATGCAATCAAGCTTGCCATCTATGACTTCACCATTTTCTTGAGATGAAGTTATGGCTTCGACAACCATTGTTTGTTGATTTATTTCGCTTCCAAAGCCGTTTTACTTTATTTTCGGCCATGTAGTCGTAATTCTATCCCAAGCATTGGGCAATCGACATCTAAAACCTTTTAAGAATCGGTGTCCCATCACGTTGGAGGTAACACACCTTCGGGATAGACATTTGCACCTTCTATCACCTCTCTTCCCACACAAAACCATGTGTTGGGTATAGGCGAACAGAGGAAAGCACATTATCTCAAGAGATATATGCTTGACTAGAAGATGAACATGGCGCAATATTCGCCATTTGTTTTTTCGAAATTTTCCTTGGTGACATTATTTACGCGGCAAGAAGGAAGTAACTTTGGTCCGCTTCAACATACTCCACAAGACCATCATCCTTCCACATCACTAGCTTACGGTGTAGGCTTGAAAGGACGGCTCCTACTCCATGTATCCACTCTCTCCCAAGGAGCAGATTATAGCTTGCTTTGGCGATGACAAAGAACATGGTAGTCCTTACGGCGGTTCCTACCACCACTTCCACTTCGACGGCCCCAAAGGCCAGGCGATTTACCCTCATAATTAGTCAACACAATATTATGGGGCCTAAGGTCTGATCATACATCCCTATTGTCTTCAGCATTGCTTGAGGCATCAAATTAACAGCAGCACCTCCATCCACCAATATTTTATTGACACCCACACCATTAACTTTGGCTTGGACGTACAAAGGCTTCAGGTGGTGTTGCATGCCTCCGTCTGGCCTTTCGAAAGTGGCCATCTGCTCTTCGACGCAGCCGTTGTTCATTACGTAATAGCACACTGGCTTGTGATTAGCCATATCTCCAATGAAGTCTTCTTCGACATCGTTTGGTACTGTGATGGCGTCATACTCACTAGGCAGAATGGACACCACGTTGCAGATGACGTCAAAACTGGCTTCAGAGTCTTCAAAATCTGAGGTTACATCTTCGTCCATGTCGAAGTCAGCACTATTCTTCCTCAAAGATGTCAGAGGAGGAAAAATTCTTTCCAACGCAGGCCTCCTTGGCTCCTCTATCACAATAGATTTTCCCTTAGCCTTATTTCCAACCTTTACCTGATTGGCAGCACCTATGTTTACTTTCGTCGTTCCCACGGCTCTAGAGGTCATATTCTTAGCCGTTTTTGAACCTACGGCGTTTTCTCGTCGTCGACAAAGCGAAATCTTGCTTCTTCGAGCTACCGATAACGACGCCATTGGGTTTTAGTCATGGGATTCTTCCCTTTATAATTATTCTTATAAGTATATTTTGCGGCCTCATCCGTATGTGGCTTGGCCGTTCCAGCATTCTGAGCATCATTCCTATAGTGTCTACACCCAGCATGTATCCACTTTTCGTTGGAGAGATTTGCTCTTGGCACAAATGGTTTGGCCGACGCTGATAGCACAAACTCCTTCTTGGCTGCGCTCTTGCCAGCAAACTGTGGTTTGCTTGTTGAAGCCTTGTTCGAACTTTTGACCTTATAAGGAAGGTCCCCTCTTTTAAAGCTAAAGTTTGGCCTCTTATCTGGCCATTTCCTTTTTAGAGGTTGTCGAACCTCACAACATTCGACACTTTTAGCTGCCTCCTTATCGAACACAGCACTACATCTTGGGCACAACATGACCTCAGAGCTTCTCAGTTTACACCTGTTTAGGAAGTCTATCAATTCTTCCTCAGCTTTGGGGTACACAGATTGTACCTTCTCATCATATTCTTCCTGAGTGACATGTTGTACAGCAACACCTTTTTGCACAACACTTTTGAGTTTGTCAACAGAAGGTTTGATAGGCTTTGGAGAATCCACCATTTTTGCATCCACCATATTGATATTCATCTCAACCGGTTCTGCATACATAGCCTCCACTTGATGAAGTGGGTCAGCGTCGATTTGCATTGGTGCTTTATTCTTCTTGTCCCCAAATTTGAGCCTTCCTTCTTCGATTGCTTTCTGAACCATGTCCCTGAAAAGTACACAACGGTCAGTTGTATGTCCCAAAAAATTATGAAACTTACAATAACCCTTTTTCTTCCTCTGTTCGAGAGGAGGAACTTTCAGGCCATTTGGCACTATGATTTGGCCATCAGTTACTAATAAATCAAAGATTTCATCACATTTAGTAACATCAAAAGTGTATGTTTTAGGCACAAATCTATCGTTTTTGGCTCTACAGATTATTCCCATTTATGTGCCTTAATAATTTACAGGCATAGGGAGGACCAGGCTTAAGTTCAGCCACGTCTATTTCCTCAGATTCGACATCACTAAACGCAAAGTCGAATTGCTCATCGACATAGGCTATATTTTCTTTCTTGTGAAAGCCAACTGAGTTTTCTTTTCTATTGAACTTACTTACTCTAGCCTTTTCCTCTTTAAGCCTTTCAACTTGTCGAACTCTGTCAGCTAGTTGGGCCATATCTCTCAAATGAGAAGTATCCAATTTCTTTCGAATCGAATAATCGAGGCCTCCTGCAGCCATTTCGACAAGCTCGTGTTCAGGCACTTGTGTGAAACACCTAGCCTTTAATAGCCTAAACCTATTCAGATAGTCATCAATAGCTTCAGGCACTT
This sequence comes from Oxytropis ochrocephala, assembly GCA_020916435.1. NCBI lineage: Eukaryota > Viridiplantae > Streptophyta > Magnoliopsida > Fabales > Fabaceae > Oxytropis > Oxytropis ochrocephala. Next base: position 18,529,590 of record CM037093.1, read on the forward strand.
TACGTCGAACACTGGCCAATTCTTTAAGACTAATCTTCGACTGGCCCATGTAAAACTGTTCATGAAAAGCCTTTTCTAATTGCCCCCATGTATATATGGAACCAGGGGGTAGAGTGGTAAACCACGTAAAGGCATTCTTAGTTAGAGAATTTGGAAAATATTTCATTTTCAAACTCTCATTTTGGGCTATGTCCCCGCCTCGATCATATTAGGGCAATGTGTTCGACGATGGACTCATTGGTATCACCCCAAACTTAGTAAATTTAGGGATTTTCCAACCCCTTGGCAATTCTGCCTGTAGGACATATTCACACAGTGGCGATATGAAATTAGGGCTGTGTAAAACTCACGTTAAGGCCATTCTGCGCCATTATGGTTTCTACCAAAGTGGCTATGTTGTCTTGAGCACAAGCGTTATTTCGTTGCACTTGTCGAACAACTTCATCGGCATTTTGGTTTCGATTTACCATAACTACTTCCGGGGACGTGGTTTCCCATCCTTGTTGTTCGCCCATAACTTGCCGGGCTTCGGCAAGATGCGATCTCTCGAGGGGTATTAGGCGCATTATTCCCACAATTGGGTAATTGCCTATTGTTTCCTGTAGGAGCCCCAAAGAAATCTGCAATCCTACCCATTTGGTTTGCTAACATTTGGTAACCGGTATTGGTGTTCCGAATCAAAGGATTAAACACAAGTACCAATTTGTTGAGTCGCCATATTAACCATATCATGATTGCTCTCGTCCACTTGCTGTCTTAATGCCAACAAGGACGCATTGGTTAATGCAGTAGGATTTCGACCAAGTATGCCCTCAGAAGAGACGTGTGAAGGAGAAAAGGTCGAGACATGTGGCATTCCAGTAGGCATGCCATATACCCCAAAAGGGTATGGTGGTAGACTCATGTTCTGGAAACGTGTCTCCAAACTATTCCCTGTTGCCACATAAGGACTAGACGGAAGTCCTATACTTTGTGGCAAGGCCATAGACGGTGTCGAACCAACATTGGTCATTGACATCGTGGGAACGGTTATTGATGTCACTGGGGCCATAGTCCCTGTAACATTTCCAACACTGACATTGGCAGAATCTACCGTTGTTCCTTGCACTTGTGATATCACAGGGCTGGAACTAGAGGCGTTGTTAGAATTGGTTCGTACCATCCTACCACTCCTCAAGTGCATACAAACACATATATTGATAGAAAAGACACAAAATTAATGGCAAAGGTCCCACTGGGCGTGCCAATTTGTTTGCTGGTGTTTTTAGCAAACAATCACTAGTTTTCAATATCGAGACTGTGAGATCAAACTAGAAAATCTCTTTGACAATTGCCATTGAGTTTGTGTTTTTTGAAGTACGTAAGAACAGAGAATGGTAGAAAGAGATAACTTGAAAGCGAAGTAAAAGCAATAAATGCAACAAACGTAAAAAAAAAGTAAAAATTGCATTAAGATGAGAGAAAGAAAAGTGGTTCACCAACACGTACAAAGGATCTGTTTCACTCGTGTTTCGCTTTGACTTGGAAGTTGAGTTTCTCAGAGTTTTTTGTAAAATGTGGTGACCTCGATTTCCTATTACAAAGGGGTATTTATACTCCTAGGAACAATCGTGGGGAAAAGGGAACTGCCTCCTAAAACTACGGGAGAGTAACCACCCACTACTTGCTGCTCTGCACTTTCGACTAACCCGTTGTCAACCGCTTGACGAAATGTTGAGCCCAGCTCTGTCGAAGTGTTTTGTCCTCTCTTGTCGAAGGTTTCTTGTATTACTTGCTTCATAGCTTTGAGAGTTAAGCTTGTCGAAGCTCACTTGCACTCCTTGCATATTGTCTGTCTTTCCTGTCGAAATCATGATGTACTAACCTGAATATTGACCTATGGCCCACAGAACAATATTAAATGTGAAGTCAACCCCTTTTAAAGCTTCATTTAATGTACTGTCGAAATTTTGAGGTAACAGTGAGACATTAATTTTTGCTAGATTAATAATGGACATAAAGTTTGTATATTATTTACAACTAATGTTATCAAAAAATGTCTCCCCAAATTGATTAATAAAGTAGCCAGTGTATCATACTATAACACATACATGACTAAGTAACATACATAAAGGGACTTATTAAAAAAAATTAAAGTAGCCAGTGTAAAGTGTACCATACTATAACACATACATGACTAAGTAACACACGTAAAGGAACTTATAAAAGGAAAAAATTGGTCTAAGAAAAAGGGAAAAAAAAAAGAAAGAAAAAAGAAAAAAAAATTGGCGCCTAAATGTAGTTGTTGTCTTAATATATAGGGGATATCAAAGTCAATTAATACATTTTTTCCAAACATACCCTCGACATTTCACAAGTGAATTAAACCTCAATGCAATTTCCAATGCAAACTACATCTATCCATACTATCTTAAATAAATATATTTTAATCTAAAAAATCAAAATATTTCTATGCATTAATCACTCCTTAATCCATGTGCCAAGTCCTAAAACATCAAAAAAATGGAGAGATTAAAATGCAGTCACCACAATTGACAATTCTGTCATCTTATAATAAATAGTAGGCAAAATTGTTCCCGAGGTCGTTTAGTTTTATTTTTCGATTTAGGGCCTATTTGAGGTGGTTGTGAGTTATGGTTTTTGGTTTTGAAAGTTAATTTCAAAACCAAAATATGTTCGTGTAAAATGAGGTTGAATTAGTTTTTTTCTTAATTTCAAAACAGTTTTCCATTAAAACTCAAAACCACAAAAATAGGTTTTATAATTTTTGTTTATGTTTTTATTTCTCTCTAACCATCAATATATCTGACCACTACCAATCACCACTACAACCACCGCCAACCACCACCAACCACCGCCGGCCACCGCCACCCACCACCGACCACCATTCCGGCCACGGTACCACCATCAACCACAATTATGACAATAGTCCTCCACCGTCAACCACCACTTTGGCCACCGCCAACCACGACTCTGACTACCGTTGTTCACCGCCAGCCACCACGCCGACCACCAATCCGACCACCGTCAACCACCACTCTGACCACCACCAACCACCACTTTGTCCACTACCGACCACCACTCCGTCCACTGCTGACCACCACTCTGGTCGCCGCCAACCACCACGTTGACCACCATCAACCACCACTCTGACCACCTTCACGATAGTCAATCACCACTTTGATCACCACCAACCACCACTCCGACCACCGCCAACCACCATCAACCACTGCTGGCCATCGCCAACCACCACCGGGCACCACTCCGACCACTGTCAATCACAAACTACCACGCTAACCACCGTCAACTACCACTCTGAATAGATTATATAGTTGTAATATTTTAATTTTTTACGAAATAAATGGATTAGGTAGTTGTAATAAATAGATTATATAGTTGTTATATTTTAATTTTTTTCAAACCTAATGTTATATTATTTTGATTAAGATAAGATTATGATGAATATTTATCTTTATGTTTGAAAGTGATTTTGGTTTTTGAAAATTTCTTAATTGAAAACTGAATTTGGTTTTGGTTTTTGAAAATTTTAAAACTCAAAACAGAAATTGGTTTTGGTTTTTGAAAATTTCAAAATAGAAAACAGAAAATCACCCCAAACAGGGCCTTAGTTTTTTAAGTTGTTTTCCCAATTAGATCATTTAAGTTTCAAAATATTAGTATTTTATTATCGTTTTAGTAGTTTTTATTGACCGTTACAAAAAGCGCCTAAATGGTTTTATGTGGTAGTATATGCTTGATGATTCATAGTTTTCAATTAATTACGATTTTTTTCTATCTTTGGTCCTTTGTGTTTCAAATTTGTGTCAATCTAGTTCTTTTTTAAACTTTCCATCCATTAATAGTTGACATTAGTGAGTGGGAAACAACATAAAATGTCAAACTGAAATTATGGTGAAACATAAAGGACAGAAGAGTACGTTTGCAAGAAACAACTTCATCTTCATCCCCACAACCACCACCACCACAACCTTCTCACTCTCTCCACCGTGCCACCACACCACCATTCCAACCTCTCTCTCTCTCTCTTCTCATTGTTCATTTATCTCCCTTTTCCTTCTCTCTCTCTCCGCCCTCAGTCCCTCTCCTCTTTATCTTCAGGCTTTTAATTTTCATACCCCCCTCCTTGCCTTCCATACCCCCATAATACGATTTAAGACCAAAATACCCCTGTCATTTTCACAAACTTCCCGGAATCATCATGAATCCGTAGTCATTTTTTAAAACTTTGAGTTGTTTCCGGATTTATCTATTGATGATAAATCCGTAGTCACTTTTTTGACTACGGATTTATCCTCAAGAGATAAATCCGTAGTCACTTTTTTGGAACAATTTTTTTTCTTTAGGAAACATCTCTATGAGATAAATCCGTAGTCAAAAAAAAGTGACTACGGATTTATCTCTTGAGGATAAATCCAGTAGTCAATTTTTTGACTCGGATTTATCTCATAGAGATGTTTCCGTAGTCAATTTACCTTATGGAAACATCTCTATGAGATAAATCCCGAGTCAAAAAAAATTGACTACGGATCTATCTCTTGAGGATAAATCCGTAGTCAATTTTTTGACTCGGATTTATCTCATAGAAGATGTTTAGGAAAGAATTTACCTTATGGAAACATCTCTATGAGATAAATCGAGTCAAAAAAATTGACTACGGATTTATCTCTTGAGGATAAATCAGTAGTCAATTTTTGACTCGGATTTATCTCATAGAGATGTTTAGGAAAAAAAAAAAAATTGTTTTTTTGTTTTTAGCGAGGGCAAAATTGGAAGTTTGGGATGAGATGGGGGTATAGGGTCCAAGGAGGGGGTACAAAGATCAAAACCCTTATCTTCATCCTAAAATTGAAAAATTAGGGTTTGGAGATGAAGAGTTTCCAAATCCTAGTTTTTCAATCTTAGGATGAAGATGAAGGGAAGAAGATAAAGAGGAGAGATGACGAGAGAGGAGAGAGAGAGAGAGAGGGAGGAGAGAGAGCTCACAATTGTGGTATGGTGGTGCGATGGAGAAGAGATTGAGAGGCAGTTAGCGGTGTAAGCGTGTGCAATAGTACCTTTGTCAAAATAAATAATAAAGTGATAAGATAGAAATTGCTCCCACTAGGAGATTTACCTCTAATTCCTATTTGAAGTACTTGAATTAGTGAGCTAAAATAAATAAATAAAGCAAGGTAAATATTCATGGTGTTTCAAAGTAAATATTAATAATAATTGTGATAAAAGCAGTAAAAGTGAAGTTGGCATCAATAAAACTCTCGAGTCTTATGAGCAATGCTGGTGGTATGCTTGGTGTGCGAGAATTTATAAAATGGATTTTCCAATCACTAAGACTCAAAATGTTGCCAACATTCCCTCATTCGTAGTCTCTCGTTGGGTTCATTTTGTAGTTTTAAATTTGATTGATTCACACTATGGGATTGGCTTAATATTCTTATTTTTACCCAGCAAATTAAGTGATATTCCTAATAGAACCATATTTTCTTGTGAAAACAAAACTTTAACCCTTCCCATTGATTAAATTACATTACCCTAGTTAAAATGATCAACTTCAAAAAGGATTTATGACATTAAAGCACACAAGTCAATATTACATCAAGCCATTACTCATACGTAAGATAGTTCTAAGCGATTATGGCGAATTATCAGTGTTATTGCATTCATTGATCTAAAACATTATTACAGAGTTAGTTAGTATATAGCTTTGATACTTCTCTGATAATACAACAAAATGGGCTTGAACTAACAAAACAGGCCCAATACAACATAGCAAGCCCAAATACTAATTACAAGCATACAAAATGCTAATTACATCTACAATTCCTCTCTTAAACTGCAGTACATCAGTACTCAGTTTATTTATCAGCAATCTCTTCAAGACAAGTCATTCCAATCTCCTTCTTCAGTTTGCAGAAAATGTCTCTGTTCAGTCCCTTGGTTAGCAGGTCTGCCACTTGATCTTGGGAAGGGCCGTACTTCAACTCTATGCTTCCTTTACTGCTAGAAAGTGAAATCTCACATCAATGTGTTTGCTCTACCATGCATGATGAGATTCTTAGTTAATTTTATGGTAGAGTATGTTGTCGCACCATATGCATGGCGATCACTTTGCTTCTCACCTATTGTTTCGGCACTTTCTTGAGCCATATTCCTTGACATACGATGGCGGTGCTACATACTCGAAACACGTGGTGGATAAGGTTACAATTGGTTGTTTTTTAGATGACCAAGACACAGCTCCTCCATTAATCATGAACACAAAACCACTGGTGCTTCTCCTGTCATCTATCTTTGCTGCATAGTCAGCATCACAATACCAGACAGGACTACATTTTTCTGTTCTTCTTTATGCAGTATGCCATTGCTCATTGTTCCTTTCAAGTACCTCATAATTCTTTTATGATTTACCAAATGTTACTGCAGTAGGCTTCTCCATGAACACCGCTCATCGGGGCTTCTTGCAAAGGCAATATCTGGTCTAGTTGCACTTAGATACATTAGGCTCCCCATGATCTGTTTGTAGTTAGTAGGACACACATCACTATCCTCTTCACCCTTCTTTAGCTTATTTCTTGCTTCAATTGGAGTGCAAACAGATTTACTTTCCTTCATTCCAAATTTCTCTAGTATCTCACCAATGTATTTCTGTTGATTGATGAAGATTCCATTATTGTTCTGCACAACTTCAACTCCTAAGAAGTATCTCATTCTACCGAGATGAGTCATATCAAATTCTTTCTCCATTGAAGCTCTAAATTGCATTTACCCTGACCTCATGTCATTTCTGTATAGATGAGGTCATCTACGTATATGCTAACTACAAGTATCTTGTTACCATCTCCTCTCTTAGTGAAGAGTGTGGCTTCATGAGGAGATTTCTCAAATCCTTCTCTGCTGAAGTAAGAATTTATCCTGCTATACCAGGCCCTTGGCGCCTGTCTCAGTCCATAGAGAGCTTTTCTAAGTCTGTATACCTGTTCTTCTTTCCCTTTCTTCACATATCCTTGTGGTTGCTCAACAAATATTGTTTCTTCTAGTTCTCCATGAAGAAAAACTGACTTCACATCTAGTTGAAACACCTCCCATTTGTTCCCTGCAGCCACTGCTAATATGGTTCTGATTGTTTCTTCTAGTTCTGATTCTAGTTCCCTGCCTCAAACTTGACTCATTTTCACCATGGTCATGGTCACTGCCAGACTCATTTCCATCAGATATACCAGTAACAGGTTCTAGTTCACTGGCACTCTCATGATCATGCTCACTCCTCTCTTGAGACAGGTTTGGAGTTCCTTCAGTAACAGGTATAATTGTTGATTCCTTATCTGTAGTTTCTGTTTTATCCCGTTCTGTATCATTCTCAATATCAAAAATGACTCTTTCTTCTTTAGCATTCTCCCAATTCCACCTTTTCTCTTCATCAAACTCAACATCTCTACTAATCAATATTTTCTTAGTTATGGGATCACATAGTCTATATGCCTTAGACTCTTCACTTATGCCTAAGAAAATGCATTTTCTACTCTTACTGTCAAGCTTCTTTCTTAGGTTATCAGGTATATGCATGTAAGCAATACTGCCAAATATTCTAAAGTGTTTTACAGACGGTTTAACACCACTCCAGGCTTCCTGAGGGGTTATATCTTTCAATGACACAGTAGGACACCTATCAAGAATGTAAAAACTCCATTTTGCAGCTTCTAGCCAGAAACTTTTAGGTAAATTAGACTCACTTAACATACACCTAACCATGTTCATTCTTGTCCTATTTTCCTCTCCCGCCACTCCATTTTGTTGGGGGTGTGAAAATTTCTTGCATCAACCTGTCTTCTTATTCCATTCTTAGCACAGAATTCAATAAACTCATTTGAATTGTACTCACCACCTCTATCAGTTCTTAAACAACTAATACTACATTCACTTTCCTTTTCCACCATAGATTTAAACCTTTTAAATGTTTCTAAAGCAGCTGACTTTTCTCTTAAGAAAAATATCCAACTCTTTCTACTGAAATCATCTATAAAGGTTATAAAGTACCTCATTTTCTTTGTTTGATTACGGTGTGAGAGGTCCACATATGTCCGAGTGCACTAATTCAAGTTTCCTTGTTGGTCTCCAATTCTTGCTCTTGCTTTCATTTCTTCTCTGCGTGTTGCTTTCTTGGCGACAACTTTGACACACCGCTTAGTTTCAATCAAGTGCGGAAGTCCTTTCACCATTTCATACCTTGAAGAACGATAAACCTTTGCAACCAAGGTGACCATATCTTCTGTGCCACAGCTCTGTCACTTCCTCATTTGTAACTTGCATACAGCTTGCTTCCTTTGAATCAGTCATTGAGGCTTTGATGGCATATATTCTGTTGCTTGCCATATGAGAAGTAATGATCAAACCCTTTTCATGATGAAACACTTCACATTTGTCATTCTCAAATACAACCTTCAGCTTCCTCTGTTGTAATTGACCTATGCTTAACAAATTACTCTTTAAGCTTGGGACATAATACACACCAGAAATCACCTGAACTCTTCCTTGAATTCTCATCTTCACACTCCCCTTGCCTTCAACACATAGCCTCCTTCCATCTCCAAATTTGACCGTCTCCTTGAATTCCAAGTCAAGATCAATAAACCATTTCTTCGAGCCACACATGTGTGCTACTCTGACAGAATCTAGAAACCAAGTTTCCTCTTCTGCACTTTCTTGGTGAGTTTCATAGGCCATTAGCAGCATACCTGAATCAAGAATCCATGTCTTGCCTTCCTCAGCCTCTACTTTATCACAACTAGCCATTAGAAGCATCTCTTCATCATCCTCAAAGCCAGCATAGTTGGCTACAGCTTCTTCCTTGTTTGGACATTCTGACTGGTAGTGTCCCATTTTCTTGCACCTGTAGCATTCTATGTGTTCCTTGGACCTTCCTCTTCCTCTGCCAACCCCTCTTCCTCTATCACCACGTCCTCTTCCTCTTCCTCGAGAAGCCTCGTTCACTTTCAAGGCTTGTTCATCTTCATTTTGACTCTTCATGAGTGATTCTTGAATCAAAATACTAGCTTGCAATTGAGCAAACTACATAGTTATATTCCTTTCTCAATGATCTCATAATTTTCTCAACTACCACCATTTCACTCAGTGATTCCCCATACAATCTCATTTTCTTCGCAATTGTGAGTGTTCTTGCAAAGTACTCACTCACGGTTTCACCTTCTTTCATCTTCAAGGCCTCGAATTCTCCCCTTAGAGTTTGAAGCTGTGCGCGCTTCACCTTCGTCGACCCTTGATATTTTTGTCTCGATGATTCCCAAATGTTCTTTGCGGTATCTATATTGACATGGTTTCCAAAATTCCTCTCTCAATTGCTTGAAAGAGATAATTTTTTGCTTTGAGATCCTTCAACTTTGAATCTTCATACGCCTTCTTTTCTTCTTGAGTTGCATCGGCCGGAAGCTCTGAAATTCCTTTCTCAACAACATCCCAGTAATCTTTTGACCTCAAAAGATTTTCCATCAGCATTTTCCAATGGTCGTAATGACCATCAAATTTCGGGATTGCTGGTTGAACATAGCTACCGTTCTCTCGGTCTTTCTCTCGCCATTCCGTTTCACCGTGAGTCAGTCAAGTCGCCGCAAGATTTGCAATCTTGGCGAGCCCCGTCGTGGAGCTACGGTACCAATTGTAAGATAGTTCTAACTGATTGTAACTGAATTATCAGAGTGTTATTGCATTCATTGATCTAAAACATTATTACAGAGTTAGTTAGTATATAGCTTTGATACTTCTCTGATAATACAACAAAATGGGCTTGAACTAACAAAACAGGCCCAATACAACATAGCAAGCCCAAATACTAATTACAAGCATACAAAATGCTAATTACATCTACATCATCAACATTAAACATAAATTCATATTTACATCACAATAGTATTGTTGTAAAAGATATATCTAGCTCATAATGAGCTTATACATGATACAATAGTACTTAATTACTCCTATAGAAGCGATTACAATCACAAATTCAACTAATAACAAATTTACACATAGATGGAAAAGAATTACAAACAAATCGAACTTAAAGAAGCTCCTCTTTGTAACATCCTGCATCGCTTCTAGAAGCGTTGATCGCCCCACGAACCAACACGAGTCTTTTGGCATGTTTTGTCCTCACTTGCATGCTTTAGGAAACTTCGAGAAGGTCACCCATCCCACTACTACTCCAAGCCAAGCACGCTTAACTATGGAGTTCTTATGGGATGAGCTCGAAAAGAAGATGCACCTTGTTGGTATAGGTAGTTCAAATCAATTCTTTTAAGCCTTCCTTCAAGCATGCAAGTATGTAACACCCCGATTCTACCCCATTTATTTATTTAATTATCAGTGTGAAAAGACAACCGGCATGCATCGGGCGTTACACATCAACATTTAAACTCAACATTTAAGCGACATTAATAGTCAAATTTGGTCTTTCATTAAGGCGGCGAACAAGTACGTAGCCTGACTCAAAATTCATCACAACGCAGCGGAATATAATGATCTATCACATGCATAATCTCGACCAACAACTTAGTGTAAAATACACTTCATATAAAACAATAACGCAAATAGAATGATAGTCTAAAGTAAAAGCGAGCCAAAATCAACGGTGTTCGTCTATCCCCGGGTGCTACGTATCGGAGCGACTCGACCGCGACTCTAAATAGGAAGGAGAGAAGGTCCTTCACACTGACTACTACGCATGTCACCCACGTAGGGGTAACATTAAAGCAGAGAAAGGGTGAGTCCAACAACATAAAGGATTATATGATAAGTAATATGTAAGGTCTCAGCAACTATAAGTACTAGTCATAACAACGTACAAGAGCAACCACTGTCAACAGCACAACAAGCAATACATTTAAACTACGACGTCAATCAACAGCAACTCGACATGAAACTATGTATGAAATGCAACCCACAACACGGGTATATGCATGTGGTACCATTCAACATAAAGCGACCTTTGTGGCTTCAATTTCAACACTTTGATGAGAGCTCAAGGCCGCTGACCTTCAACACGGGGTATGCATATGCCATGCGATGGGACTCATGAAAAAGCGCGCAACAAGAACAACGACACAGACCCTTCAACAACAACAACAACTTAAATAAAGGTCTCATGGACCCACAACAACAACAACCTGGTTTGGTCTCACCGACCCAACAACAACAACAACAACTTAATAAAGGTCTCATGGACCCATAACAACAACAACAACAACTTAATATTTACTCTTTCAGCTACAAAAGCAACAACACAATACGTTCATCCACATTTAAGCACAACAATTCAAAATGACCCAAACACAACACAAAGTGGCACCAAACAACACCTATTGGTGCCTACGGTAACAGGCAACTCGGGTGCCTGAACAACAACAAAGAGGCGCGGCGCGACTTTCGTTGCGCGAGCGCCAAAATTCGGCCGCGGTGGCGCTAGCGCAACTTGGTGCACTAGGCGCCAAAAACCTAGCACGATGGCGCTGGCGGCAAGCTTGGGTGCATTAGGCGCCTAAAACCCAAAGACTTTGGCGCTGGCGGCAACAGGTGCACGGGCGCCTAAACTCGGCAATGTGGCGCTAGCGATGCTTTAGCGCACGGGCGCGAGAATCACGCAAAGTGGCGCCGAGGCAGCGGCTCGATTGCGCCATGGCGCCAAGCCAACAACCTTAACGGTGACTTGGCGCTGGCGGCAACCTTGTTGCGCCCGGCGTAAAGCAACGACAAATGGCGCGAGCGGCAACCTTGTTGCGCCATGGCGTGATTCTAACTGATGGCGCTAGTGGCGCCTAAGTCCCCATTCCTCAATTTTTTACCAATTCTCGTGACCCGGCAATATTCAACAACAATTAAAACGAGTCAACAATTTGGCAATTCATACACACACTAACATGTTTCAAAGGTTTATTCATGCATAACATCAAACACATTAAGGGCACCATTTCAACAACAACCTCTCCCACATGGTTAATCAATTTCCAACAAAACCAACAACAAATTCTCATCATAATTTAGTTCTACAACTACTCAGAATCCTATCTAGCATAATAGTTTCCAAATTCCCACATAACCCCATCATATAAACCCTTAGGTAGTTTAACCCCCTTACCTTTGAAACTAGATGATGATGAAGCTCTCCTTAGAATTCCCAACGAATTTCAGCAATGGAAACTCCCTCTCCTTCAATCGCGGCCTCCGTTCCTCTTCTCTCTCACGAACCGCGTTTCTTCTCCTTCTTTCCTTCCTCTTCTCACTGCCGCGCACTCTCTCTGTTTCTCTTCTCCTTTCTATTTTTTTTTTCTTTGTTTGTTTGTTTTGTTTAGGACTACTAACCTAAGTGTTGTGGGTTGGGCTCATGTAAATGGGCCCTTTTTACACCCTACTTGCATTACTCCCACCACCTCCTATTATAACAAAACACATATAACTTATTCAATATATTTAGATCAATTGATATTAGAATAATTTAATTAAATTAATTAATTAAATTATTTTGGGGCGTCTAACTCTCCCCACTTAGAATTTTTAGTCCTCGAAAACATACGATTCAAACAACTCGGATACGACTCCGCATCTTATCCTCTAGTTCCCGTATCGGGCTTTCACCGTTTGCTCAACCCAAACAACCTTCACGGTTTGATCTCCTTACCTCGTAAGGTCTTCACCTCACGATCCTCGATTAAATGCGGGCATAGTCTCCACGGTGAGATTATCCCGCACCTCCACATCATCTATTTGAATCACATGAGGCGGATCGCAATATACTTCCGAAGTTGCGACACGTGGAACACGTCGTGCAAGTTCGAAAGATTGAAGCGGCAAGGCCACCAATATGCAACACTCCCGATTCTTTCCGTAATTTGATACGGCCCGATAAACGAGTCAACTTTTTGATTTCAGCGCGCACGACAACACGGTCATAGGTGTGACCCTCGAGAACACATGGTCACCCGGCGAACTCTAAGTCCTTCGCCTTCTCTTATCATGATAGCTTTTACATCTACTCTGCGAGGCTTTCATTTTCTCTTGAATCATCTTCACCTTCTCTACGTGGTCTCACGCACAATCTCGGGCCTAACACCACACTTTCCCCGATTCATACCAACACAAGGCGTTACGCACCTCCTACCATATAATGCCTCGAAGGCGCCATCCCGATACTTGCATGAAAACTATTGTTATAAGTGAATTCAATCAAGCGGCAAATGGGAATCCCATGAACCTCCTTGTTCAAGGGCGCATGCTCTCAACAAATCCTCTAGTATTTGAATAGTCCTCTCGATGCCGCCCATCACATGCGGGGTGATAAGCGGAACTCGGTCTCAATTTAGAACCTAAGGCCTCTCGCAAGCTCCTCCAAAATTCGAAGTAAACCTAGGATCCGATCGGACCACGATACTCGAAGGAACACCATGCGACTTCACGATTGTCTTGACATAGATATCGCGCCAACCGGGCTGGATAAGTAATGTTGATCGGTAAAAGTCGCATGATTTTGTCAACCTATCTCTGATCACCCATATAGCATCACATCCTCTCATTGTGTTCGTGACCCGGTTACAAAATCCATAGAATCTTGTCCCACTTCCATTCGGTACATCTAGTGCATTTGCATCAACCCCCCGGCGGCCGATGTTCCACCTTAGATTCGACATGTCAAACAAGCATACCACGAATTGGGCTACATCACGCTTCATGCGGGCCACCAAAGCGGCTTCTTCAAATCTTGGTACATCTTTGTGGCTCCGGATGAATACTCAATTTACGCCGATGTCCTCTTCCGAATCGATTTCTTAATCTCCTCATCATCAGGGATACAAATCCTCCCTCGGTATCTCAACACATCTTGCGCATCTAACTCATAATCTTTAACCTCGGAGTGATCCATCCCCACTGCCAATTCAACTAATTTAATGTCTTGTTTTTGAGCCTCCCGAATAACGTCTAGAAATTCATTATGGATCTTCAACATTCCCGGTAGCGTACTTCTAGGCGTTACTTGCCATGAACCAAACTCAAATCCGAAAGCGCTCAATCAATTCGAGCTCTTTCACCATCAATGCGGACACATGAAGGGACTTCCTACTCAAGGCATCGGCTACAACATTAGCCTTCCCCGGATGGTAATTCAAACTAAAGTCATAGTCTTTCAATAATTCTAACCACCTCCTTTGTCTCTTTCACAGCCTTGTACGCAGCAGTACTATCCTCCTCGAAGATCCTACACTTATCAACCAGCCTCGCAAAATCCCGAATCTCCTGATATCCAATCGCTTTCTTTATATCGGCGTGAGACCACTCTCGAACAGCGCACTTGGAAAATTGAGAATCGGCTTCATTGGCATAGTAAGGACAAAATTTGGCCAACTCCTCAAATTTGGCGGCATACTCAGCTACTGTCTTATTTCCCTGTTTCAACTCCAGGAACTCCACTTCCTTCTTAGCTCGCACATCCTCAGGGTAATACTTTCTCTTGAACTCTCTTGTGAAAACCTCCCAAGTAACTTCCTCACGGCGCCTTCCGACCTTGCGACATTCCCGACCACGGTCGTCGACTTCCTCTCCCGGCATATGGGTCCCCGACTTCACTTTCTCGTGGCGGTGCACTCCATGACACGGAAGATCCGCTCTATCTCCTTTAACGGGCCAAGGCCCCGCCGAGTCATCACCGACCCTTGAAGGTGGGTGGGTTTTCCCTGCAGGCGTTGCTAAGTTGCGAGCATTCACATTAGCGGCGTGTTGATTCCGAAGCGGCTTGGGCTATGGCTTATGAGCGGCGGCCAAAGCGACATCATCGCGTCTTGCCATCGAATCGAACTCTACACAAGGGAACACAATTAGATACAACGGATACAACACTTAGAAACTTGGTCGGACGGACCAAACTTTTGCTCGATACCACTATGTAACAACCCCGATTCTACCCCATTTATTTATTTAATTATCAGTGTGAAAAGACAACCGGCATGCATCGGGCGTTACACATCAACATTTAAACTCAACATTTAAAGCGACATTAATAGTCAAATTTGGTCTTTCATTAAGGCGGCGAACAAGTCGTAGCACAACTCAAAATTCATCACAAGCATAGCGGAATATAATGATCTATCACATGCATAATCTCGACCAACAACTTAGTGTAAAATACACTTCATATAAAACAATAACGCCAAATAGAATGATAGTCTAGTCAAAGTAAAAGCGAGCCAAAATCAACGGTGTTCGTCTATCCCCGGTGCTACGTATCGGAAGCGACTCGACAGCGACTCTAAATAGGAAGGAGAGAAGGTCCTTCACACACAACTTACTACGCATGTCACCCACGTGGGGTAACATTAAAAAGCAGAGAAAGGGTGAGTCCAACAACATAAAGGATTATATGATAAGTAATATGTAAGGTCTCGGCAACTATAAGTACTAGTCATAACAGCGTGCAAGAGCAACCAGCATCAGCGGACACAACAAGCAATACATTTAAACTACGGCGTCAATCAGCGACAACTCGACATGAAACTATGTATGAAATGCAACCCTGACGCGGGTATATGCATGTGGTACCATTCAACATAAAGCGACCTTTGTGGCTTCAACTTCAACACTTTGAGCGGAGAGCTCCAAGGCGCATGACCTTCAACACGGGGTATGCATATGCCATGCGATGGGACTCATGAACAACGCAACAAGAACAACGACACGGACCCCTTCAACAACAACAACAACTTAAATAAAGGTCTCATGGACCCACAACAACAACAACTGGTTTGGTCTCACAGACCCAACAACAACAACAACAACTTAATAAAGGTCTCATGGACCCCACAACAACAACAACGACAACTTAATATTTACTCTTTCATTACAAAAGCAACAACACAATACGTTCATCCACATTTAAGCACAACAATTCAAAATGACCCAAACACAACACAAAGTGGCACCAAACAACACCTATTGGTGCCCTACGGTAACAGGGGCAACTCACGGGTGCCTGAACAACAACAAAGAGGCACGGCGGCGGCGACTCCGTTGCGCGGGCGCCAAAATTCGGCCGCGGTGGTGCTAGCGACAACTTGGCTGCACTAGAGGCGCCAAAAACCTATACGATGGCGCTGGCGGCAACTTGGTGCACTAGAGGCGCCAAAACCCGGCAACTTTGGCGCTGGCGGCAACTTGGTGCACCAGGCGCCTAAACTCGGCAATGTGGCGCTAGCGATACTTTGGCGCACGGGCGCGAGAATCCTGCAAAGTGGCGCCGCGGCAGCGGCTCGATTGCGCCATGGCGCCCAAACCAACAACCTTAACGTGACTTGGCGTGGCGGCAACCTTGTTGCGCCAAGGCGCCAAAACAGCAGCCAAATGGCGCCAGGCAGCAACCTTGTTGCGCCATGGCGCCCAATTCCTAGCACAATGGCGCCTAGTGGCGCCTAAGTCCCCATTCCTCGATTTGTTTACCAATTCTCAGCAGCCAGCAATATTCAACAACAATTAAAACACTGAGACAACAATTTGGCAATTCATACACACACCTAACATGTTTCTAAGGTTTATTCATGCATAACATCAAACACATTAAGGGCACCATTTCAACAACAACCTCTCCCACATGGTTAATCAATTTCCAACAAAACCAACAACAAATTCTCATCATAATTTAGTTCTACAACTACTCAGAATCCTATCTAGCATAATAGTTTCCAAATTCCCACATAACCCCATCATATAAACCCTTAGGTAGTTTAACCCCCCTTACCTTTGAAACTAGATGAAGATGAAGCTCTCCTTAGAATTCCCAACGAATTTCAGCAATGGAAACTCCCTCTCCTACAATGTGACCTCCGTTCCTCTTCTTCTCTCTCACGAACAGTGTTTCTTCTCCTTCTTTCCTTCCTCTTCTCACCGCCGAGCACTCTCTCTGTTTCTCTTCTCCTTTCTATTTTTTTTTTCTTTCTTTGTTTGTTTTGTTTAGGACTACTAACCTAAGTGGTGTGGGTTGGGCTCATGTAAATGGGCCCTTTTTACACCCTACTTGCATTACTCCCACCACCTCCTATTATAACAAAACACATATAACTTATTCAATATATTTAGATCAATTGATATTAGAATAATTTAATTAAATTAATTAATTAAATTATTTTGGGGCGTTACACCTACTGTCACAAATCAGCTCCACAAATTTTGTGCAAGAACAGTGCTGCAAATGTGAGTTAACAGCTTCAAAAATGGAGTTTTTAGGTATACATATGGTGGAAAGATGAGTGGGGAGAAGATGAACAATGATGGTGCCACATAAGACAAAACACCATTTTTCTTCACTTAAATACTTGGGGCAACTTCAGCTAATTCTTTATGTCATCTTTTAATAAATTGCACTAATTGGATGCTTACCTTGCAAAATAAGAATCATATTCATAAAGTAGACATCTAAAGCTTTCCAAAGAGTAGTCGTTTAATAAAATCCGTCATTATTTGGTATTTTAATTAATTCCACAAAGTAGATATATAACTGCTAAAAATTCTGCACATAAGTTGTTTGTTGAAATACTTGATAGTCTCACTATAATGATGTTATGTTATGGTTTATGATTCAGTTTAATTCTAAATGTAGCTGGGAAATGACAGTAGCAAACATGTTTGTAGAAGTTTTTTATTGTCAAAAAAACATGTTTGTAGAACCTTATTGAATGCAAAGGTGATTCAAATATAATCTCTCAGAATACAAAGATGATTCACATCCAAAGGTTGATGTAAATTGGATTAAACTTAATCTAAGACATTGTCGGTCCAGAGTAACCCATATGATGCTTATCGAGAGTCCAACAACATTTATCACGGCCTGAAAGCGCTAATGACCCATACAGGGGCGGATTTAGGGGGTGTTCCCCGTATTCCCGGGAACACCCAAAAATTCATCTAAAATTACTAAAGTACCTACATTATAATATCGGATACTAAATATATAATAAATATGCGCAAGTTTTATTCAAATAGTTTTTTTTTGTAAAATCGTACAATTGAAGAAAAAGGAACACCCTATTTTAAATTCCTGGATCCGCCCCTGGACCCATAGGGATGTAGATGATAAGATAGCAATAATCATTTAGGAAAAACATAGTTTAAAATAAACCTATGATTATCTGTTTATGTTTAAGAGTCCGTAAGGGCTCACTGATATTTATATATATCACGCCTGTATGTTTTGGTTTCACATAAGGGCAAGGAAAAGGTCATTTGAGGAATGCAAGAGTTATTTATTCACTTTATGTATTTTGCTATTCATGAACTTAAGAAAATATATGATAATCAAAAGCCAACAGAACAAAACTATAATGTTAAAATAAGACATAAAATTTTCAATAAGCAAAATGTAGTGGATATTTTGGTCTCTGATTACAAGTAATACCCCCCCAGAATGAAAAATAAGCTGAAAAACATTCTTGTATTGCTATAATGCATAATCTATCAGTTCATACAAGAATGGAGCATACAGTTCATTAGAAAGAATACTCTTGTTCCTAAATGATAAGATTATCATTCAAAATCAGGATAAGTACAAAGACACTTTGCGTAAAAATAAGTTGAACGAAAAATTAGCTATATATTAGAGTGATCTTTCTTAGAAATCCGCTAAGTTTTTTTGACACCTAAATAGTTCAGGAACAAATTCAGTGAACATTCTCAATACATGAATTAACAGTGGTGGGGAGGAGGAAAAAATAACGGAGAATTCTTTCAGAAAGATAACTACCTATTGATGAAGCTACAACAACAAAAAATAACAAAAATTAAGTTTAAATATATGTTTGGTCCCTACTAATATACGTTTGTTCTAGTTTATTCCCTGTAAAAAATTACTAGTCCCTACAAAAACAAATTGCATCGATCGAGTTTGGTCTCTAACATTAACTTCTCCTCCAAAAAAGATGACATGACTAACAAAATGACATCAACAACACCACCACGTGGCAACGTCTTTTAAATAAGCTTTATTTATAAATTATATGTTATATAAATTTATTTAAAAATTAATATTTATATTATGTTCAAAATTCATAAAATATGTCAGATATATTTATGGTTGGCATAATGCTCTCAAGACATCTTGTGGCTTAGTGGTAATTGTGAGTGTCCACCACTAAGAGGGTGCAGGTTTGATACCCATGTTTTGCAAATTGGTTATTTTTTAGTAACATTGTGCCACACATTGTCATGCAAGAGCCATGTGGCGGCCATTTAGTGGTTGCTGGCATGCCATGTTAGTGCCTAAAATCTGGATGATTTGGCGTGTCAATGCCACACGGCACAACCATCTAATAAGATATTGATACGTGGTGGTGACGTCATTGTTAATGTCATCTCAATTAGCCATTTTTTTTGGATGAATAATTAATGTCAGGGACCAAACTAGATGTGTTTTGTTTTTGCAAGGACTAAACGAAAACCAAACATATATTTAAACCAAAAAATAAAAAACGTTGAAAGCTTGTTAAAAGTCAAGGACTTCCTCATAACAAGAAGTTGGAATCAGGTCATGCAATGAATATAGCAAAAATATAGAGAATTCACCCAAAGGGCTATGTTATCGTTTTGAGAGTTTTAACACATCGTTTCAATCTTTTAAAAATAATTGTTGATCTTTTTATCATTTTGAGAAGTCACCCAAAAGGCTCTGTTATCATTTTGAGAGCAAGAGAGCGCTAGAATTTTTTTTTGACGGAGAGCGCTAGAGTTTTTATAAACGCCGTATTTCTAGAAACACCAATTAATGTTATTTGAATAGCCTAAAATCACTATACAAAAAATAGAATGTACATAGGAGCCCATTATCTCTTCTAATAGCCATATTCATCTTGAATTACTAATTGTTTGGTCTAAAACGATTTGCATAGTCTAAAGCCATTAATACATATACTGATAAAAAAACCATTAATACATATATAACATATATTTGACTGTACATGAGCACTCCACTATCTCTTGTAATAGCCATAATCATCTTTTGATCAAAACAAAAAAGCCATAAACATATAAGTATTAATTAAACTTTTATTTTTTTGAGATTAAAAAGGGTTCGAAAACCCAAAGAGAAAATTACACGTGTATCAAACGAGGAGTAGACACTTTAAAAACATCAGCATCAACTAGAAAATTACACGTGTATTAAATAAACTTTTAAGGTTTAACATTTTTAACACCGTTTCAATCTTTTAAAGATAATTATTTTTTCATCATTTTGAGTAATCACTTTAGGTTTTGTATGAAAAAAAATTATCATAACATCAAAAATTAGGCCTACTTAACTTGGATCTTTTATTTAATGTAAAGTAATTTTCCTTTTCTTACAAGTTTAAAATAATTATATTTTTCATCTCTAAAAGAAAAACATTATATTTATTTATTTATTAATTTTCAAAATTGTTGTTGTTGATTTTTTTTTAGTTTTTACAAGTAATTGAAATAAATAAATAAATTATATGTCGTCACTTATTTTTAAAGTTTCAATATATCACTTCTGAATATATTATTAATATTTTTTAGATAGTACAGTGGGAACACTTAAAACGGAATTAATTGTTAATTTTAGCTATGTATGGCTATAAATAAAGGTATTGTGAAATTTTGAAAACATTACACACTTGATAATTTCAATAGAGTCAAAGAAATATACGAATAGAGAAGAGTTATGGTAATGAGTAATATGAGAAAAAGTGTTGTGATAACATTGATGATTATGCTAGTTGTAACACAAACTCATGAAACTATCATTCAATCTCATGAAGTTGACCCACGAAGTTTGTGGAGTCTTGTTGATTGTCTTGCGGTGTGTAAAAAATGGTCTCTTTCTTTCAAACCGCCGCTTATTGAATATTTTTATGAAATATGCGAGAGAAAATGTAAGGCTTTTAATTTTCATTCCCCCTCCTTGCCTTCCATACCCCCATAATACGATTTAAGACCAAAATACCCCTGTCATTTTCACAAACTTCCCGGAATCATCATGAATCCGTAGTCATTTTTTAAAACTTTGAGTTGTTTCCGGATTTATCTATTGATGATAAATCTGTAGTCACTTTTTTGACTACGGATTTATCCTCGAAGATAAATCCGTAATCACTTTTTTTTGGAACAATTTTTTTTCTTTCGGAAACATCTCTATGAGATAAATCCGTAGTCAAAAAAAGTGACTACGGAGTTTATCTCTTGAGGATAAATCCGTAGTCAATTTTTTGACTCGGATTTATCTCATAGAGATGTTTCCGTAGTCAATTTACCTTATGGAAACATCTCTATGAGATAAATCCGAGTCAAAAAAATTGACTACAGTTTATCTCTTGAGGATAAATCCGTAGTCAATTTTTGACTCGGATTTATCTCATAGAGATGTTTCGGAAAGAATTTACCTTATGGAAACATCTCTATGAGATAAATCGAGTCAAAAAAATTGACTACGGATTTATCTCTTGAGGATAAATCCGTAGTCAATTTTTTGACTCGGATTTATCTCATAGAGATGTTTCGGAAAAAAAAAAAAAATTTTTTTTTTTTTTTTTAGCGAGGGCAAAATTGGAAGTTTGGGATGAGATGGGGTATAGGGTCCAAGGGAGGGGGTACAAAGATCAAAACCCAAAATGTAATGATATGGGCAACAGAATGTAATGATATTGGCAGTTTTATTAATATCAAGGATGGTAATCCGTATGTATTTTACTTTCCTTCTCATCTTATGTTACGATATTAAATCAAGAAAGTAAAAGAAAGAAGATGAAGCCTAAAGTTCACTCATATCTTCTACAAGCTTCATGTTGCTACTTGCTTTAGAATTAAGAAAAGCAATAGGACAGATATTAGACATGAGTGAAACAAAGCCTATAAAAAGCAACCTCATGTAATGGATTGTATCAATTGATTTCAATGAAACAGAGCAAGAAAGATCATTTCTCCTCTTCTCCATTCTCTCTCGACAGTGTTGTGTTTTATTGTTTATCTTTAATGCCTATTTGATATCAAATTAGTATCAGTGCAGGAAACAGAGGTGGAGTTACATAATCACTAGGGTGTGTATCTGCACACCCTCAAACTTAAAAATGCGCACTAATATCTCTATGAAAAATATATTTTGACATTCTTAGTTTTTGTTTTTTGCACACTCTGCTCTTATTTTTCTTTCTATTGCTAGCTACTCTTTCTTATTGTAGCTCCAGGGGCGGTTAGTAGTATGGTAGTTTTGGCTACCTCAACATAATAATATATGTATTTGAATAATTAGGTATATTTTATATTTAGCTACCACAACTATGTTTATTTGTCTAAGGAGAAAAAAGAACACTAACAAGTCCATAAGCTTAAGTCTCATTAGCCTATTATTATCAGAAACAAATATGGTGATTTTAGTATTTCTATTTTACTTTTGAAAATTTTGGTCACCATTTTTATTAATTTCGTTATTTTTGTTCTTCAAAATCATTGATTATTTGCACTTTCGGTCCAAAAAAATCTTGAATTTTGGGAAATGAGGGACCATGTCAATCACGACCTGCATCTCCTGAGACTGTTGCATCAAGGAGACACCGTTCTTCACCTTGGCAGAAGGAAACACGCCGCCACGCATCTCCAGTACGTACGAAAAAGCATGCAGGAAAACTACCAACTCCTCCTCCGAGTTCGAGTCGCAGTTATGACTCCTCTTCAGATTCTTCTTCTTCGAAGCTCATCCCCCAAAAGAAGGGGGCACAAAAGCATAAAAAGGTAGAGAAAAAAAGGAATGTCGATCTTGGCCTAGCACATTTACCACAAAGATAGCAAGCTTCTGAATTCCGAAGTCCCTGGAGAAACAGCTTCAACTCAACATGCATGTATGATGGATAGGGTGACCCAGATGAACACATAGATACCTTTGATTTGATGCTGGATTATCGTGATGCATTGGATAATGTCAGATGCAACTCTTCCACCTTTCACTGACCAAGAGTGCCTTGAAGTGGTATCAGGATCTTCCCTTGGCTTCGATCTCCTCAAGGGGACAGTTCATCAAACTGTTCTCGGCACGTTTCACTGCGTCCTGGCTGAAACCAAGTCGGAAGATATGCTACGACTAGTGTGCCAAGGGGAGAAAGAGTCATTGAGAGACTATATTGAAACGCTACAACAAAGAAGCGAATGAAGTCCACCACCATCGATTGGCGGCGTCGAGGATGATGTTCATGAAAGGCCCAACGGTTCATCGACTATGAAGAAAGCGTGCATTTGGTGAACCGGTTACGAGTGCGGCCTCGGACAAGCGAAAAGACTCAAGGATGGTAAACATAAGAAAGATCATGGATCGAGCTCTAAGGAATTACGAAGAAGGTTCACGGAATATCAGAAATTTGAGCGCTCGAGGCGTAGGATTACGTTTGAGTGCGCAAGCACCGAATTTCTTGCGGTGAAATGGCGACCCCAATCCGTCAGCGCGACGAGACAAGCGGCGTCCCTATTGTAGGTACCACGAAGCCATGGCCACGACAGAGGCTGCGAGTTTTGAAGGATGATATAGAAGATTTAATTCAACGAGGCAAACTGAAACAATACGTACAAACAGAAAAGAAGAAGAGATCTCGCTCCCCTAGACGCTCACCGCGGAAGGCTAAAGTTGTGGTAAACAAGGTGGCCAAGACCCCATCCAAGGACATCAGCGACTCGACAGAACACTACAAGAAAATCTTGTTTTAGCCACCAGCAATTGCCACGGAGCTTATTCCGTCATTAATTTGCCACGGATTTGCGACGGCATGTGTAAAAAGTAAGAGTGCAAAATTTCTCATTGATGTTTGCCACGGGTTTGCCACGGACATATGAAATGCCAAAAATTTGCGACGGACATGCCGTGGCAAGTTCGTGGCAACCCAATGATGTAAGTAAAACAGCCACGATCTAATCCCTAAAACAGAACGTTCTTCTTCTCTCCCTAGAAAACAAAACGCTCTCTTCTCCTCCTCTGACCTCCGGCACCTCGGGCTCCTCCTCGACCTCCACCCTCCACCTCCTCCGCCTCCTCCATTGCTAATCGTGCTCGCGGGTGACACACGTTCTCCTCTTCCACTCTCCCCTCTCCTTTGCGCCTCCACCATTTCACCTCCTTTGTTTCTCCACCGATTCACCTCGCATCTCCGCCGTAGTATTCGCCTTGCTGCTCCTCTTCCCCATTTGTAGGTAATTTCTATTATCTTTTTAATTTATCCCTAATTTCACTTGATTAAAAACCCTAAATGTCCCAATGTTGTTCGTGACACACTCTCTTTGTTCATCTTCCCTCAAGCTTCCTCCTTTCATCGCAACTCAAGCTAAGCTTCCTCTGTTTGCTTCTCAAGCTTCCTCAAGCTTCATTTGAGGTATTTTTTTGTGACAACCTATTATGAAATAGGAGTGGGAAGGAAAAAAGTTCTAAAATATGCAGTCCGCATAGTAAAAGAGAATATAAATTCTATTTTGAAATCAAGTAGTGTTTACACTTAGCACAAGATTTAAAGGATAGAAGTAAAATGCCATTGAAATCAACTTGTGTTTACGTTAATTTTTACTTAATTTTCTGAAGGACATAGCACAAGATTGAAAGGAAGGAAGGAAAATGGTGTTTGGGCAAGTAGTAATTGGTCCTCTGGCTCTGGCAAAACTACTTCTTGTAATGGCATGTCTCGATTACCTCGGTCTTATTGGAAGGTAAGCTTGACTCTTAGTCTTTAGGGAAGGATAAGATAGAGTATTTTATCATATGGCGTCAATTTTAAGTTTTCTACTAGTTTTGGTATCTCATTAGCCTATATATTTTACTTTCCAAATGCGGGAAGGTTCTTTGTTATCAATTTGGATCCGACTAATGATTCATTTACAGTATTTCTCCCTCTACCTCTTTCAATCATTGTTATTACGAAAGGTCTTTTTTATTTCTATAGTTAAATTAACATGGTTTACTCTAATGTTAAATATAGCAATGAATGTGTTGTGAACATTGCGGATCTTGTGAAACTTAGTGATGTAATGGTAGAGCATTCTCTTGGTCCAAATGGGGTAAGCTTATTTCTTTTTCTCTTGTTTAAAGTATTTATTTATTTAGTTAAAATTTCTACCTGTTTTAATGTCACAACCAATAGTACTTTGTGATGGCCCATTGGAAGTGTAGGCATGATATGATTATTTCTAGGTTTTACTTTTGATAGTGTGTATGCAAAATTCGACAAGTTACTCAAAATGCAAATTGATAGTTATCTTGAAAGAAGCAGACTTCCTTTTGTTATGTATTTATGTCATCTTTGTATGCCTATACGAAGTTGTACTTGTCTTAGCAATTTGTGCATAAGCCTAATTCAACCTATTTAAGGAAATGTATTTGCTTGTTTATCATTCTATCGGATCCTTCTTTGCCTATTCTTTGAAGTTCAAACTTGTATTACACAAAGGGTGTTTCAATGTTTGATTTTCCAAAAGCAGATCGGGAATGAGAACAAACTAAAGAAGAAAAGCAATAAATCGTAGCTTAGTTTGCAAATTGAATTCAAGATATGGTTGTTCTCTCTTGGCGGCCGGAGTGCTAGTTGGAAAATCGAGGATGCCATCGATCTTTTGCCATCGTTAATATGCTAGCTGATCCAAAGGAGGTTGAGAACTATTAAATATACGTGCTATTTTGATACCAAAGTTTTCCCAACACTCCTTTATGATATGAAAGCGGTAGCATACTAATACAAGAAAAGTAATTTTTACTTGTTCTCTGCGAGCACGTGCAAACATCATCGAAGTTCATTGTCTACCATTCAATCCGAAGTAGACAAGCGTGCAGCAATAACATACATTGATTACGATGGTAAATTTTATAGGGCGACAAAGGAGCTCGAGCAGTTCAAAATTCATTAAAGATCTTTGAACACATACTGTGTTTCCTCATTTTACTTCAAATCAAAAGCAAAGTTTTCCTCAAAAGACCCTTATCAAAAAGAGAAAATTCAATAAAGAAATTTGCTTAAAGCTATGGTTGTTGTCAATTTGATAGACTATAATGTTGAGAGGTTTGCTAATCGCTCTGAATGATGATTCTCTGGTGGTTTTGTTCTTTGCTCTTTACAATGAGGATTTCAAGTGCTTTGTATTTAATTTTATTAAGCTTTATGTTGTTGGTTCTTTATTACTATGTTTGAACTGTGTTAGTTGGGATAAAAAAAAACAACAACAAAAGAAAGTCTGCTTCCTTTCAATGACAATTTTATGTCTGTTTGGAAGTAAGAAATAGCGATAACATAACATTGAATCTTAATTCTATTGTACTATGGATGTGGAACATTTTCCTTTTGGCTTGTTTTTGTTTTTGTTTTTAGTTGTTAACTTGGTTCTTGCCATTGATTTTTATGCATGTGGCGAGGTTGCAGCGAAGTTTCTGCAAATGCCTTGCCACATCGCCCAACTTTGTTGCAATACGTTGTTTCGTCCTAGGTGTGCACCATGGATTGTATTTTTGCGTCTTATTATGATGTAGGATTAGCATGTAGCGTGATATTATTTGTTTAGTTCGTGTTATTTTATGATTACGTATCATCTTTTTTTCTTGTTTGGGTTTAAAATTGGCTGCCTTTTATTGGTTTGGGCGACTTTTACACGGGAAATTTTTCTTTCTTTCTCACCTAGATTATCATTGCAGTGTGAAAACAACGGTGTGATTAGATGCGACACTATTAGTTTTATTTTTTCATATTTGCAACAAATGGTGATGCAAAATTGTATGAGCTACTTGGTGATAGAAAGCAGAAAGAGATGATGAAAAGCCTTCTAAAATAAAGAAGGAGAAACCTGCTAAAGCAAAGGTAAGTTTGTTTGCATTTATTCTCCTCTTTGCCATTACTTTTTATCACATGGCTTGTTAGTTATTTGCAATTCCTCTTGCTTACCTTTAGGATAAGGCAACACTGTTGCTACTCACGAAAAGGCACTGAAGAAGATCTTAATCCATATTTGATATTCCCTAATCAGAGGAAAACTTGAAGGTATTTATTTTCCTTATTTTAAGTTAATTGCATCTTCATATTATTTTCTTGAGTCATTTCGAATCTCTTTGTTTGGATGGGGAAGAAGGATGCATTTTGCATGGTCTTCAAAATTATAAGTATCACAGGAAGCGTCGATTTGTTTTTCGTTGACTTGCATGCAGACGTTTCATGAGTTTCATGTTGATTTCAGTGCATCTTGAAGTTCCTTTTAGTGATGGTACTATTCTTAGATGTTGTAATACAAAGCGCTTCTCGACAAACACTTGGAAATAAGCGGCGGGAAAGTTTTGACCCGTTTTCCACAGAACCAAATGGATATTTGCATATTGGTCATGCCAAGGTATGCGATAAGTCTCACATAATAATAGTTTCTTTGAGTAGTCGTTTCTTTTTACATGTGATATAATAGTTTTTAAAATACATAATTATTGTTCGGGCAATGTTCATTGATTTTGGGTTGGCAAAAGGCAGAGATGGATGGCATAATAAATAATCATGATAACTCTTGGGTTTAATATTTCCATGCCCTGGAATTACCATGAACCTTTTATGTTTCCAAATGCGACTTGAGGAAGTCGAGAAAAGTGGATCCCGATTATGTTGAGGAATCAGCGGACCTTGTTCACCGATTAGTGTTTTGTGTATATTAGTAGTCTCATTGTATGAGTTACTCATTACTAGTCAATGTGAATTGTGTATCTAAATTTGTATTTAATGCTAGCTAGTCAATGTGAATTGTGTATCTAAATTAGTATTTAATGCTAGCTAGTCAATGTGAATTGGGTATCTAAATGTGAATTGTGTATTTAATTTTTTTTTAATTTTTTTATTTTTGCGGCGGATTTGCCACGGAACTTTGCGACGGATTTGCCACGGAACTTTGCGACGGATTAGCGACGGAAAAATTTGCCACGGAAAAGTCCGTGGCAAACGATTTGCGACGAGCGTTTTTGCCACCATTTTTGGTCCGTGGCAAATCCGTGGCAAATGGTGTTTTGCCACGGAAATTTGTACATTTGCGACGGAAATGTCCGTGGCAAATCAACGATTTTCTTGTAGTGGAAGAGGCTCTGAGGTCGCAACGCCCTCGCCCTGTTTCCATAGTAATCATTGGGGGCCACTCCATTGATGCGGGGAAAACGAGGCGTTCGATGAAGCGCAGATGGCAAGAAATCCTGAGCCTCGGCGGAAATCCGACTATGATCTTAGTGATATCAACAAGGTTGGCCCTGGCATTCACCGACGCTGATATCTTAAATGGGAAATTAAATAAATACGTCCCCCTCATCATCTCGGCTGTGCTGGCCGGGGTGGATGCTAAAAGGGTATTGGTGGATCAAGGGAGCTCAGCGGACATCTTGTTCAAAAAGCTACTCCAAAAGCTGAAGATCCCTTAAGTCGACCTCTCTGCATATGACGGGTCTGATTTGATAGGCTTTAACGGATCCAAAACCAAACCTCTCGACTACCTTGAGCTAATGGTTACTTATGGAGAGGAGAAACTATCAAAGACCATAAAGACCCGACTCCTGGTGTTACCATGTGCATCTCCCTATCAGTGCATCGTCGGCCGTCTGGCTCTGAGAAAACTGGGAGTCGTAGCCTCCACTGTGCACCTCAAGATGAGGTTTTTCTCTGACTAGGATAAGGTGGTTACCATTGCGGCCGATCTGGAGAGCGCTAAAAGGTTCCACTACCTTTCACTCAAGTCGGAACGCCAAACCAAAAAGGAGTGAACCCAAGCGGCAAGAAAGAAAGAGTGGGCATGGACAGGATGCTGGCGAGACTGAAGAACGAAAATATTAAAATGTTTGTAGAAATGTCAATGTAAACGACTATTTTTCAATAAGAAGAGATTGGAGAATCACACCTCTCAAATGAATGCTTACTCAACAACGGAGAAAGCCCACAATGGCTCCAACAATTTTGCTTCGCGCGAGTTAGTCTTCTCTCTGATCTCTTGGCTCAAAGCTCCATCGAGAGGCGAGGAAGAATCACACAATGACTTGCTTCAAAGCCACTCCAATCCAAGCGAACACGGTGACACCGAGGTAAGTGAGTGATAACTCTATTTTATATAAAGTTATTCATACATCTAAATCTAAGAAATTGCTCTCTTTCAAGTGAACATAAGGACTAAAAGTAGTATTATGTGAGATATAACTATAATTGAGTGTTTAATATGGTTAAGCTTATGATTAGGCCATTTTGGATATATTGTGGTATTTTGATGTGATTGTTAGTGCAACTTTACAGGATGCTCCTGCATTGGATTATCACAAATTGCACGCGCGTGAACGCACTTTGCAGTTACAACAATGAACTTGCACTAGAACTTCACAATGCATCAAGGTTTCATGGACCATCAAATTGCACCACCACTTGATTGATGACATCATGCTTAGTCATAAAGGCATATGCAACTTGCATATTTCGACGCCTACCACAGAAACATTGCTCTGAAAAATTTAGCACGAAAAACAAGGTGATTAATGACGTAATTGGTCCCTCGCTAACGTGAATCTGACCGTTGCGCAATCCTTGGGAAGTGGAATTTGTTGTTAGCGACAGAACTAAGTCCCTCGCTAATGCCAACTGACAGTTAGCGACGGATCAGACCCTCGCAAAGGGAAAATTTTATTTTATTTTTACTTTAATTAACCACACACACACACACTCTCTTCATCTTATCTCTTCTCTCACCTCTTCCCTCTTTCACTACGAATTCTCTTCACCTTCAAACACCACCACCACCACCATGAACTCCTCTCCTCTTCCTTCCTCTCTCTCTTTCTCCTATGAATTCCTCTTCTCTCACCTAAGAATTTCTTTACTCTTCTTCTCTCCACCTTTCACTGCCACCATCACCACTACCACAAACTCCTATCCTCCATCTCTCCTTTCTCTCTCTCTCTCTCCTACGAATTGAACAACGACCATTACCACCACGAACTCCTCTCTCTTGGGAAGTAAACCACCACCCCACCACATAACTCCTCCCAACCACCACCACATTAATAATATAGTATAATATAATGTTCATTACTAATATAATAATAAATATATAAAAAACAGGTTAAAAAATTAAAACAACACATAAAACAAGCCAATCAAATTGGTGTTGGACTATATGATAACCTTAGAGGGGGGTGAATAAGGTTATATGCTAAAAATTAAATCTTTTTGATTTTCCAAAATTAACGATGCTAGTTTAAATCGAATGCAGAAAAGAGGATTTAAACTATATGAAACAACTAAGCAAACTATAACAATGGCAGAAACAATTACAATGATTATGAAATATAAGCACGATAATATCAAATGCACAGACAGTTAACAATTATAAAGAAAATGCAAAGTAAAGATAAGGAAAGAAGTACACTGTGAATTTTAGCGAGGTTCGGGATAAAAGCCCTACTCCTCGGCCTCCAACTTTGCAACCTTCGGACTTTGGTACGTAATCACCACTATAAGAGAAGAACTTCTTCAACGTTTTACAAGCAAGCAACTTCCCTATAGCTACCACACTAATCTCAATTTTCCCCAAATTGAGAACCCAAGCTCCCCGCTAAGGATTTCGCTACAATTCAATCTCCCTGATTGAATTACACAAAAAAACTTCCCAAGATTTCACAACAACCAAGTATAGACGATTACAAATGAAAGCTAGGATCCAATCACTCAAGCAATATAACAAGATGTAGTTGAGAGAGATGAGATTTGAAACCTAGATGAAGAACGTGAAGAAAATGGTTTGACGGTGAGAGTATACGTTATTTTCTTTTTGATTCGTGTGTTGTTCATCAAACGTGAGAAACCCTAAGCCTATTTAGAGAGTTTGTAAAAATATGACCGTTTGAAGCACTTTTTAACACTATTGTGATAAGTGAGAAATCGATTGATTGCTTAAAAGAAATAGGAGAGAAATTGATTTCTTGCTTAAAGAAATAAGTGAGGAATCGATTTCTAGCTTTAATGAAATAAGAGAGAAATCGATTGCTAGTTTCAAAAACAAGTTGTGCTTCAAAAATAAGAGAGACAAAAATCGATTTGTTGCTTTAAAATAATAGAAGGGAAATCGATTTTTGGCTTCCTAATATTGATTCCTTGATTATGAGAAAGCAACTCATAAATCGATTGTTTTCTTTTCAAAACAAGTTCTTTTAAAACCAAGTCATGAATCGATTGTTTTCTTTTAACTATAGAGCCATTAATCGATTTCCTTCTTTAAAAAACAAGGCCAAAATCGATTTCCATCTTCTAATACACAAAGCCATCAATCGATTGTTTTCTTTCCAAAACAAGTTCTTTCAAAACAATCAAGTAATGAATCGATTCTTCTCTTTAAAATGTGAAGCCATAAATCGATTTTCTTCTCTAAAGAATTAAGGAAGCTCAAAATTGATTTCTAGCTTTAAACCAACAAGCTCAAAATCGATTTTCTTCTTTAAACTAACAAGCTCAAAATCGATTTCTAGCTTTAAGGTACCAAGTCAAGGATAGATTCTTTACTTCAAAAACAAATTCTTTTAAAACACTAAGCCATGAATCTATTTTCTTGAAAAAAACAACAATCCATTATTTGTGCCTAACCTATTTTACCAAGCCTAGCTCAATTCCATTTTAAAAGATCATCTCTAAAAGTCATAAAGCAGAAGTGACGGGATCTTATTCGCGTCCTATGCAAAGCAATATACACTACAACAGAATTAGTATATAGGCAGCGCTTTTTTTCATCATGGGCAGCGCTTTTGAGCGCTGCTGAACGTGGCGCTGGGTATTCCACTCCAACA
The DNA here is from genome assembly GCA_020916435.1 of Oxytropis ochrocephala. Classification (NCBI taxonomy): domain Eukaryota; kingdom Viridiplantae; phylum Streptophyta; class Magnoliopsida; order Fabales; family Fabaceae; genus Oxytropis; species Oxytropis ochrocephala. The sequence continues at coordinate 18,561,445 of CM037093.1, forward strand.
ATGGGCGGCGCTTCTAAAAAGCGCCACCCATTGCCCAAACACGTCCTCAAATAGGCGGCGCTTCCTAAAAAGCGCTGCCCATTGCCCAAACACATCCTCAAATAGGCGGCGCTTCCTAAAAAGCGCGCCCATTGCCCAAACACGTCCTCGAATAGGCGCGCTTCCTAAAAAGCTGCGCCGTTGCTAAACACATCCTCTAATAGGCAGCGCTTCCTAAAAAGCGCTGCCCATTGCCCAAACTTGTCCCTCTATAGGCAGCACTTCCTTAAAAGCGTTGCCCATTGTTTACTTTTTTTTTTTAATTTTTTTTAAGTTTTTGTGTATTTTCCATTTTATATTTGCAACAAAAAAAATTAAATCATACATCCAAAATATTTTTTAATAGTGATATCTATGAATTTGTTGTATTTAAACCTGAATTAAATCATACATCATAAAAAAATTAAATCATACATCCAAAATACATCCAAAATACATCCAAAAAATTAAATCATACATCCAAAATTAAATCATACATCCAAAAATTAAATCATACATCCAAAATTAAATCATACATCCAAAATAACAAAACATGAATAAGAAAATGAGACCATAAGAAATTGCATCACAGTTTTCCCAATTTTTAGATCAAGATCATACTCTGTGTTTACCTGCAACACAATAAGAAAATGATCAAGTTTGTGTCTGAAATCCACAACCAAAACAACTACTTAGGAATATGAATGCTATTATCCACTCTATGTTTATGCAGTATATATATATAAAATGAACTTGAAGCTTACATAAATTGAAGAGACATATGGTCTTGTCTTGCTTTTGCATCTTGATTATTTGGTTGTAATCCACTCACTTGAAAGTAGGCTTGAGAGTAGTCAAATTGTTGATGTTCTTTGCTGCTTCTTTGAGATTGCATAGGTTCATAGTTTGTGGCTTGGGTAACATGTTAACATTCTCGGTTTACGCTACCTACACAAACATATATAAATAAAAAGAATGGTTATAATTAGTAATTAATATGACCACACACATATAGAAATATTTGAGCAGAGTGATGTGATGTGGACCTTTGATCTAAGTAGTTGGTTGTTATTGTGCAAGTGTGTCTCTCTGTAATATGTGCATTTGGTTTTAGTCTCATCATTTGAAAACCATTCTTTAGCATAACGAGAGAAAGGTTATTAACTTCACAACATAATCGGTGATAATAGCATAATGACATATGCTTCATCTATAGATAGGTAAACTTGTTCAAAAGAAAAAGTCTGTCATATCTGCAAATAGGAAACAATAATATGAGGGTGTAGGTAAAAGGGCGGGTTAGTGTTTGGTTTTGTGCTTGTGGTTGTGTTTTTCGACTTGGTTTGTGTATAGGTATTTCTGTTTTGGTTTTGTGTATTGGTATTATGTGTTTGTGTAAGGTTTTGCCTATAGGTATATGTATTTGTTTTTCTGTTTAGGTTGAGGTTGATACTTCTCTTCAAACAATTTAGCAAGAGCAACTACTTTCACCAATGTAGGGGACAGAGACTTAACATCGCGACGAACATCGTCGGCTAATCCACCAATAAAGCAGATCAAGTAAAGTTGCACTAGAAAGACCATCAGACCTATTAGCAAGAAGCGATGAATTCGGTAATAATCGACTACCGTGCACGATTGTATGAGTTTAAAGCAGTTTAGCTCGTGGACAATCAAAAGGTGAAGGTCCAAATTCGGTTTCTAAAGCTGTAGTGAATTCATTCCATGAAGTGAATGGTTCTGTTTTTTGCATCATTTGAAACCACGGTACAATTTCCTTATCTAAGTGCACAGATGCTATCGTAATACGTTCGAGGTCTGGTGTAGCATAATAATCAAAGAATTGCTCAGCCTTGAATATCCAACCAACTACATTAATACCATCGAAACGGGGAAAATCGAGTTTGATAGATCTTACTTGAAATGGTGTGTGTGGGGTCCCAGGTGGGTCACTTTGAGTGGATTTCATCTTCAATGAACTCTGGCTACCGGGGCTCTTAGGTCCTGCATTCTGGATCTGATCAAGCCTCTCTTGATCCTAAGTAAGCTTTCCGCCGTGCTGGAAATAGCCAAATCCATCCTCTCAAACCGCTGTTGGTTACGAACCTCTGCTTGCTTCAATTCGTTGTGGAATTCCACTTGCGTCTTCTCCATGTGCTCTTGCAACCGACGCAGATCAGCATTGAGTTCCTTGAAACGCGTAGCTTCCACCATGGCAGGAGGTGAATGAAAGCACCAATGTAATACAGCTAAATCAATTAAACGATGAAGTAATCAATTGAACAATCAATAGAACAATTCGTGGCAACAAGTACTGCATTAATGAGGTAAATCACAGTACAATGGATAGTAACATGAAATAGAAATGTCTCAGGTAGAAGAGAGAAGAAATAACAGAAAGGAAAGAGAATTCACACAACATTCCACACTTTTTCCAGATATTCAAAACACAAAAATCAAATTATCCAGTGTCATTCTTGGCTTCCCAGGTTCTAACCCCAACCCCCACCCCTTGCATTATACTTAATACCAAACTGCATACCAATCATTTGAACACGTCATACATTCAGCAAACTCTCCAAATCACTAACACCCAATTTAACTGAACTTATAATGTAAAATCCCAGTTCCTATTTGAAAACGAGTGGTATATTTTCAAGGAAGAATTTAACAAAAATAAGTAAAAGAATACAAATGACTAGTAAGTAGTGTAAAATCCAGTTCCTACAATCAAAGAATGTGGCGAACTTATAATGTAAAATCCCAGTTCCTATTTGAAAACGAGTGGTATATCTCCAAATGATTCTTGTGAGGAATAAACTCTACCCATCAAATGCATTAGTAAGTAGTGTCTTTTTTAATAGCACAACAATACAAATGACTAAATTTGATAATTTAATGTCCTGCAACAAATAAGTGGAACATCACACAACCTCCAAATCAAAATCACAACTTGATTCAATCAACACTATTTGAAAATCTGGGCCGTAACAACTACATTGGATCAATAGCAAAAAAAAACTTACATAAATCAGAGAATGTAGGGAATGAATCAAATTATTTACTCTTAGATTTCGTTTTCAACTGCAAATAGGTCGAGTTCCTTTTCTTCTTCCCATCGTCTTCTTCCTTCTCTCTCACTCACTTCCTATTATCTTTTCTCAAGTTGAAATCTGCACAAACAAAATAGTTAGGGTTGGGTCTTGGGAAAGAATTAGGAGAAACCAAAATTGTTTAGGGTTGGGTCTTCTAGCAGCGGTGGAGACAGTGCAATTGAAGGTTTCCAGCAGTGGAGGTCGTGAATCACGTTGGGATTAGGGTTGGGGAACAATGGAAACGAAGAAACGAAAATTGGGGGAGAATGCGTCGATTCAATGGAAGAAAGGGTTGATGAGGGTTGGAAATGGGATTCTTGTGCCCGGAAGGAAAGATGGAGGAAGAGAAGATGTTTTGGTGTAGTTATACCCAGCGCTTTTTAAAAAACGCTGGGTATTGGGAGAATGCGTTCTCCCAATACCCAGCGTTTTTTAAAAAGCGCTGGGTATTGGGAGAACGCGTGAAGCAATGGGCAGCGTTTTTTAAAAAGCGCTGGGTATGGCTAGTGCGTTTAAAGGCAATGGGCAGCATTTGTTTAAAAAACGCTGGGTATGTGCAATCTCGTCCTCTCTATACGCAGCGTTTTCTGAAAAACGCTGGGTATGTGCCTATCTCGTCCTCTCTATACGCAGCGTTTATTAAAAAACGCTGGGTATGTGGCGCTCTTTTTTAGCCATTCTGGCGTAGTGATAACACATAAGTCTTGAATGCTTGAGAAACTTCTCCTACTAGCTGCTACACTTTAAGATATCATGTCAAGCGTCTTGGTTCATGTCCTGTGCTTTGGTTCATGCCCTGTGCTTTGGTTCATACTTGTGCTTTGGTTCAACTATAACCATTAGTAAACAAATTGTAATTTGTTATCATACAAAACAAAGAGTATTTGACCTTGGTTCAACAATTTGGACACGTGGTAGTGAGAATTGGGACGTGTGACAATTAAAATTAACGAGCGAAGATGATTCTAGCGAGGGAACTGTCCCTTGCTAATTTAGCGAGTGATTCAGTCCCTCGCTAATTCCCTCGCAAATGATTATTAGCAATGGAAATTGGACGTTTTGCGAGGAAAAATTCTCTCGCTAATAACATTTTTTTTGGTAGTGGTTAGAGTTCTTTTAAGGCCTAATTACCTTTTAAAATATTAAACCATACAATAATAAATATTAAATGCACTAATGAGATTGATTAATTTTTTAATAAATCAATTAGTTGAAAAAATAATGTGGGAAATTAATACTATGATGTCTAAAAAATTTAAGGCTTAATCTCGCCCGCGCAACCAACTAGTCCTCCCTGCAAAAAAGATGACATGACTAACAAAATGACATCAACAATGACGCCACCCCCACATGTCAACGTCTTTTAAATAAATTTTATTTATAAATTATATGTTATATAAATTTATTTAAAATTTAAGGTGTATATTATGTTCAAAATTAAGTAGAATATGTCATATATATTTATGGTTGGCATAATATTCTCAAGACATCTTGTGGCTTAGTGGTATTTGTGAGTGTCGACCACTTTGGACGTCGCGAGTTACATCAACGTGTTTTCCAAATTGGTTATTTTTAAAGTAACATTGTGCACACATTGCCACGCAAGAGCCACGTGACAGCCATCTAATGGTTGATGGTGTGCCACGTTGGTGCCTGGCATGGGGATGATGATGTGGTGTGTCAATGCCACATGACACAACCATCGAATAATATATTGACACTTGGTGGTGACGTCATTGTTGATGTCATATCTATTAGTCATGTCTTTTTTTTGGATGAAAACTTAATGTCAGGGATCAAACTGGATGTGTTTTGTTTTTGGAAGGACTAAATGAAAACTTTTTTATTTACACAGATTAAACTGGACTAAACATATATTTGCAGCGGCTAAACATATATTTAAACCAAAAACTAAAAAACTTAGTTGAAAGCTTGCTTAAAGTCAAGGACTTCCTCATAACAGGAAGTTGAAAGCAGGTCATGTACAGAATATAGCAAAAACTATAGAGAACTCATCCAAAGGGCTATGTTATTGTTTTGAGAGTTTTAACAGATCGTTTCAACCTTCTAAAAATAAATTATTGATTTTTTATCATTTTGAGAAGTCACCGAAATGGCTATGTTATCATTTTGAGAGCAAGAGAGCGCTAGAGTTTTTTATAAACACCATATTTCCAAAAACACCAATTAATATTATTTGCATAGCCTAAAGCTACTATATAAAAAATAGAATGTACATAGCAGCCTATTATCTCTTGTAAATTGTTTGGCCTAAAGCCATTTGCGTAATCTAAAACTATTAATACATAGATAATATATATTTGAATGTACATGCGTACTCCAATATCTCTCATGTAATAATCATAAACATCTTTTGATCAAAACATAAAGCCATAAACATCTAAAAGTATTAATGTAATTGTTAATCGATTGGTTTCTACTTTTGCTTCCACTTTTTGAATATTTAGTTTTTTAACCATTTTAACATCATTTCGATCTTTAAAAAATAATCATCTTTTTCGTCATTTTGAGAAATTACTTTAGGTTGTTTATGAAAAACAATTATAATAAATTCAAAAATATTTTCTTATAATTAAAATAAAATAAAAAAACTAGGCCTACTTAACTTAGATTTTTTATACAATGTAAAGTAATTTACATTTCTTGCAATTTTAAAATAATTATATTTTTCATCTCTAAAGATAGACCTGATATTTATTTATTTATTTATTTATTTATTTTCAAAATTATTCTTGTTGATTTTTTTTCTAGTGTTTACAAAAGTCTTAATTGAAATAAATAAATAAAATTATATATCGTTACCTTTTTTTAAAATTTCAATATATCACTTCTGAATATATTATTAATATTTTTTAGTCAGTACACTGAAAACATTTAAAAAGGAATTAATTGTTACTTTCGGTTGTGCATGGCTATAAATAAAGGTAATGAGAAAATTTGAAAACATCTTGATAACTTCAATAGAATCGAAGAAATATATGAATAGAAAAGAGTTATGGCAATGAGTAATATGAGAAAATGTGTTGTGGTAATCCTAATGATTATGCTAGTTGTAACAAAAGCTCATGAGGAGATCGTTCAATCTCAAGAAATTGAGCAAAATAGTCGACAGTCGGGTCTTGAATTTGTTTATTGTATGGCAGAGTGTTATGAATATTGTCTTGCTAACTCATTGTCGCCTAAAATATATAGAACATGCTTGAGACAATGTCGTAGGATTTGCCGTGCAAAAAAAAAAAAAAATTTCAAGGATGCTATCCGTATATATTTTTACTTTCTTCTCATCTTATGTTAGATCTTCAATCAAGAAAGTAAAACAAAGAAGACGAATAGCATAGAGAACTCATATCTTTTACAAGCTTCATGTTGCTACTTGCTTTAGAATTAAGAAAAACAATAGGATAGATATTAGATAGCAATCACCTTTTTTTTACTTAGCTATTAAGCATACACGTGAATGATTTTCTCAAGAAATAGAGCAAGAAAGATTTTCTCTCCTCTTCTCCATTCTCTCTCGACAGTGTTGTGTTTTATTTTCAATCTTCAATGCCTCTTTGATAGATCATCCTATATCTAGTCTTTTTTTTAACTAACTTAAGTATTGTATGTCAAAAAAGAAATGAACATTTTTATACAATTAAATTAATCATTTTTACTTTGTGTCTTAAAAGGCGTTTGCATAATGCAGACATAGTTCTATCTATCAGAGTGTATCTGGTCAACATTTAAAAGTGGATAGCCTGATCTCATTATGCATTTGTTTAGTTCAAATTTTCATCCATGTTCTATTGATCCCTCTCTCCCTCTCGTTTAATGTTTCCTATCCAGAAGGCTATAACTTACTTAATGAGATATTAAAGGGTATCTGAGAAATTTATTCATGTACGAGGTATCAAGAAATAAAGAGAAATTGATAGAGAGAATATTTTGGAAAGCAGCAAGAAAAATATTGCCGAGATTTCAAATGCTCTGATAATACAAACTCAACAGTTGTAGCAGCATACTGAAAACATATATTTTCAGCGTGATTGATTAAATGACCTATTGCATTTAATGCAGTTGTCTTCCATGAGATACCCTAAGTTCAATGGATAGATTTCTATCTCGGAGAATGCATCAACGGTTATATATTCATCATCTCTATAAAAGGTTGCGTCAAAAAAAAAATCTCTATAAAAGGCATTCATTACCACTTGGACCAACTAACGAAACTATCCCAAATATTAAAGCATTCAAGCATTCAATATTAGGGTTTAGGGTTTATGGGTTGGGGAACCTCTTGTTCCTCTTTAATGTAATTTTTACTTATAAAAAAAATACAAAAAAAGCTTCGTTACTCAAAGCTTGATTATTCTTTGAAAATTGAAAGCGATTGAAGCGGGTAAAACTAAAAACTTGTATATCTTTCTAAAAGCGCTTTCGTTGTAAACTTCTTAGTTGAGAGTGTATTTTATCTTTATACAAACTAATTACTTGTAAAGCGCCCAGTCACTACGCCAGAATTGTAAAAAGAGATCGTCACCTTTAGTAGCGTTTATAAAAAAACGCTACCCATTTTAATAACACGCTACACCATTAGTAGCGTTTTAAAAATAAACGCTACCTATTAGGTAACACGCTAGATGCAGATCCTAGCGCTTTTACTCAAAACGCTAGCAAATTAGAAAACACGCTAGACGGATCCCTAGCGCTTTTATTCAAAACGCTAGCCAATTAGAAAACACGCTAGATAGATCCCTAGCGTTTTTAGAAAAGCGCTAGCTATTTAGAAAACACGCTAGACGGATCCTAGCGCTTTTATTCAAAGCGCTAGCCAATTAGAAAACACGCTAGATAGATCCCTAGCGTGTTTTATAAAACGCTAGGTATTTAGTAAACACTCTAGACGGATCCCTAGCGCTTTTAATAAAAGCGCTAGGTATTTGGAAAACACGCTAGATAGATCCCTAGCGTTTTTTTAGGAAAGCGCTAGGTATGGTTAAATAATTTTTTTGTTTCCCATTGAGCTACTTCCCTCTTTCATTAACACTCTTACCCGTAAACGCATAAAATCACTCACCCGTAAAGCAAAAAACCCTAACACCTAACTCAAATTAACATCATCTCTCTCAACGAAAATCATCTCTCTCGGTGAACATCATCTCTCTCACTCAGACAACATTGGTGAGTTTTCTGTTCCTTTCTCTGTTTCTTGTTAGATATTAATTGTGGGTTCTAGTTTAGAAATATATTAGTTTTGTCACTTGTGCACACTAAACTCTTCTTGTTTTTTTTCACCACTAGCCTCTTCTTGTTACACATAAATTAATTATTTGGAAGACTAGACTATATGATATAGATATAGCTTGGGAAAATAAGGAGTGGAATTGAAAAAAATTTAAAAGAGGAAATTTTGTTTGTTTTTTTTATATGAATTGATTCTTCATTATATTCGAATTGCTTGATGGGTCATATGTTAAAGTTCTCTTCTCAGGATTTTATTATAAATATTTGGCAATTATGGATAGAAATTGGATGTCCGCCAATAAATGCATCCAAGGAGTATGCATTTGGAGTGGATTATTTTGTGAGTTTGTCTTTGTTGAGCGTTTAGGGACTTCTAGTGGTATGAAATGTCCTTGTTTAAGGTGTTGTTATGTAAAATCGATTCCATCTTGAGAGGAGTTGGTACGACATTTAAAGGCGAATGGAATTGATCAAAGTTACACTTGTTGGATAATGCACGGTGAGAAAAAGGTGAATCTTCAAATATGAATGATATTAGTAAGAGATATGCGCCACGGTTGACACGGAACACATTCATTTGATGCAAACGAATTTGAAAGAGATGGCAAAGGTGGTTGAAGAGGATCTTAATGATTGTCTGAAATGTTTGAGAAGTTGATAAGCGATGCAGAGACACCATTGTATGCGGGTTGTAATGAATTCACAAAATTATTGGAATTTTGTGATCAAGTTGTATAACTTGAAAACTCGCCACGGATGGACGGATAAGAGCTTTTACCGATTTACTCTCACGAAAGAAATGTTGCGAATGATAATGTGCTTCCTTCTCGGACGTATGATGCAAAGCAAATGTTGGGGTCTATTGGCTTGAACTATGAGAAGATACACGCTTGTCCGAATGATTGCATTTTATTTCGGAATGAACATGCGTTGTTAAAGTCGTGTCCTAAATGTAATGCACCGCAGTATAAGAAGAAAGAGTCCGCTCCACAAAAGGTGTTGTGGTATTTTCCTATAATTCCTCGATTTAGGCGCATGTATCGTAGTTCGGAAGATGCAAAACACTTGACATGGCATGAGGATGAAAGGATTAAAGATGGTATGCTCACGACACGGCAGATTCTCCATGATGGAAAAAATCAATATTGAGTATCCTAATTTGGGGATGACCCGAGAAACCTACGCCTTGCATTGTCTGGTGATGGATTTAACCCATACGGTATCGAGAGTAGCTCCCACGATACATGGCCCGTGATTTTGGCGATTTATAACTTACCGTCGTGGCTTTGCATGAAACGCAAATATATGATGCTGTCTTTGTTAATTTCTGGGCCCAAACAACCAGGAAATGATATTGATGTATACTTGGCTCCTTTAATTGAAGACTTGAAGCAAATGTGGGAGGCGGGGTAGAGGTGTATGATGGGTTCAGAGAAGAAAGTTTCACCACGAGGGCTATGATCTTTGGCACAATTGCGACTTTCCCGCATACGGCAATCTATGCAGATGCGAGTAACAAAGGCGGTGTGCATGCCCTATATGTGAAGATAACACAGTTGGATGTGGTTGGAACATGGTAAGAAGAATATCTATCTTGGTCATCGTAGATTTTTGCCATCAACTCATCACTATCGATTGTGGAGAAAGGCATTTGATGGGAATACAGAAACACGTAGAGCTCCCCCGCCTTTGACGGGCGAACAGGTATTTGAAAAGGTGGAAGATTTGAACATTAAATTTGGGAAGCCTTTTGCGGGAGAGATTGCAAAGCGGGGTGGAAGAAAAAATCGATTTTCTTTGAGTTGCCATTTGGAAGTCATTATATGTAAGGCATTTCATTGATGTGATGCATGTTGAAAAGAATGTCTTGAAAGTGTCATTGGTACCTTACTCAATATGCCGGGTAAGACTAAAGATACCATCAACTCAAGGTTGGATTTGGTTAGTATGGGTTTGAGACCTGAATTGGGTCGGTAGAAAGAAGGGTACACGTACATATCTACCTCGTGGCTCATACTCTATCTAGAAAGGAGAAGCATGTCTTTTGTGAGTTTCTTCATGGAGTTAAAGTTCCAGAGGATACTCTTCAAATGTGGCGACTCTTGTATCGATTAAAGACCTCAAGTTAAAGTCTCTAAAGTCCCACGATTGTCATGTTCTCATGGAGAATTTGCTACCCATTGGTATACGATCCATTTTGCCTAAGAAAGTGCGTCGGACCTTAACCAAACTTTGTTTATTCTTTAAGGCGATTTGTAGTAGAGTGATTGACCTGGAAAGTTGCCAACATTGCAAAGAGAAATTATTGTCACTTTGTGTGAGCTTGAGATGTATTTCCCACCTTCCTTTTTCGACATAATGATTCATCTAATAGTTCATGCGGTTAGAGAGACACAATTGTGTGGCCCATGTTACATGAGATGGATGTATCCGTTTGAGCGTTACATGAAGATATTAAAAGGATATGTGAAAAATCGATCACGACACGAGGTTGTATTGTTGAGCGCCACGTAGTTGAAGAGGCTATTGAGTTTTGCACGGGCTATCTATCTAGTCTTGAATATTCGTGGGATTTGCCAAGGTCTCGTCATGCGGGGAAGGATTAGTAAAGGGATGACGGGAACTAAATTAGTGATGGTATCAAGGAAAGAACTAGAGCAAGCACACTTGCACGTTCTTCACAATGATAGTGAGGTTGATTCATATGTTGCCAAGCACAAGGAGATTCTTAAGAGTCAATTCAGGGAAAGAAGCAAGTTTGGTTAGCAAAAGAACACAATAGGAGTTTCATAGTGTGGCTAAAACATCACATTGATGGTGAGTGTGTTTGAATCCTACTTGATTTCAAAAGATTGAGATGGTTAGCAAAAGGTCCAAATATACATGTCTTCTCTTACAATGACTATCTAATGAGCGAGTGCACTTTCTATACAAAAGAACAAGATGATCGAGTAAAATGCAAAATAGTGGGGTGACTCTTGTAGCTCATTCTATGCATGCATCCAAAGTGCAAAGATAGAAATCCCATATATGCGAATATGTCTTACTTTGGCTTCATTGAACACATATGGGAGTTGGATTACAATATGTTTCAGAGGCTGTGTTCAAATGTGAATGGGTTGACAATAATCTTGGTTTCTGATTGATGAATTAGGGTTCATGCGGGTGAATTTCAACAAGTTAGGATATAAAGATGAACCTTTTATTTTAGCATCGCAAGCTCAACAAGTGTTTTATGTCACCGATCCGATTAATATCAATTGGTCTATTGTTCTATTGTCGACAAAAATTTGTGTATAACAACGATGATGATGAAGCATCCGATGATGTTGGTGTTGAGGGCGACTCGTTCTTGAGAACATCGGAACCAATAATAGGGGAAAATACTTCTATAGAGGATGTTGTATATTTTAGAAAAGATCATAATGATGGAATTACTATTAAATCGGAAAAAAATACCAAGACGCGAATTGCAAACAAAATTTTATCTAGGAAAAGGAAAAGGTAATATAGACTTAATGATTTCTCGTTATTTTTATTAATAGATAATTATTATATTGTTTTTGTAAATTTAACAATAACATGGATTATGTTATATTGCAGGTCAGATGGCATCACTTAGTGATCATGAGATCTAGTGGTCAAGACAGTAGTCATTTATGTTATATATGTTATAGCTTTAATTTGTAGCTACTTTTGAGTTTCATAATGTAAGTTACTTATTATGTTGTATGATTTGTAAACAAAAATATCTATTAATAGGTTGAATTTTGTGTGTATCTATATATTGGATTGTAATGATATTGGCTGAATTTTGTTGGAATGATATTTGATGAATTTTCTTTGGAAGGAATGAATTAATAGGTTGTAATTAAAAGCGAGAATAAACAAAAATAAAAAAATATTTAAAAAAATCAGTCAATACATAGCGTTTTAAAGAGAAAGCGCTAGAAATGAAATTAAAAAAATCATTCAATTCCTAGCGTTTTACAGAAAACGCTAGGAATGATAGTAAAAAGGTGCTATAGCATCCCTAGCGTTTTTACATAAAACGCTAGGAATGATAGTAAAAAGGTGCTATAGCATCCCTAGCGTTTTTACATAAAACGCTAGGAATGGTAGTAAAAAGGTGCTATAGCATCCCTAGCGTTTTTACATAAAACGCTAGGAATGGTAGTAAAAGGTGCTATAGCATCCCTAGCGTTTTACAGAAAACGCTAGGAATTGTAAAAAGGCGCTATAGCATCCCTAGCGTTTTAACTTAAAACGCTAGGAATAGTAGTAAAAAGGTGCTATAGCATCCCTAGCGTTTTTACATAAAACGCTAGGAATGGTAAACACGCGCTAGATGATCCCTAGCGTTTTATGTAAAAACGCTAGGGATGCTATTAAAATTTTTACAAGGCGCGCTCTCTCATCTCCCTCACACACTCACGTAGACGTCTCTTCATCTACCTAACTTCTCTCCACGACCCAGGAAACCCTCCACGAACAACCCAGAACTCACGTAGACTTCGTTCATCGTACCTTTGCGAACCTCCACGACCCAGGAAACCCTCTTCGTTCATCTTCGTTCATCTCCTTGGTGCTACGACCCAGAAACCCATAAACGCGACCCAGGAAACGTAAAACGCAGAAACCCATCCTCTTCGTTCATCCTCTCTCTCCTTGGTGCTATCTTACCACGCAGCTCCCTTCCATTTGTTTCCTTTTTCTGCACTCTCTCACCCTTTCAAAAGGTATTTCTGCACTCACGTACTCTCCACCTCTCTCACTGCAATGACTATTTGTTATGGTTTTTTTATGGTTTGTTATGTATCTTTTGTATGGCTTTCTCTGTTACTTAGCTCAATGTTGTATCTAATTAGTTGTTAGATTAGTCTAGCTTAGATAGCATTATTAACTTGACTAGTGCATGGCTTTCCTAGTGCATGGCTTTCTCTGTTTACTCTAGGTTCTTAGTGCATGGCTTTCCTATATATGTTTACTCTAGGTTATATACTTAGTGCATGGCTTTCCTATGTATGTTTACTCTAGGTTACTTAGTGTGTGGCTTTCTCTGTTTAGTGCATGGCTTTCATATATATGTTTACTCTAGGTTATATACTTAGTGCATGGCTTTCCTATGTATGTTTACTCTAGGTTACTTAGTGCATGGCTTTCATCTTTGTTACTTAGTGCATGGCTTCTTCTATATTTTGTTAAGTGTTTGTTGGTTCTAAACAATTAGAAAGCTAAAACTCACTGAGTCTATTTCATTTGGGTCATTGCAAGTTAGATGGCATCACATAGTGATCACGAGAGTAGTCAGGGTGGTGATGGGGGTGATAGAAACACAAAGAAGTTCACTCCCCGAGGAAATACATCGAAAAAGAATATCGTCCATCGGATAAGTAAAGGACACGAGAAATATAAGGTAAGTTAATTACTAATTATTAATGTTGTTCTCTACCTTTCCAAGTTATCTAATTATTTAATGATTTAATTATTTAAGGTCCGATGGAGTGTTAAAGGTTTGCCAATTGGAGACAACGGCACAAATTTAATTAGCTTTATTGGTACTAAGGTGAAGCAAATCTTTCCAATTTCAATTAAAAGTTGGAATGAGAAAGATAATCGAGTTTTGCCTAAACTGAAAGATGATTTTTGGTCCTTAATACAGGTATATAATTTTAGACCTCTTTAATAATCTTATTTAGTGATTTTTTAGTTATATTTATTTAATCCATTTTTATGTATAAGTAGAAACACTTTGATGTCGATGATGCCCGAAGAGATTGGATACTGAAGGAAACGGGAAGTTGCATAGGGCTTACAGAACTGATGTGGGGAAAAAGTATCGAAACATCCCGATGGGACCATCGGACAGAGCCTCCAAAGATCGTATGCCGGAATTATAACTAAGGAGGATTGGACCAAATTTGTAGATATACGCACTACAGATCCGGATTTCCTGGTTAGTATATTAATTATTTAAGTTATATATATATTTCACAAGTAGATATCATTCATTAATGTATATTTATGTTTTTAAATAGAAAAAAAAGCAAAGCCAATAAAGTGAGAGCTTCTAATCCCGAGTACCCTTATAGAGGAGGTTCAAGTGGATATCAAATTCTTGAAGAAAGATTAGTAAGACACAATTAGTTTAATTTATTATGATTTAATGAATCTTTTAATTTACAGTTGATCATTAACAATTATTAAACTTAAATAGTTACTGTAAGAGGGGAAAGATCCAACTCAAGAATCCCTTGATCGTTGTATCTTTATGCAGTTAGAGCCCGACAAAACAAGGATGGGGAGATTGTGGATCCGAAAACTAAAGAGGTCAAGGACAAAATTGTAAGTATTCCAAAATTCATTTATTGTAATTTTAATTTTGACACGTGGACATATTTTTTATTGTCGATTAAATTTCTTTGACACTTGTTTATTATTTTTATCCGTTACTCGATTTTTTTTTGACACGTGGACATATTTTTTATTGTCGATTAAATTTCTCTTGACACTTGTTTATTAATTTTATCCGTTATTTATGTTTGTGCATCAGCAAAGCATATCACAATCTGTATCACAAGGAGATTTAACAGATTGTGATGGTCAACATGATGTCCTTGCTCGTGCCTTGGGAAGGGAAGAGAGACAGGGTCGGATAAGAGGTTATGGATATGGGATTCCTCCTACAAGCTGTTTTTGGGCCAAAGAGCCAAAGCAAGGGAGTGCGGGATTGTAAAGTCATGGCGGCAAAGTATGACGAGCTATCCAAGAATGTTCTTTGTATTAATGGAAGAGAGACAGGATGTATAAGCAGCTCTTGGCACAAAGGATTGGTGCACCATCCCCGCACCACCCCTGCTGAACCTATATCACCTGCCTGCACTTCACAGTATGCACGAGATAGATAGTTGCACCATCCCTTCAACACGGTATTTATTATTACTCGACTGCTTTTTTGTACATATGTATTTGATAAAATTATCATGTATATTTATTTTTCTTTATAATTGATTTAGGATAATCGTGAATGTGAGCTATATATTGCAAACCCACATCGAAAGGTTGCGAGTGGGTTTGATATGTAACCAATTGAGTGCCACACATCGCACAATTTACCCATGCACGAAAACCATTTGAGAGTTAGGGTAGACTATTCAATAGAAGTCGCACCATTGCTGCTCCAATTGCTAATGCGGATATATTTATCGTGGATCAAGCACTTAGTACTTTTGTGACATGGCCCGAACAACTTGTCGTTGTAAGTGACAATATTTTTGTTAATAAGTTGATGACTATAATGTGTGTTAACTAACTAATTAATCATTTTTTTAATATATACTAGGTACCCCAAGTGTCCCGACCTTCCCTTCCATAAAAGTGTCCCGACCTTCCCTTCCACTACCAAACTCTCCCGACCATCTACTTCTATACTGGCCAGTCCAACATGTTGGTCAATTTCCCATTGATGAATTCCAGAAGTACATCGATTCTCTAAAGGTCCACATCACTCAAAAAATGAACCCGGACGACCAAATTTTTTTACCGGCCGATAACATTGTGGGACCGGAACAGTTGATAATGATCAACATGGAGGATCTGAAAGCTATAGTTGAAATGGATTGGGCCACTGCCACTGATATTAGAGTATACCAGAGGTATGTATTAAATTATTTGTACACAATAGTTGTTTATATTAGAGTATATATATGAGGATCTGAAAGTTGTATATATATTATTTATAGGTTTTTGTACAATCATCTTCTGGTCCCTTCGCAACGGACACAGAAGTATTTCTTCTTGTGTCCAGCGTGTATCGTTGTGTTTCAGCAAGGTAATACAGAGGAACGTATTATGGCTATTAAGAGTGAAATACAAAGTTATATCCTTTCACGCTTCATGGATGCCAAGCATTTGAAGGGCGAATCTTTATTTTTGGCACCACTCAATAATGGGTGAGAAATTTAGTCTTCAATCACTTGTTTAATTATTTTGAGGATTGTATTATAGTGTACTCATTCGTGATTCATTTACTTGCAGGCAACATTGGGTACTCTTTGCAATAAACCCTAAGCAAAATGTTGTCTACTATCTGGATTCACTTCAAGGCCATTACAACGTCTACGTAGACTTCGTAGAGATGGTTGAGAGGTGTGTATGTGTAACCCTCTCATTTTAATTTGTATAATTTAATATATGTATTTTGTTCAACTTAACGTTATATATATATATGTATGACGTTACAGTGCTTTGAAAGAATACTTGAGATTATCTACGAGTAAAACAAGATGGCTACCCATAAGCGTAAGCTTTTTAAGAATCATTCTTATAATTTTAATTGAATTTTTGGTCATAAAAATGTGACAATTAAGTTATAATCTTTTGCTTTGTAGTGTCCTAAACAACCAAATAACAATGATTGTGGGTACTACGTTATGAGGTATATGAAAGAGATTATCACTCATGACAAAGTAACAATCCCAACCAAGGTAACTACTTAGATTTCTTTTTATATTGATATTATAATACTTACTCACATTTAATAAACATTTTAATTCTAATTTTATTTCATTTTATTTTTGATATTTTCCCTTAAAAAAATCCGAATTACTCTGTTTGAACAACTTTACACGATGGGGGAGTGATGCCATTTTGTTTCTAGCTTTTTGTAGCAAGTTTTGAGATTCATAATAGTTTAGTTATTATATATGTTGTATATATTGGATTTATATTATGTTGTAAGTACTTCTTAGAATGATATATATTGGATTGGAAATATTATTTGATGAATTTTGTTGATGAATTTTGTTTGAATGATATTGGATTGAAATGTATTTTCTGAATTTGTTTGGAAGGAATGAATTTATAGGTTGTAATTAAAATGGAGAACAAACCAAAATAAAAAAAATATTTAAAAAAATTCAGTCAATAGGTAGCGTTTTTAGAGTGAAAACGCTAGAAATGAAGTTAAAAATTCATTCAATACCTAGCGTTTTAAAGATAAAACGCTAGGAATTGTAAAGAGGAGCTAGAGGATCCCTAGCGTTTCTTACGTAAAACGCTAGGAATGCTAATAAAAGGTGCTATAGCATCCCTAGCGTTTTACATAAAACGCTAGGAATGCTAGTAAAAGGTGCTATAGCATCCCCAGCGTTTTTATATAAAACGCTAAGTATGGTAGTAAAAAGGGCTATAGTATCCTAGCGCCTTAATTTAAAACGCTAGGAATGGTAGTAAAAGGAGCTATGGGATCCCTAGCGTTTTTATTTAAAACGCTAGGAATGGTAGTAAAAATGAGCTATGGGATCCCTAGCGTTTTACGTAAAACGCTAGGAATTGTAAAAAGCGCTGGGTCAATGGCTAGCGTTTTATATAAAACGCCACGTATGTCTAAAACACTGTTGGGTCAATGGCTAGCGTTTTTTAAAACGCTACTAATGGGGTGTACGCATTAGTAGCGCCAGCTTCTCTAGCGTTTTAAAACGCTACCAATGCCCAAAAAAAAAACGCTGAAAATCCTAATACGCTGGCGTAGTGAGTAGGCATTTCCTTAGAGGCTTGAGGTCAAGTCGTTCTAAGAAAATGCCGAAGACGGGATTGTATGCATTTCCAATGAAAAAGTTCTCTACCGTGTAATGCGCAATTTTCTTGTAGTGTTTGAGCTACTACCTTCAAACCCCAATTATAACATTGCATGGGCAAGCATTTCAACCAAAACAAAACCACATAGTTTCAGATACTATGGGCCTAAACACCCAAAGGTGTCTAAAACATTAAATGAAAGAAAATTAGGGGAAAGAGGAAACACACTTGTGATGCTAGAATTCAAACAACAACATTGCTTGAAAATGCTTGAAATGCTTGAAAATATACTGCTTCCTATTCAGCCAGCTATGGACCGAGAAGACAAGTGGGTTTGCTTGCTCGACAAATCGTCTAATTATTGAGCAGAAGCCTCCACGCATGTATTGCAAATTTTGACGGAACCTTCGACATCCACAGACCATGTAACAGAATTTTCCTACTGTCATCAATTGTTCTCTCACCGGAAAAGTCTGTTACCTTGTAACAGACAGTAGAAAAATTCTGTTACAAGGTCTGTGGATCACTACTAGAATTTTTGCTATCCTGCGGAATTTCATAAAAAATTCGCAGGAAACGGGTTTCCTGCGGAATTTTCAGTGGATTAAGGTCCCAGTTATTTCGTTCGTGGATACTTGTCTCCTGCGGATTTATAAGTTGGTAGGAAATTTTTGCAGGAAGTTCCTCAGGAAATTCTGCAGGAAGTTCCTCAGGAAATTCCACAGGAAGTTCTGCAAGAAATCCGCGGGAAATTCCGCAGGAAATTAATAATTTCCGCACGAAATTCCGCAGGAAATCTCCACAGGCAGGAATTCCATAGGAAATCCCACAGGAAACCAAAATCTGATAAAACTTATATGATTTTTTGCACTTTGTATATCATCTATTACTTGGATGAAAATGCGTATTCCAAGTATAGTAAAATATTTAGTAAGTAATTATTACTTGTCTTGTAAGTAAACAGTAAGTAAAATCTGATAAAATATTTAACAGTAATCATTACAAGACAAGGCAAAAACTAAAAGCAATGTAACTCTGATAGCTATTTGTTCAAATAATGTACACAGCAAGAATGCTCTAAATGTTGAGCAAATAATTTGTTCCAAAAATTGAACAATCTGGAAATAACATCATTGCAACAGCTAGAATGTTTGAGTTTAAAGGCGTCCTCGACACTTCGATGAACCACAGAGGCAAGGAGATCCTTCTCCAAATAGAAGCTCATACTGATAATTGAATGTGAGTTCTTCACCCATAGCAATCTGTTAACAAGAAACAAAATGAAACATTGTCAAATAAGTGAGATGTTGTTTTATCCAATCCATCGGACAAGTATACAAATATGCATCATTGGTGTGTTAGCGTTCCAATTAGGTTACCTTCACAGCAGATGAAATCAGGACTTGCAACTGAGAAGATGAGCAACCGAGAAGACAATCACGATCAGAGAAGTCAAAACGAAAAGTATCGCAAAACAAAAACGAAAACGATCACGATCACAATCAAGACTTCATTTCACATTGTTGAACGATGAGAGGTTTGATTGTTGATTGAAGGTTAGGGTTCGATGAGTGAAAGGTTTAGGTTCGATTCGGAGCTTCGTTTCACATCGTATAACAGATACGCATCAATGAAGGAAATTGATACGTATAGGGTTCGATTGAAGCTTCGTTTCACATTGTTTGACACTTCGAATGGGCTGTGTTAAGAGTCCTACATCGGATGGGATATGTCCCAAAACGAAGTTTATAAGTGGGAGGCATCCTCACCTTAGAAGCCGATTTTGTGGGGTTGAGTTAGACCTAAACCACATTTTAAGATACGGTTAGGCCTAAACCACATTCTAATATGGTATCGAGCCAACCCAAGATCCGTTGGGCCACCCGCCATCGGGCCCATTCTCGGTCACGCTCCGATTGTCGATCCCGGGCGTGAGGGGGTGTGTTAAAAGTCCCATATCGGATGGGATATGACCTGAAAAAGAGTTTATAAATGGGAGGCATCCCTCACCTTAGAAGCTGGTTTTGTGGGGTTGGGTTAGGCCTAAACCACATTCTAAGAAGCTGATGGTAAGATTGAAGGGGTTGATGAGAGCTTCGTGAGATTTGAATGGTTGATGGTGAGCTTCATGAGTGAGTGAGATTCGAATGGTTGATGGTGAGATTGGTTGAATGAGTTTAACCTTTTTTTTATACAGTGAAAAAAGAAATTTCTTTAAAAAAAAGAAATTTTTCAATTTTTACAGTTTATCGTACAAACTAGTAAGATAAATGAAGCTGTGGTTCAGTGGTTAAGGCCTTGCCAATTCACCTAGTGTGTCCCAAGTTCGATTCCCATCAAACCCATTTGCAAACAAAAGAGAAATTTCCTGCGAAGACATTTTCTTTGGAAAATCCGCAGGAGAATCAAAAATTACCTGCGAATTTACCAGCCAACTCCAATGCACAGCAAACATCTTGTATATTTATAAATTGGCAGGAAATTTCTCAGAAATTACCTGCTGAAAATTTCCGCAGCAAATTCCGCAGGTAATACCGAGATTTTTAGTAGTGTCGAAGGTACTGTCAAAATTTGCAGTACATGCGGCAGCGTACATGCGTGGAGGCTTCTGCTCAATAATCTGCCAACGAAAACTGCTCTGCAACAGCGAGGTATTCTCACGTTCAGTCAGGGTCCGACTTGCGCGCTTTGTTTCCGGTACAATGAAGACATACAACACTTATTTCTCCTGTGCAGCGTGTCCATTCAGGTGTGGCAGCAAGTGAGCGGCTGGGCTGGTGTTGCTATGTGTCAAACTGATGATCAGTGGGCTCATTTTCCAGCAGCTGGTTTTCAGTTCTGGTGGTAAAAATGCGAAGAAGGTGCGGCATTTGTTGTGGATAGCAGTGGTGTGGGTAATTTGGATTAATAGAAACAAGACAATATTTAGAGGAGGGGTACCAAATATATCACAAATGGTAGAACATATCAAGCATCTATCATGGGGGTGGTTTGTAAATGGGGTGGGTAGTAATTTACCTGTCACATATGAAGATTGGTGTAGTGATCCTTCCAATTGTTTATCCATGGTGAACTAGAATGTATTGGGAGGTTGTACCCACTATAAATAGAGAATATTTTACTTATAAAAATAAAATAAAACTAGACATTGCTTCCACCAAGAACAAAGACTTCAAAACTCCAAGAAAACAAGAACAAACTTCAAGATTCTCAACTTAGATGATGTTGCACCTAGCTAGCTTCACATTAGCTCAGTAACACCCTAACGTAATATTGTTAAATGTAAAATGTAATACCCAAAGTAGTTAGATGATTACCTGGATATTCTATATATTGGGGCTAGATGAAAAAAGAAAATTCATCAAAGAAGGGTCTTGGGGCTCACATTGTCATTTGGAAGAGTTTGGGGATTCAATCTAGCTTTAGGGAGGGAAGATTGGAACGCTTAGTATTCAGAACTTCTTAATTGGTGAGATCTTCACCTATTTAATGATTATTGTTGATTGATGTTGGTATTAGAGTTATATTAACCTGAAATTGATGAATTGCATGCTACTTGGAATGTTAGGAGCTGTTACAATTGGTTCTAATTTAAGACTTGATGAAATTCTATACTCTATTTCATGTATTAAATGATCCATAGTTTTGACCATAAAAAAATGATCCATAGTTGATATTTAATGATTCTTTTTTTTATGGACACTAAATGAAACAAATGAAACAACTACATTGCATCTTAACCATTAACAATTTCATCTACTCTTTCCAACAAAATGTAGTTACCAATCTACAACAATTGAGATCAAGATCAATGGCACAATTGAAATTCTGAATTGCATTTGAACGTCACATGGGGTGGTTGGGAATGAGCAAGAGTACAGTATTTTTTTTTGACGAGCAAACAATATATATATATATATATATATATATATATATATATATATATATAACCAAAAAAGAAGAGTACAAGGGGTACTCCCCCAACATCAAAGAGTCAGAAAACAAACACAAAAATAACACAAAAAATCATAACTATCTCCTAGAGATGCAATCAATAGGATCAACCTTCCATTCGTAGAATAAACACGAAGGAGATGTACTCCTATCCAAAAACCACCTCCAGGAAAGGAATCTAATGAGGTCAATGGATCTCTGAAAGTCAGGAGCAGCTCCAGAGAAGATGTAACAGTTCCTCAACTCCCAGATGACCCAAAGAGTTGTGTGCCAGATGAGAGCCAAGCCTCTCCTGCACCTTTCTGGTCCTCCCACATGAGTAAGCTGCCAAAACAAGAACGCGATCTAAAGCTAAGGAACACACTTTATTCTACAATAAATTAAACCTCAAGAGACTATGAAATTGTAGAACTTAGATCCAATAGTATCATAAAGAAACAGAAATACTTCCTATTTTGCAAACGATCATCTAGTATAAAACTAACAAAACAAACATTAGTCAGTCAAACAAAACAAAAGAAGAGTACCGATTAAATTCGATCGATCAATTTTTTAATCAAGTCCAAGATAAGCAAGCATGAACATTTGATATATAGTCCGTCTATTTTGTCTTCTATGACTCTTAATATGCATTACCGTAATATCAAACGATTTGTAAAATATAGTATGGACATAGCATATGAAGAGAGAAATCAAGTTGGAGTTGATCGTCAAGTCTGCTGAAGACTATGCATGAAGTCAAAAAGTGATTTCACTGAAGAAGCAAGAAGCATCATCTTCTAAAGATATCTCAAGAGGCGTCGGCTCTACGAGAAGCATCAAGTCAAAATCTCGATGAAGATAAAGGAAAAGCATATGTTTATCCTCTCAAGGCATCCAATCTGAAGAAACAATATGCAAAGGTGATTGATGATCAACGAACCTGAAGATCACATCATCTTCTGGTCATCATGACATAGAAAAAGAAAACTTTCATCAAGCATCTGACATATAAGATGACTCATGACTCTCTAGAATCGTATCCAAGAAGAAATGTCAATGGCTAGTAGCTCACCCTCTCTCTCTCTCTCTTTCTCTCATGGACAATCGGCCTAGATATTACTTTATCCATTCCAATGGCCAATTGTACAATGGTACGAATATCAACGGTAATAAATATCTTCTCTATTTAAAGGAGTTCCTTTGAATTGAAGAGGTTATCGGCTAGTTGACGAAACGACCAAGGTCTACCTATTGGTAAATGACCTTAGTAAGGTT
Source organism: Oxytropis ochrocephala (assembly GCA_020916435.1). NCBI lineage: Eukaryota > Viridiplantae > Streptophyta > Magnoliopsida > Fabales > Fabaceae > Oxytropis > Oxytropis ochrocephala. Next base: position 18,584,595 of record CM037093.1, read on the forward strand.
GAGAGAAATGACTAAGTCTATTCATTAAATATCAAATGACTTCAGTAACCATGAGATTGTTTTCATTGAACATCGATGGAATAAAGAAAAGAAAAATGCATGTTCTTTGAAAGAATATTTCGAAAAATTCTAGAAAATATAGGATTCATATTGTAATATCCTCTCACTCAGAGTGAATTCTGTGAAAGACTTTGTATCACACTGATACAAACTCAGTTTGTTGGAACCTACACGGTTATGGCATTCCATCGTGGAAAACAGACTAGAGAGACAGGTAAACAGTAAGCTCCTAAACGACAGTTTCCAGAATATTGAGAAGACTAGAGAGGTCTCTAGTGGATCACCTAAAGAGGCAGGTAAATAATACTTGGTCGCTTGGAAAGTTAGGTAAGAAATACTCATAGTTCTAAGAGAGGTAGAGTAAAAAATATAATCTTGGTTCTACTGGATTACGACCTTCGAGTGAAGAAGGCAAAATCATCCCATAATTGGTGGACTGGATGTAGCAACAGGTGTTGTGAACTAGGATAAACATATTTGTGCATTTTTCTCTTTCACTTCTTCTTTTTACATTGTTGTGTTCACTACAGTTTAACTTCAGTTTAAAATTACTTGCTTTAAATAGAAGTTTAATGTTTTGGTAGAGAACATCTTTTAATATAAACAAAAATGGTTAACAAATTCCAACCCCCCTTTTTCGCTTCCAAGACCTTCATAAAGCACTAAAAAAATTTAAGAACACCATATTTTCTGAAACATCAATTAATGTTATTTGCATAATCTAAATTCATTAACATAAAGGAAATGTAATGTACATAGAAGTCTGTTATCTCTTGTCTGTTGCAATTAACCTTGAACATCAATTAATGTTATTTGCATAGTCATTTTTTTTGTCTGCTGACGTGTCATGCACACGTCAGCTATTCATGGTTATATATTATTAAGATTAAGATATAAATCTAAATTTAATTTCCTAGTATTATATAAATATTTAAAATAGTTGAAGTAATTACCTTACAGTGTCTAAACAAATGAATTTCGACCCGTGCTGGCACGGGTAAATTATACTAGTAATATTAATAATGGTGGAAAATTTAAGAGACGTATATGAAGAGATGAAGATGTAACACCCTCATATTTCTATCTAGTAGAAATACTAGAGTGCACCGTTTAACATACATCAGAGATAAATTTCTTGCTTAGATTTACATCTTTACAAGAATAGCGGAACAATTACATAACTTAAATTACTTATCTATAGTTCATAGCCCAATTCTTGATGGCTATGCACTATCCTCTTTATTAATCACTTGTGACATGTCACCAACAACCTAAAGAAGCTCGAGTGACAAAATCACAATATACACCTTTTAGATGTTTTAGCACATCACCAACTCCGCAAGCTAGAGTGAACCCCATCTTGGCTAATAGGAGCGCAAATCCTATTAGCAACATAACATATGTTTACCGGGGCCTAGGTCAAGGGCTCATGATTTCCCTCACCTAGGATGCTAACAAAAACAGGGTCGTCACCCCGTCTCGATATAATTTATATATCACACCCGCATTGGGCCGTCTCCTATATTCGATATAGTTTATATAACGAAATCTAATTCAATCCATGACATCTTATTATATCATATTCTCACAAATATGAACCTATATAATCAGTTCAAACACAACTTTATTCATAAAACGTTAGTCCCCACACGTGTTCTAAGTTTTACGGTTTTTCGAAAGATTTATAACTTCAAAACATTTCATTCCAAAACAACTTTGATCATGCTCAAAACAATGACAATGTCAATCCATACTAATCACAATTGGTTGGGAAAAGGATTAGAGGAAGTTTGGAGTGGAAAGGAGCGTCGAAACGAAGAATCGGGACTCGGGAATACACTTCGCTTGTTTTTGTTTCGTTTCGCTCTCCGTTCGTATCCAAACCGTGTTCCAATCCGATCACAACCTACAAACAGAACATATGACACCAAATTCCAGAACAAACAACATCAATCACAAGCAATTCACTACAAAAAACGGATCAAATAGCGGGGGTTTTTAAGTCAATTAGCGGGGGTTTTTAACCCCCGCAAATTAAACTGCGGGGGTTTTTAAGACCGCCGGAGTTTCAAGTGCCGCAATCATTTTGCGGGGGTTTTTAGAAAACGCTGGTATCGAGTCTATTTGCGGGGGTTTTACTGCGGGGTTTTTTAACCCCCACGATTAGTAGAGGTTATTTTTGGGGGGTTTTTAACCTCCTCTAAATGTTCTTTATAGAATCTTAATACTCTTTTGTTATTATTTATAATTGAGAAAGTTTTCCTTTCACCTCTTTATTAGCTTCTATTACTAGGGCCCACGTGGGCCAGCCCATCCCAAGCCCACGTGGGCCTAGGGCCAAATGGGCCACTATCCAAAGGCCCATAAAGGCCCCAAAGCCCATTAAGCCCATGTGGGCTTGGGCCAGCCCATGGGCCCTAGATTTCTACTTTTGCAAAAAAATGAAACTTTGACCCTTCCAATTTTGTGGGCTTGGGCCAGCCCCACAAATATATATGTTGATATTCAAATCAGATAACTATGGGCTTTGACCCTCCCTTTTACTAGTGTGTTAGGATCATATATGCCATCTTCCCGAACAATGGAGACTTCAAAGATTAGCCATCTTAATTAGACAGATAGATGGTGGGTTTAACATGCATGTTTCTTAGAATTTTTTTTTGTCAGCACGTTTCTTAAAATTTGAGTTAGGCCTAATTCAATGATACAAATCTGGCTTGTAAGATAAGAGATGTCTCCCACTTATATACTTTTTTTCAGGTCATATCACATCCGATGTGAAACTTTTAACAATGTTTATGTACCTTGCCATCTCTATCTATAAACTAAAGTACTAGAGTTTTTTTTAGAAAGCAAAAGATCATGTGTGTGTGTGTCTCTGTGTGTGTGTGTATATATATATATATATATATATATGGTTAACGAGAAACTCTATTAGCATACAACTAGGATAAATTATCGTGCATGATTTGAGGGAGATGATTAATGTGCCTCTGTGATGTAGTTTGAAAAAACATCAACATTTTTTATAATAAGGTGGTATAAAAATACGCAACACATATATATAAGACGAAGAGTCAACAATAGCCATTGGTGGGATGAGGCAACAATGTCGGTTCAAAAATATAGAGTGGGGGTATATTGGTAAATAGTGTGGTACAAAATGAGGGATACATTTTGATATAAAAAAAAAGTCTTGGACCAAAAACAAATTTGTCAGGGGTATGTCGGTCCAAAAATATAGAGTGGGGGTATATTGGTAAATAGTGAGGTACAAAATGAGGGGTATATTGGTAAATAGTGGGGTACAAATATAGAGTGGGGGTATGTCGGTCCAAAAAAATAGAGTGGGATATATTGGTAAACAGTGGGGTACAAATGAGGGGTATATTGGTAAATGGTAGGAATAAAATTTTCCCACGAAAAGTGGATAAAAAAAAAGTGTTGGAGAAAAAAAAATTGTCACGGGTATGTAGGTCCAAAAATATAGAGTGGGGGTATATTGGAGTGGGGTACAAAATGAGGGGTATATTGGTAAATGGTGGGAATAAAATTTTCCCACCAAAAGTGGATAAAAAAAGAGTGTTGGAAAAAAAAAATTGTCAAGGGTATGTCGGTCCAAAAATAGAGTGGGGGTATATTGGTAAACAGTGAGGTACAAAATGAGGGGTATATTGGTAAATGGTGGGATACAAAATATAGAGAGGGGTATGTCACCCAAAAAATATAGAGTACAGATATTGCAAACAAGTGGGATACAAAATAAGAGGTATATTGGTAAATAGTGACAAAAAAAAGTTTGCCGCTTAAATCGGCAAAAAAGGTGGGTGTGGATTAATATACAGAGATAATCACTAGAAAAACTCACTTCATTATTGATTTATTCTTTGTGGAAAAAGCATCAGCAAACAGTTGCATCAGCAAACAGTTGCGAGCCTTTACACTGATAATATATATATATGAGTTTGTGGGTTAGTGGGCTGACCCACATAATTTTGGCCCTAACCCACAATATATTTTAAAATATGGGCTGGGGTTTAAAAGTGTCCATATAATTTAGGGCTTAAAATTTAAGGGCTTAAACAAGTGGGCTAGTGGGGTGGGGCTGTTTTGACAGCTCTACGTGTTATATATAATATCAAAATTCAATAAATTTAAAGTGCTCAAAACTATAGTTAAATAATCAATGTAATACAACTTCATATTTCTCTATAATAGCTTGAATATGTGTAATTCAAATATTCATTGTAATACAACTTAAAATTCTATAACAGCTTCAAATAATTATGCTAAAATATCCTAAAAAACATTAACTCCGCCTGGAACTTCATATTTCTCTCTTTCTTTTGTCTTGCTAATGCTTGGTCTTATTCTTCTTAGCAATTGTCTCTGCCACTTTCACAAAGTCTTTTAATCTCCTCTTGTTTAGTTCATCCAACTGCTCAAAGCAATGGGAGATATTACTCCTTTGACAAAGCCAATCAGTATCAGAATATCACAAGCACCTTTCAAGCAAAGCACATTGAAATAAGTGTCAATAAACTTATAAGTGGACAACCATACTTAGATGCTCTATCATCCATTACACATAAGTACACCTAAAATATATGGAGAAAAATGAACGAAAAACCAACATAAAGATAGTCAGAAAAGAATATCTGGTTCCCAATAAAGATGATGTAAACTTCTTAAGATCAAAGTTCATAAACCTTCCAGCCCAAATAAATAAATGTCACAATTATCTATTTATGATGATAAAGATATAATAATGTGCTTATGGGAATTTTAATTGCAGCTGAACACAATTGTCAACAGATCACCCCTTCCTTTAACACCTAAAACAAACTACCCATTTAACAATTTATGACATGCAATGCATATTGCCTTCTGAAAAATGTACTAGCTAGCATTTCTATGCTTGCTGAATAGATTACAAAATAGCTAACTAAAAGGTAACTCTGAAACAGAATGATCTTGAATCACTAACTGCTCAACAACTAGGCTGACCAATTTACAGACTAACTAGCAGATAAAGTTAGAAATAGTTAGCTACATAAATAGCAGTGAACTAAATTAGGTGACCATGTGATAAGAAGCAAGCAACACAAGTCTCAGAATATATAAAAACAAAATGCAACAAAAAACAAGTAGGAGATATAAATGAAGACAACCCTGAAAACAAGCATCCAAAAGCATTATTAATCAGAGGAAAACCTTAGAATGCAGTTTATGGATCAATGAAAACCTTAGAATGCTTCAGATTTGTGTTAAACCACAATCTCTGCAAAATGAGTGACATAGAAAGTAAACATAATATCACAATAAGAGTAAATATCACGAGTAAAGATAATATCTAAATGGATTAACCTCATTCTTTGCTTGTTCAACGGCTTTCAGAGTTGTCTGGTAGAATTCCTGCATGCTTCACTACGGTAAACAACTAATACATAAGTCATTAAGGTAAATAAATGTTAACAAAACAGACTTGTATTGCATAATTCACATCAAAACAATAATAAAAAATGATAAGGGGTGTTCTTACAACTCATTCATCTTGGTATCCTATCGACGAGCGTCAAGCTGTAAATCCTCTAGTGCAGCTCCTAACATGACTGCAAGGTGAAAAGAAAAAATATTAACATGCAATTACTAAAGCATGTTTGATACAACATTAGCCTAATTAGCCAATTCAAGCAAACATTATTTGCAGCTCAATTGTGCCTCATAATCGAAGCTACCATGTTCCGGAAAGGCAAATTTCAGCAGTCGAGCATCATTCTCTCATAGCAGTAGTATAGCAACACTTTATCTATTTATCCATACGAAAAATCAATTTATTGTGTATTGAGGCAACCAAATATATAATTTCATATAGCACAATAACATTTCCAAGAATTTGTAATTATAGTTCACAAAAAACACTTAAATAATAGTCCCAACATAAATCAGTACTTCACTATAACTCATATCAAAGTAAATCAAGTTTATAAATATAATCCAAGTGCTTAAGCACACACAATTTTCTTTTAACCAACCAACCCATTTGAATTGGGGAAAAATGTCTTAATAAAGCTAAGCAATGGACTAGTTCCAAATGATTCTTGTGAGGAATAAGATCTACCCATCAAATGCATTAGTAAGTAGTGTCTTTTTTTAATAGCACAATACAAATGACTCAATCTGGTAAATTAATGTCCTGCAACAAATGAGTGGGACATCCTCCAAATCAAAATCATAACTTGATTCAATCAACACTATTTGGAAATCTGGGCCCTAACAAATACATTGGATCAATAGCAAAAAAAAAAAAGAAAAAACTTACATAAATCAGAGAATGTGGGGAATGAATCAAATTATTTACTCTTAGATTTCTTTTTCAGCTCCAAACAGGTCGAGTTCTTTTCCTTCTTCCCATCGTATTCTTCCTTCCCTCTCACTCACTTCCTATAATCTTTTCTCAAGTTGAAATCTGCACAAACAAAATAGTTATACCATTGTTCTCAAAGGATCAAAATCGAATGGTTTCTCACATCTAAAACCATGAAAAAGAAATTAAAGCCTTTCAAAGGAAAGAATTAGGAGAAACCAAAATTGTCATACCCATAATATTTCAAACAATCACGACAAGACCTAGGGTTGTGTCTTCTAGCAGCGGTGGAGACAGTGTAATTGAAGCTTTCCAGCAGTGGAGGTTGTGAATCACGTTTGGATTAGGGTTGGAGAACAATAGAAACGGAGAAACGAAAATTGGGAGGAGAATGAAAACATGGTTGGGAAGAGAGAGATGTCTTTGACAAAACTCGAGTTCTGGGGGAGGGGAGGCGCGATACTGGTTAGATGAGAGAGCAAAAAAAAAAGAGGAAATAGGGTTTTGGGAATGGGAAGCGAGAAATTGAAACGAAGAGGAGAGTTATTGAAAAAAAAAGCAAGCGAAATGTAAATGTTCAGATGGTGGGAGTTCAAATAGTGGGGTTTTTTTGACTCCCTCAGTTTAAACAAATTTTATAAACAACGTTAATGCAGAACTCCTTCTATAAAGTAATTTGCGGGGGTTTTTTAAAACCTCCCCAATAAAATTGCCCTTGTTTGATGTCTTTTTTGTAGTGATTACATCAAGTAATTCATTTCGAGATTTGTAATGACACAAACCGACATTTTAACACACAACATGACTGCAGAATTTCCTACAGCAGTGCACTTACTTCGGCGAATTATTTAAAATAGAAAACGACATCGTATTTCCATTTTTGTAAAGCCCTTTGGGTGTAGTTTCTACATTTAATATCCATTTTTCAAAACAAGGCTCCAGTTTATACAGTTTTTAAAAATACTACACTGCTGTACAAAAAATCAGACAGAACTTTTTGCCCAACTTGCAACTCAGTTTCCTTTCTCATTCTTAATGAAATTTGGTGAAACCAGTGCCTATTCCGTAGGTAATTAAGTATACTTTCCAATGAAACAAGAATCATTAAAAACGGAGTTCAATTGAGAATACACGACCTGAAACACTGAACCTATACCCAATTTAATTCCAGAAATTTGACCTAACTTTGGAGACTCATAACTTGAGCTACACAACTCCAAATTGAACCAAACCAAATTGCAAACGATCAAGCGTTAAGTCTACTTTCAAAAAAATCAGTCACATAATTTTTGGACTAACCGAACAGTCCCAGTTTTAAATAAACCGAACCTGTGTCCAGAATTGCTAAATCGCGGTGAGTTCGTGACCAATTTGCGTTTTTTGCGACTAAATTTACTGAAAACGAATGTAATTTCAACGATAATGTAAATCATACAAATCAACACACATAAAATAAAACCCTAAGCGAGTAAAACTCGCCAATCGTGATGAAAATCACTTAAATACCAAAACTTCACGAAGTTCAACCGCTCCAAATACCACAAACTCAAACCAAACTCGCTCCCACTCTTCCAAAAAAACTCCAATTCAAAATCAGCAGCTCCTCCCTTTTCCCTATGACCTAAATTGACCCAATCAACAATGAAACCAGCACTCCACACTCCCAAACTAGTTGTTGAGCTTCCCACCTTCAATACAAGACTTCAAAGTTGCCAAAAACCTCCATTTCTCTCCAAAGCTTCACTACAAGAAAATCGTTGATTTGCCACGGACATTTCCGTGGCAAACGTACAAATTTCCGTGGCAAAACAACATTTTTGCCATGATTTGCCACGGACAAAAATTGGTGGCAAAAACGCCGTCGAATCTTTTGCCACGGAATTTCCGTGGCAAATGTTTCCGCCGCTAATCCGTCGCAAATATCCGCGGGCAAAGTCGCCGCAAATTTCATCGCAAACTGCGGGCAAATCCGTCGCAAAAAATTTAAAAAATTAAAAAAATTAAATCTTCTAACATATATACTTACGTGCATAAAATTAAGCTAGCTAAATAAGATAAATCTATTTACATCAAAGATCTCACATATATTTATATAAATAAGATCTCACATATATATAATAATATTTTCAAATTGATTTTATCGGACTCATTATGCACAAATTACATTACATTAACTACATTGACATCATTGGATCGCAAGAAAAGTTTAACAAACTTGGTATATCCTTACTCCATATAGGAGTAAGTCAAGCAATAATCACAAGACATCTAACACTCTACCTACATATTTTTCTGCTTAAATGCCTCTATTTATTTACAATTGAATCAATACACCTCCAAAAGAACAATAGTTTGTTCCTCAATACAGTTTCTATAAGAAAATTTATATAATCAACTAAAACAAATATTAAAATAGATCAGAAGCGCCATCAGCAACAACAAATGTTGAGGAGTTAGTCTGCAAGGCACATCACGCATACGATTCACAAAGTGGCAAGCCCGCAACAATAAATCGGAAACACCATCACTAATATGTTAGCCAGAGAAAGTAATACTTGCTGTAAACCAGAACAGAAAAAAGAAACATTTCACCATATAGATAAATGTTGCTAATTTAAAGCCTAAAAATTGTCATTAAATATTTAAAAAAACAATTTAACTTGAAATAACAATGCGTTGATTTGAAAGGTTCAAAAATTATTGTGGAAAGATGCAATACTTGAACTGAACAACAAGCGAGACTAATAGATGTTCAGATTTCTACAAAAACTATTGTGGAAAGATGATTCCACAAGCCTCAAAAGGAATCCACAGCTTGTGAATGATCCCACCAAATGTAAGCTGGGTAATACTGTTTAGTAGCTAGTTTCATCAATTAAGAAACATCAAAATGAGACAAAAGAATATGAAAATCAGCATCAAAACAAACAAAGAGAACAAACCAAGCCATAATTACATGTACAGGTAATTGCTACGAAGAAGAAGACGAAACATGAACATCAAAACTGGAATGAACATCAAAATGCAAAATATGAAAGAAATAGAAACAAATAATTAGCTGTTAAAAACACAATTTTCAGATTGCAGACATGCATTTGGAAAATTAATAAAGATAAATAAATAAAGATAGATGAGACATGAAATTCAGACATTACTACCAATAACAGTGTTGAATAACTACCAATTCACAAATCATTAGTCTCTTACCCTATCTGATTCTTTCAGAATTACGATAAACACTTAGCTACCTTTTACAATTCAAGACGAAGTGATCATTTAAACCAATTTATCTTAAATAACCTGCAGTATATAGTAAATCATGGCAATCGCAAAGTTGTCCATGCTATTTATGATGGACATTCTATTTCGGGGGTATTATGCATATCCTTGGTTTTTCACGATGCAACAAAGTATAGAAAAGTTATTCCTAAGAAGAAAGCTAAAAGCTAAAAGCACTATCTAACAAGTTGACTTAAAAATACAATCAATCAATTCCTAAGTAGAAAGCTAAAAGCACAAAATCAAGATACAACAAAATTGATGTGGAAGAAATCACAATTGAAGGAACAATTAATTAATTCCCAAAATGAAGCCCAAAGCAAAGGAGAAAGTGATAATACAGTAAAATTACACATGTACTCATTCATTCCATCTCAAGGGTAAGACAAAAACAAATTTAACTCCAAAATACAAAGAAGTGGCGTGTGCATCAATTTCTTAAGTTGGAAGTGAGTTGTTAGTAGTATTTACCAAGTGAGATGAGTTGCCTCACATTACAAGCAGTAAAGACATAAGCAAAATCAGATCATAAACCCATAAACAAACACATAAACACATAAGCAAAATCGGATCATAAACACATAAGCAAACACATAATAGAGACTAGCAAAGAAGTACAAGAACCTCGATACTCCATCAAAAGAGATACACATTTTTATCTCACTAGAAAGTTCAAAAATAAAGCAAGCATGAATATGTACTGCCATATGACGTAATTGAAGTGTTGTAACCAACTAAAGCATTTCTAAACTGAGGAACACCCATCGATCAAAAACATCCTCCCGAACATAACAACATCCAATCCATAAATTACATTGGTCATTAATCTTCACTTATGCATACCAAGCAACAAAGTTAAAGAAAAAAGGAATAACTTATTCATTCATTCTAACACTAAATTCAATGAATTTCCAATTACCCTCTATTCACATCATGTAAAATCATTAAAAATCTAAAACACAAAGCACAATTACACGTTGAAACATCCAGTAAATCACATAGGTTAAATTATCCAAAAACAACAGATAAGGTTAAATTACCTCGAACACATCAAGGCCTACTCAAACATTGGGTTCTCATTTTAAATGCTCCACAAGTGCAGCTTCATCAATAACAGCCCTCTACCGCAATTTATAAGAATTGCTTCGTAATAGGTACTATCACTAAGTTAGAGGAATTTGCATCACTTGATGCCAAACATGATTTAATGAAAATTTTCTCACATCGCCATAGCAAAAATATTATATGGACTACATCATTGAACCAACACCGCCAACTTAAAGTCATTAACATCACTAAGCTAAAGAATGCACTTTCTTGCAAGGTCGCCAAATATCCTAGCCAATTCGAATACGATGATCATATGAACAATCAAACATCATAAATTATCATCACCTAAGTAATACATTACAATGTAAATATTCTTCAAATTTAATATAAAAGGAGTCAAGAGAAGACTATATTTTAACTTGTCCTAGATCTTTAACTCGTATAGCAATACTTTGAGGACTATAACCATTGTGTGAAGTTACTAGCCGAAACCAAGTAATTTTTATTATCGATAAATTTAACATATAACAAATCCAAGTCAAAGTGAACCTAAATTTGAATAGATAGACATTTAGTGCAAGACTCTGATTTATTGGAAAAATACCATCATTCTTGCATAAGCCGATCCAATACGACTCACTCCGATAACACCAACCTGCTTGTCCTCGAGCAAGTTTCCAACAAACCCGCCAGCTTATAAACAAAACTACAAACTATTTCAAATTTTTTGGAAGACTATGGTACTCACAATTCAAGTGTAGGGGACTAACAAAAAGTGCTTCCATAGTATTTAAGTATTTAATTTAACAAAAGTCTTAAATAGAACAAGAAAGGACTATTCTATGCAACAAGATATTCATACTGATGAGGCACCATCCATCATATAATCCCCGCCTCATGAATTCATCCGCCTCAACTATCCTTCTAGCAAACCGCCAAAGTCGGTGAAGCCGCAAGCTCGCAGATAGTCTCCGTAAGCACTCCCTATCAAAAATATGGAATGAAACTAATGTGAGAACAAATAACTTCCTCTTCAAGACTATCACTATTGCTCATAAATCACAAACACCAGAGTACAACATACAACATTACAACCAACCTCACCTCGTAAATATCACACACATGCATGTACTACTAGTAGTAGTCTTTGCGCAGAATCAAGAACTTAACTTAACAACCAACCTCACCTCGTAAATATCACACAATATGACAAGAAATATCACACACATGCATGTACTACTAGTAGTAGTCTTTGCATAAATCCTAACTTAACTTCACAATTTACAAAAAGAAAAACCATGTGCATTTAAGATGCAAGTGTGAAAGAGAAATAGTAGCTTACAGGAGTATTTCCAACAAAGAACACCATACTTGTTAGCAAAGATCAACATTCACATTATTATAACCAACCGCCATATTATCGAAAGCTTTGCCTCCGGCTTTGCTCAATGCAGAGAACAACTCTTCCTCCCCAATCCTCACCACCGCAAACAGATACATATCCATTAATCGCCCCCAAACGCATCGAAAATCCACACTTAACCAAAATCATCGTTTAAAAATTATAAGAATAAATAAATAAAACAAGACTTTCATCAATTTGCAAATTGATCAAAAAACTAACACCAAAATATTGTAATTATTTATCCGATTACATACCGCCCAATAAGAAAACACATGCATGCAATTATAATAAGCGTATGATAATTACCGCATGCCTTGGACATGAATAATAATTAACTGACAAAACAGAAGGATTTAAAACAAAATTATCTCAAATTAGGGTTTGAATGATACCGAAAACAAACGTACGATCTCAAAACGCGGTGTTGAACACAGCACGACAGATCGGAACATCATGGAATGGCAGCGAATTGCGACATTTCTTGTCGCGATGTAGGAAAAAGGAAGAAAACCAAGCCTCTATTTTCTCGTCCGGTGATTTCCTTCTTCCATTAGCGTTGCCAAGAGGCCGCCAGATCGGAGGTTGCGTTGAGGATTCAGAGAGACAATGAACGGATTCACACCAAACAGAAAAGAAAGGAGAAGACGATGAATTTGGAAGTCTCGCCTTTAGAGATTCGGATATCAATGAAGCAACGATGTAGAATTTGGTAGTGGAGTGAGGAGAGGTGTGGTGTAGTGTAGAGGAGAGGAGAGTTGGGTGGGGTTTGGGGAATCGGAGGTTAGGGTCTGGGGAAATCTGAGGTTAGGGTTTCGCGAAAATTGGGGAGAAAGTGAGGCGAGAGGAGAGGAGAGTGGAAGGCGTCAGAGGAGGCGGAGGATACCGGAGGGTGGGAGAAGGCGGAGGTTGAGGGAGAAGAGAGTGAGGGCGAGAGGAGAGGGAGAGTGAAGAGGTCTGTGTGAGCGTTTGTGAGGAGTGAAGGAGAGAAACGTTTCTGTGAGCGTAAACGCTCGTGGGAGTTTTATTTTGATGATTCGTTTGCCACGGACTTGCCACGGGATCTCCGTCGCAAATTTTGTCCTTTTACAAGTCCGTGGCAAACCCGTGGCAAATACCAATGGAAATTTCGCGCTACTACTTTTTTACACTTGCCGCCGCAAACTGCGGGCAAATTACTCGACTGGAATAAGCGCGTGGCAATTGTTGGTGGCTAAAACAAGCTTTTCTTGTAGTGCTTCAACAATGGTGAAATACAAATGGGTAGAAATTAGGTGATGAAACTTACATCATTGGAAAGAGAAGGAAAAATGAGAGAAAATGAGACAAAAAGTCCCTTACCTAGTGTTGGATTGAAGGAGATCTTCCCCCTTCTTTGTTCTTCTCCTTCGCCTCCTTCTTCTCCTCTCTCTCGGTTTCTCTTCTTTTCTTTCTTCTCTCTCGGTTCTGCTTGCTCTCTCTCTCTCACTTTCTTTTCTTTCTTCTTTCTCTTTCTACTTTCCCTTTATTTCTTTCTTTTCCTTCTTTCTTTCTTTCTTTCTCTTTTATTTCACACAAGTGTGGAATGAGAGAGCATTTGGATATTTTTGTGTCATGGAGCTCATTTAGTGTGAGAGGTATAAAGACAAAAATACCCTTAGTGTTCTAACTTCCACTCAATTATGTATTTAAATTATATACTCTAGCAATTATAAATTGCTTTCGCGACAACCTCATACCTGCGACTTGATTTATTACCTACTCGAGTAATAAATCACTCATTAATTTCTTAATTCGAAATTAGGGATGTTACAGAAGAAGTGTATCTAAAATATTGTAGAAAAATTAAGAAGTAGAGCTCTTTGAAAATGTGGGATTATTAATACCAGCTATGTTACGTACGTACATGAATGAAGACTATTCTCATATGCAATAAATAGGAGTCTTGTGAAGTGTTGTAGCAATCTCAATCCAAAAGTAAGAGAAGAGAGCAAGTGTGAGTGTGTAAGATCACTTGTTTGTAGTGAGTGTGTTATTAATCGAGTATTGTAGAGTTACATAATTTGGATATTTGTGTTGTATTCTTATTTGAGATAGTGAATATAAATTGTTGTGGTGTTTTGGTGGACATAGGCAAGAAGTGTCTAACCACATAAATTTTTTTGTGTTCTCTTATTTCCTTCTTTGCGTTGTGTGTGTTTTCATTTAAGATTTAAGGTGTGGGCACCTGAATTTCCCCAACAAAAAAGCTGACAAAACAGACCTGTATCCTTAGTCTGTTGTGTCTAAGTGTAATTAGTTCTGTTACATGGCTTTAGCCTTCTATGTTTTAAATATTTTTAGTAGTATATAACTTATGGTCTGACTTAGTATTGGATTAGTTATGTAGGAGTCTGGGAGTTGTTCTTTAGCATCTGCCTTAAGTAATGGCTTAGTAGCCGGTTTTTCTGAGTGTTATAATTAATTAGTTTACTTCGTCAATATATCATCTGACATATAAGATGACTCGTCATTGTCTAGGAGTCTGACTTAGAGTACTAAGGAATTCTTTAGCAATTGTTATTAAGTGGGTATAATAGTCATTTTCCATCAATGAAAAAATTCGGTAACCCCACAGACATTAAATTGTGGTTAGTATGTACTAATCACACAAACACTAAATTGTGGTTATTCACCACATAAACACTAAAGTGTGGTTAGTATGTACTAACCAGTGGATTGTTGTATAGTGGTTACCGAAAAATTTAGTAATTGTTACTAAGAATTTTCTTAGTATCATAAGTCTTTGCCACTTTATACATTCCAACGCCTAGTAACGACCAAGGTTTACCTATCGGCTAACGACCTAAGTAAGGTTGATAGAAATGACTAAGTTTATTCAATGAATATCAAATGACTTCAGTCACCAAGAGATTGTCCACATTTAACATCCATGGAAGAGAGAAAAGAAAAAGAGATGTTCTATATGAAAGAATATTTTGAAAAAGCCTAGAACATATAGGATGGATAATGTAATATCCTCTCACTGAGAATAAATCCTATGAAAGACTTTGTATCACATTGATACAAACTCAATTTGTTGTAACCCCCCTAGTAGTGGCATTCCATTTTGGAAAACAAAGCTAGAGAGACAAGTAAATACTCAGCTCCTCAACAGGAGTTGCTAATGTTGAGATGACTAAAGATGTCTCTAATGGGTCGCCTTGAGAGGCAGGTAAAAAAATATTTGGTCGCCTGAAGAGGTATAGAATACTCGGTGCAGCTCGGAGAGGAAGAGCAAAAAAATATTATTGGTTTTAGTGGATTACGACATTCGAGTGTAGCAACAAGTGTTGTAAACTAGGAGAAAACATACTTGTGCATATTTCTCTTCATCTTTTTATATTGTTTTGATCACTACAGTTTAACATAATTACTTGCTTTCAATTTAAGTTAAATGTTCTGGTAGAGAACATCTTTTAACATAAATAAAATATTATAAAAATAGTCAACACAATTCAAACTCCACTTTTTTGTGTTTCCAATATCTTCATAAAGCGCTAAAATATTTTAAGAACACCATATTTTCTGGAACATCAATTAATGTTATTTACATAGTCTAAATGCATTAACAGAGATAAATGAATTTACATGAGAGCCCGCTATCTCTTGCAATAGCCATAAACATCTTGAACTGTTAATTGATTGGTTTTCTATTTTACTTTCACTTTTAAAATATTTAGTGTTTTTAACATTTTTAACACATCCTTTAAATCTTTTAAAAATAATAATTTTTTATCATTTTGAGAAGTCGCCCAATGGGCTATGTTATTGTTTTGAGAGCAAGAGAGCACTAGAACTTTTTTATGAACACAATATTTCTTGAAACACCAATTAATGTTATTTGTATAGTCTTTTTTTTTTGATCCCTAAAGCCATAAACATCTTGACCTATCAAATGTCTGGTCTAAACCATTTGCATAGTCTAAAGCAATTTATACATATATAATATATATTTGAATGTAGATGGAAGCCCATTATCCCATGTAATAGCCATAAACTTTTTAAACTATTACTTAAATTGTTAATCAATTGGATTCCGCTTTTGCTTTCACTTTTCGAATATTTTGTTTTTTTTAACAGTTTTAACATCTTTTCAATCTTTTAAAAGTAATCATTTTGAGAAGTCACTTTAGGTTTTTTATTGGAAAAACAATTAAAAAGAAGCCAGTTATAAAAAAGCCAATTATAAAACAATTATAACTATTTATTATTGGAAAAACAATTATAAATAATCATTTCGAATATTTAGGTTTTCCACGTACTACTCTCACTTTAGGTTTTTTGAGAAGTCACTTTAAAAATATTTTTTATAATTAAAATCAAATAAAAATTAGGTCTTCTTAACATATATTCTTTTATACAATGTAAAAACATTTTACCTTTTCTTTGCAATTTTAAAATAATTACGGGTCCCCTTAATATGGACATTTTGAAAAAATCCACCGAATTCACGAATTATCAAACTAAATTAGTATGTCATCAAGATGGCCAGTTTGTATGATCTATCTATAAGTAATAAGAACTGAATTTTAATAAAACAATTTTCATAAGAAAATTTGGGTGTGGGACTTTTTCGCCCTTTTTATGTATACAAAAGAAAGAGTAAACTATATTTTTCATTTCTAAAAGATAAACTTAATATTTATTTATTTATTTTCAAAATTATTGTTATTGATTACTTTTTTCTAGTTTTTATGAAATTCGTTTATTTGTGTACTGAAATAAATAAATAAATTATATATGATTACTTATTTTTAAAGTTTTAAAAAGCTATTCCAGAATCATATTATTGATATTTTTTATTGAGGAATTATTTTCTAATTTTGGTTGTGCATCGCTATAAATAAAGGTAATGTGAAAAACCGAAAATATCACAAACTTGAGAATTCAATAGAGTTTGGAGAAATATAAAATAGAAAAGAGTTATGGCAATGAGTGATATGAAAAAAGGTGTCGTGGTAACACTAATGTTTATGTTTGTTTTAACACAAGCTCATGAGTACACCATTCAAACCTCATATAAAAAATGTCGTGAGAGGTGTGATGAATCTTGTCTTAGAGTATTAATAACGCCTCATGTATATAAAGTATGCTTGGAACAATGTCATAAGATTTGCCATGGTCACCAATATCAATAATGGTATCCATACTTTCACTTTCTTCTCATCTTATATCTAGTGTTTATAATTACACACTTAAATATGTTTTGTAAAAGAATAAAACAAACTTAATTATTTTTATACTATTAAATATTATTTTTGTTTTTGTCTTAACAGGTGCAAAAAAAAGTGCAGACATACACCGGTTCTAGTTTGGTGGCTTGCAACTATCAGAATTAAATAATTTGTATACTATTCTAGACTCTAATTAAGAAAATGTACTCAGAATAATCGACAATTACGTCAAACTATAATAAATAATAGGCAAATTTGCTTCTAAGAACCCTTAACTTAATTTCATTTTTCGATTTATTCATCAGTTTTTTTTTTCCAATTTGGTGCATTAATTTTCAAAATTTTAGCATTGTTAACCTTTTAAGTTTCAATTTGATTCTGTTAATTACAAAAATGTCTAAGTGGCTATTACGGTGCATATGTGATTGTTTTTTATGCTTATATTGATTCAGTATTTTTAATTAATTTTGATTAAAAATAAAATAAATTGTGCATGTACATCATCTTCATGAAATTCGTACAATCTGTGTTTTCTGCTACTACAAATACAATCTGTGCTTTGAACATGCGGCCTTTCGTTTCCTTATTCTTTCCTCCATTTGCGTCATAACTCACAACAAGAGGTTCTATCAATAACACTGCAAATTGAGCTAGCAATAGCATTCTCGGTGGTGTTGTTCTTACCGACTTGAATTTCTGTTGGAACTTTGATGTTGTGTGAATTGAAAAAGTCTCACACTTGATAGACTAGGCACTTTAAAAATGTTTATAATTGTGGAACTCACAACATGGGTTGAGCCCCAAGGCGTATCCATTATTTTGGAAGGGAGAAAACGCACAAAAATTGACCACCACACGCACGTGCATGCACCTCCGACTTCAGAGCTCCAACGGTCATGTTGACCAAGTCAAAAGAGTCGTTACATTTTGTTCTAACGGTCATGTTGACCGAGTCTAAAAGAATCGTTGTGCTTTTATTTACCAACGTCTATTTGCTCCAAAAACTCACCGATAAATGGAAACCTCTCCCCACTTTCCAAAGTACACCAAAACTTGAAGCGTTTCCAAATTTCTTCTCTCTTCTCTCTAAACGCTTTTCTTTTCTCTCTCAAACTTGAAGCATTTCCAAGTTTCATTTCTTAAGAGTAGTTTACGAACCATATAGAGTGGCTTACAACCAGATTGAGTGGTTTTCAAACCATATATAGAAGGTTTATTATCTCGAGCGATCATCATGCAGTGTGTAACATCCCTAGTTTCGTTAATTTCGAATTAAGAAATTAACGAGTGGATTATTCGAGTAATAATAATACGCATGGTGGATATGAGGTTATCTCGAAATCAATGAGTCATCGTTAAATTATAGGATTGATTTGCTGTATAGATTAAATTGTGTGAATTGAATGTGAATGTTTTGGGGTAAAATGAGATTAATGAGAATTAGTGAGCCAAGGGCATTTAGGTCTTTTCCACCCAAATAAAACCCTCAGCTCACCAACACATTCAATAAGCCTCATTTCATTTGTTTCTTCACTTTGATGAAAGGGAAAGTAAGAGAGAAGTTAGAGAGAAAGAGAGAGAAGTGTCGAGAGAGAGAGTGAAGAAGAAGAGGAGGAGATCAAGCTCCAATCTTCTTGCAAGTTGGAGTCCCTATTATCAATCTTCCTCATTTCTCTTCCTTTTTCATTTGGTACCACTTTTGCTCAATGGGTCAAGCTCAATCATCTCCTGCCACTACCCATCTATTTCGACTTTGAGAGAGAGAAAGTAAGCTTGAGAGTTCAATCTTCACAACTTGGTTCATTTTTGATTTGAAAAGAAACTTCAAGGGTTTATTTCAAATGCATTCAGTTGGTTAGAAGGGAGTGGAGAGCTTGGTTCTGTTTTGGGTCAATTTGGTTAGTGGAGGGCTGTTTGGGTAGCTACACTTTCGGTTTTGAAGCAGTTGGTGGAGCTAGGAGTGAGTTCGTGAGGTCTTGGTTTATTTGTGATTTTCATCACAAAAGGTGAGTTTTACTCGCTTAGGGTTTTTATATTATGTTGTGTTGACTGTGTGAATGATATGATTGTTGGAATTGCATTTGTTTCGTAAATTTCGAGTCGCAAAAACCGCAAATTGGTCATGAACTCACTGATTTAGCAATTCTGGACACAGGATCGGTTTTCTTGAAACTGGGAATGTTCTGTTAGTCCAAAAACTCTGTGTCTGATTGTTTTTGAAATTATACTTAACGCCGGTCGTTTTGGCACTAGTTTTGTTTAATTTGGAGTTGTGTAGCTCAAGTTATGAGTGTTCCAAGTTAGGTCAAATTTCTGGAATTAAACTGGTATAGGTTCAGTGTTTCAGGTGTTGTGTTCTCAATCGAACTCCGTTTTGAATGATTCTTGTTTCATTGGAACATAGACTTAATTACCTACGGAATAGGCACTGGTTTCACCAAATTTCATTAAGAAATAAGAAAGAAAATTGAGTTGCAAGTTGGGCAAAGAGTTCTGTCCAGTTTTGGTACCTCAGTGTAGTATTTTGAAAACCTGTATCAACTGGATGCTTATTTTGAAAAATAAAAATCATATGTAGAAACTACACTCAGAGAGATTTCCAATGAGTGGTATTTGGTAGAAATCTGATATCGTTTGCTATTTTAAATCATTTGTCGAAGTAGGTGCACTGCAGTTGGAAACTCTGCACTCATGTGGTGTGTTGAAATGTCGGTTTGTGCCATTACAAATCTCGGAACGAATGACTTGATGTAATTGCTTGTGATTAATGTTGTTTGGACTTGAATTGGGTATTATATTTTCTGTTTGTAGGTTGTAATTGGATTGGAATATGGTTTGGATACGAACGGAGAGCGAAACGAAACAAAAACAAGCGAAGTTTATTCCCGAGTCCCGATTCTTCGTTTCGACGCTCCTTTCGACTCCAAACTTCCTCTAATCCTTTTCCCAACCAATTGTGATTAGTATGGATTGACATTGTCAGTGTTTAAATGCATGATCAAAGTTGTTTTGAATTAAACGGATAATGTTATAAATATTTCGAAAAACCGTAAAACCTAGAGAACGTGTGGGAACCAAATGTTTTGTAACTTAAATGTTGACTGGACGGATTTCATGAGTTTATACTTATACTAATATGTTACTGCAACATATCATAGATTGAATTGATTCGGTATATAAAGTATATCGAATATAGGAGACGGCCCAATGCGGGTACGATATATAAAATATATCGAGTCGGGGTGACGACCCTATGTGTTAGCATGCTAGGTGAGGGAAGTCATGAGCTCTTGACCTAGGTAAACATATGTTATGTTGTTAATAGGATTTGCGCTCCTAATAGCCAAGATGGGGTTCACCCAAAGCTTTCGGAGTCGGTGGTGTGCTAAAACTTTTAAATGTGTATATTGTGATTTTGTCACTCGAGCTTCTTTAGGTTGTTGGTGACATGTCACAAGTGATTAATAAAGAGGATAGTGCATAGCCATCAAGAATTGGGCTATGAACTATAGATAAGTAATTTAAATTGTACATAGTCATCAAGAATCGGACTATGAACGCTAATGTAATTCATTTATCGGATTACACGTGATTGATTGTATATTGTAATTCTTTTTGAATTACTAATTATGGTTTTATAAAAGCTAAAAGGTACTTTTAGTCCCTGCAAATGTCAAGAAAATCCAGTTTAGTCCCTGCAATTCCAAAATTTTTAAAATAGTCCCTGCACTTAGTAAACGTTGCTACTTTAGTCCCTGCTGTTACTTTACTCTTAACACCGTTAAACATTAATGACGCGCAAAGACATTTGTAGATGATGTGTATTGACACGTATGCAGGCCACCTCGGCTGGGGCCACCTCTTCATCTTCCGTCTTTTTATCTTCACTCGTCCATGCTCTGAAATTGCGACGTGGTAAGGGAGGCAGAGGATTCAGCTCCGGCGAGTCTCCCAATTTCAGATATCGTTGCCGGAAATCATCGTGCCGAGGTAGAATACCTCGCACTCGAGCTCGACTGGCGCGCTGACTGCGACTTTCTTTGGCGTCTTCTGAACTCGCCATCGTGCCGAGGTAGAAAACCTCAGACCCCGAGCTCGAGTTGTCGCGACGTTTCCGGTCGACGGCGTCGGAAGTAGTGGTGTTCGGTGGAAATAAGCGGAGGTTGTCTGGTAAAGAAGAGATGTTGGCGGGGAATGTGGCGATGACGGTTGGGGAAGGAGGGGTTGGCGGAGAGTGGTAAGTGGGAAAGAAATATTTAGGTGGAGAAGGAGGTGAAGTGGAAGTTGAAGAAAATGGTAGCTTGGGTTGGTGTCGTTGTGGTTCGGGGGTGGGTCTGAGGAGAGAAAGCTGGTGGTTGTAGAGGAGGAGGAACTGAGGAGAGGAAGCTGACGCTTCATTCTTCAAATTGTGCAACAAGAAGATGGAAGAAGAGAGAAGAAGAAGATGGAAGAAGAGTCACCTCTATTAATCCTTGTTGGCATCCACTCATCAAACCTCTTAACTGTTAAGAGTAAAGTAACAGCAGGGACTAAAGTAGTAACGTTTACTAATTGCAGGGACTATTTTAAAATTTTTGGAATTGTAGGGACTAAACTAAATTTTCTTGACATTTGCGGGGACTAAAAGTACCTTTTAGCCTTTTATAAATAGACCGAGTGATAGGTAAGGGGTCACAGTAAGACTCACTGAGATATGCTATCTCACCCTATCATATGTTGTTGTTTTACAGAGAAATAGGGAAAGAAGTTCCTTTATGGCACGAGTGGATGGCGTGCACGAGAAGGAAATTGAAGATGTAGTTCTTCTTTTGTTATTTATGTTTTCCCTTGTTATATTTGTATCCGATTATGATTTGAATTTGTTTTAAGTTATGTAATCGTTTCCGCTATTCTTGTAAAGATGTATATCTAAGCATGAAATTTATCTCTGATGTATGCTAAACTGTGAACTCTAGTATTTCTACTAGATAGAAATATGAGGGTGTTACATAGTGATTTTTTGTATCAGTTTCGACTAGGCTGTTTTATCCTGGGGACGTTGTGGTTAATAGCCTGCTTACACAAATTTGAGCATTGTTGCGAAACGTCTTAAAGAGAGTTGCGACCTAGTCCGTGACTCATCACAGTAATTTCTTCGGTGGATTGATTTTTAGTAAACAATATAATGAAAAACAAAAACAACAATTTTAAAATGTTTGGAAATTTAGCCATGACTACCGAAGATATTACGGGCTCTGGTTCAGTTGTTTCTGACCTCAACAAACTGTTTCGTTTTCAGGAATGTCAATTCAAACTATGGCAACAAATCCAATTTTTATTGTATTAAATCTGAAAAATACTGCCAGCTTGTTTTTATTGTATTAAATCTAAAAAATACTGCCAGCTTGTTAAAAGATGACATTCACATGCTCACCGAAATAACTGAAAAGAAAGAAATGGATAAAAGAGCTAAAGAAATATTTCTATAGAAAGAGAATAATTTTCTCTATATTGTTTATCAATGGAAAGAGAATGATTTTCTCTAATAAAAAGATAATGATTATCTCTATATAACTCTCCTACGAAAAGAGAATAATCATCTCTATAAGAATGAATTTTTTATAATTCATATTTTTTGAATTTGAGGTTGGATAATCTTTTTTTTTTACACTTAACGGTTGATGAGTGTATATCACAGAATTGGTTTTAGATCTCATCTTTATTAGCAATAAAATTATTTTTACAATTTTTGGAAATTTTTGTTTTCCTCGATATAATTTTGTGGCAAACCTTTCAAATCAAAATTTTGTAATTAACCTCCAAAGAACAACAACTAGAATGGGAACGCCTAAAGTTCCCAAATCCTAAGCTTCAACCACCACCACCTAGAAAAGATGTTGCTCCTCCATTTAATTGTTTCAATTAGGAGAACGGGTCATATGGCACACAACTAAATTTTGCTCTGCAATCTAACCCGACTAAATAACAATATGTTGCTATACTTTCTGAAATCAACATTTTTGGTGGATGGTTACTAGCTTCTCTCACCATGATCATGATATGTTTTGAACATACATTGCTGCTCAATATACTAAAAGTATGTTGAGTTTGGCAAAAGTTTTTAAGGTAGTGTTTACTTTCAATTTGGGGGGAAAGAAGCATAAAAAAAAATGTTTTAACAATTAAATCAAAATTAAGTTTTAAGATATTGTGTTCTCTTTAGACATTTTTTTGTTTTCATAATGCATGCGTATCTTATAAAATAATATTAACAATTCCTATCACTGTTGCATCTACCTAGAGGAGTTTTTCAAAAATAAAATTGTTTAAATCTTATTTGCATTCTACAATGTCGCAAAGTAGATTAAATAGTTTTGCCTTGATTTCAATTGAAAAATGATGTTTTAAAGAATTTTTATTATGAATAGATTATTAACGATTTTGGAAGGAAAAAATGCAATGAGGGTGATATTTGAAGATTAACAGGTGGATATTGTTAGTATTGTTAAATGCTACTACTACATGTTCGATAGATAAATACATGTATTTTTTTGATTTGTAATTTTATTTTGAACTTTTAAATATTGATGTAAACTTTGACTTTTTTCTATAGTAGTTATATTACTTGAGGTTGTATTAAAACAAGTAATTTCAATATATATTACTTATATGACTTATAACCCAATAGCGCTTGGATGAAATGGTTCGTGTGCTCTCCCAAACTTAAACAAGCTTCCGAGTTTGATCCAAACCTTGGGAATGTGACAACATTAAAACTCTTAAGGGAGACCTTTGTCGCACATTATAGTCTTATCTCGACTCAATTGGATTTCTACAAACAGCCTGCACGCAGAGTGATACTCGATTCACATAATATATATATATATATATATATATATATATATATATATATATATATATATATATATATATATATATATATATATATATATATATATATATATATATATATATATATATGACTTATAAAAAATAGAACACTAATTTCAAACTTAACACAGGGCACCCACAATCTCAGAGACAACCTTGTAGTACCTTCCTGAATAATATCTCTCCTCCTTAGTAATTTTTTATCTCTCTTTTTTAATTCAGTTTATTAACTACCAACTACTAGTAACACCCCATGTTTCACATACTCAACCCTACATTTCTTCCGTTTTTACTGATGGATATGTTTGTTGTGTTGCACCCCATATTTCATGCATTTGTGACCTCTCTCATTCATACTATTCAATTAGGTTTGTTTTATGTAATCTTCTTTTTCTTCTCTTACTTTCACATAACTTTAACTAATTTTTAAAATTATGGTAACTCTGAGTTTAACTCTATTGATCATTGAAAACACCTTTAATTTTCAAACAGGCTATTATTGGTGACCACTCTAGAATTAAGTGTTTGGTCATTATCGGCATTCTCCAATTTAGAAATGTCTCAAATAATTAATAATAAAAACACAAACATACAAATATTGTCTACCTACGCAGCCTTTAAATTCTCCATCGCATCAAGAGATACCTAGGAGCGGGGGCACACTCCTGTCAATCGCAAAAATAAATACTTTTCATTAAGTATTTTTAATTCATTTATATATTCATAATTAAAGTAAAATGAATATTTTTAAAGTTAATATATTTTGACACAACTAATAAGAGACAGTTTTTTTCAAAAGGATGTCGTGGGGTGCTCATATTTTCCCCATGTATCCACACACAAAAATGTCTTCCTGATGCATAATCGACTCCTAAACCTAAATTTTGGTTTTTAAGGCCATTTTTCTTGTTAAAATGATTTTTCAATGTTTTCCTTGATAATTAAATATTGATGGTGACGTCATTGACCACGAAGAATCCTGAATTTTTCGGTCTCTACACACTTTACTAATTAATCAACTCCCACCAACCTCTCCCATCACATCCTTGGCTCATAAGGAACATATCTAGTACCACACTTCTTCCACTTAGTTGCCCCAAAGACTTTTCCTCCCTGGTTTCTCTCCTCCAAGGTTGACGAGTCTTGATCGAGCGCATTATCGATTCATCGTGTAATATATATTATACTACAATATGCGTGAGAGATTATCTACGTATATTTCCTTCCCCAATAAATCACATACAGAGCCTGAAGCAAGGGAAGGAGAGTCCTGGGCTATCCTTCCCCCCAACCCCCTCTCCCTCCTAAAGTATTACGTTGTCAATTTGAGAGCAATAGAGCATTAGAATTTTTTAAGAAAGGCCCATATTTCCCCCCAAACATCAATTAATGTCATTTACATAGTCTAAAGTCATAAATACAGATAATTTAATATACGTTTCAGCCCCTTATCTCTTACAATAACCATAAACATCTTGAACTATTAATTTTTTTTTTTTGATAAGTCAAAAATATTATTAGAGAGGGGAACTAGGGGTGCCTCAACCCGATTACAATTAACATAACCGATTCAAACAGCTATACGGGTTTTTATCCCATTCATCATACTCTAAAGATTCACTACTCCCCAATCTAAAAGCTATCCAACCCCAAGATAAGCCTTTTACATTTTGTAACATTTATGGACACTTGGAATACCTCCTCTAAAAATAACTCGATTCCTATTGATCCAAATTATCCATAGGACAAAGAACCCACACTAAGAAGCGCAACCTTTTCTTTTTCTTCCCCATTGCCTTGATTCTATGTTCCCACAAATGCTCTCCCAAACTCCATTGCATGCTACTCCGTTTATGCCAAGCCGGAGTAGCATGCAATGTCTTGAACTATTAATTGATTGGTTCCTCTTTTACTTTCACGTTTAAAATATTTGGTTATTTAACATTTTTACCGTATATTTTCAATCTTTTAAGACTAGTCATCTTTTTCATTTTGAGAGTCACCCAAAGTATTATTTTATCATTTTGAGAGAAATAGAGCACTAGAGTTTTTTAACACCAACATACATCTCCAAACATTAATTAATTAGCATAGTCTAAAGCTATTAATACATAAAATTGGAGGTACACAAAGAAGATGTTATCTCTTGCAATAGCCATAAACATCTTGAACTATTAATTGGTTTTTTTATGTGAATCGGATATTCTCTGCGTGGAATTACATAGACTAATCCATCGAGTCAGGTAGGACCATAATGGGCGGTAAAACTCTCCCTCAAGAGATTTAATGATGTTGAATTCCCAATGTTGGATTCGAACGAAGGACATTGGTTGTTCTGGAAGAGACCCACACCTAACTATTAATTGATTTGTTTCCTCTTTTACTTTCACTTTTAGAATATTTATTTTTTTAACATTGTGAACACATCTTTTCAATATTTTGAATATATCCTTTTTTATCATTTTGAGAAGTCACCCAAAGTATTATACTATCATTTTGAGAGAAACAGAGCATTAGAATATTTTAAGAACACCATATTTCCTCAAATATCAATTAATGTTATTTAGATAGTCTAAAACCATTAATACGAATAATTGAATGTACATGTCAACCCATTATCTCTTGCAAAAGCCATAAACATCTTTAATTATTAATTGATTGGTTTCCTCTTTTACTATTATTTGTTTATTTGTAACCAAAAACAATATAAATATTTGGTTTATTAACATTTTTACCACATCTTTTCAATCTTTTAAAATAACCATTTTTATCATTTTGAGAAGTGACTCAAAGTATTGTATTATCATTTTTAGAGCAATAGAGCACTCGAATTATTTAAAAACGTCATATTTCCCAGACCTGAATTAATGTTGTTTGCGTAGTCTAAAGCAAGAGATAATGGGTTGACATGAATAATTAAATATACATGGCAAGCCATTATCTCTTGCAATAGTCCTACACATCTTGAACTATTAATTGATTGGTTTCCTCTTTTACTTTCACATTTAGAATATTTAATTGTTAAGGCTATAAATAAAGATATTGTGAAGCATTGTAGACATCACAAACTTGAGAATTCAATAGAGTAAAGACACATAAGAATTGAGAAGAGTTATGGGAATGAGTAATGTGAAAAAAAAGTGTTATTGTAATGTTAATGATTATGCTAATTGTAACACAAGCTCATGAGGACATCATTCAATCTCAGGAAGTTGAGTCAAAAAGTAAGGAAGTGTGTCGTAGGAATTTTGACATAATATGTTCTCTTCGCAACAATACTAAACATATTTGGGAAAAATGCAAAGAGGAATCTTATAAGAAATGCGGTGGTAATTAATATCAACATTGGTAGCCATATTTTCACTTTCTTATCATATTATATCTAGTCTTTTTTTGACAAACTTAAATATTTTATAATATTAGATTAATCTTTTGCTTTTGTCTTAATAGGTATAGTGCAGACATACACCGGTTTTAGCTTGAAGCTTTGCAACAATGAAAAGTAAAAATGTGTATGCTAAACGAAACTCTATTCACAAGAATTGGCAATTATGTGAAACTATAATAAATGACTTTTGTTCCTAGCTAATATCTATTTTCTATTTCAATAATTCATTTTTCCTAGTATAATTTTTCCTTGTTTATTTTATGTGATGATCTATTCAAGTCAATCATAGAAATATTAGTCAATTAATTAAATAACTAACAAGTACTGAGTTGAAAAGTAATAATCGTTACACTATATATATGAGAAAACAATTTAGATTTATATATTTTTAATATAAATTTTATTTTACTTTTATAGTTCAAAACTATGAAATAATGCATTATCTAATTTTTAAAATAAAAATAGACATTTTAACTTTTTGACAAAATATTCCTTACAATTTAATCAATAAAATAATATTTCAAGTGAAAAATAGCCCTAGGTAATAGAGCATTATTTTTCCTCACAATTTTTTATCAAAATCCTATATAAGATAAAAGAACCTCAACTCCTTCCTGCTGTTTTTGCCCTCAAATAATCTCTTTAGAATCCTTGAGCTTTAACAAAGGAGAAAAAGTTTTCATCTTTCCAACCGAATTATAAATAAACCTCCTCTAGAAACTAATCTTCCTAATTAGGCTTTGCAATTCTTTCTTGTTCCTTGCTGGTCTAGCCATCAAAAAGCCTTAGCCTTGTTTTTATCCGCTTTGTTTGACAAAAAATGAAGTGTAAAAGAGCACTTCACAAATTTATTGGAAAAAACGAAAAAATATTACAAACAAGAAGGGGGGATATAAACCTAAACTCTTCAAACATTATTTGAAACGATATTGAGGTTGACCAACTTTATTCCTAAAATTAAGCAACTGAGAAGTTGGCCAAGCCTCTAATAATCAAGAACAATAACTTCATTTTTATTGCTTTGATCCAGCAGCCTGAGCTCTGGTTCAATAATTACTTGAGCTAGAAGCTTTCTTTGATTTCTTCTTCAGTCTCTCCGGCTATAATTTTGAAATTACTTCTTCAAAATTATTACCATCGGTACCTATTGTGGGGGAAGCCTCCTCATTACAGTCCTCATTATTACAATTACTCCAAAATTTAGACAAAATGCGCAAGTCTTTTTGAACTGATTCAAGACTAAAAAACCAAGAAAGTTCCCAACTCCTCCAAATATTCATCTTGATCGTGGAGTTATTCTCTTCAATATTTGTTCTAACTCCTCCAAATATGTTAAGATAATTTATTTGTATTTTTATATAATAAAAAAATCATTTGTGCCGTGAATAAAATATATCATTTGATAATAAGTAATAACAATGAGTTTAAGTTGACATAATAAAGGACTAATTACTGCACAATTTTGATTTGAGAACTATAAATTAATTTTGGCTTAAGAACTATTTGTAGTAAACAACACAACACCACATGTGTGCATGCACACGAGAATTTCGCTAGTTTATTATGTGTCTAATCGTGATTCTTCATAGCCTTTGCATTATGTAATGGAACCACTTCTTAATGTAATGAACCAAAATAGAAACAGTGTTGAATGAATTGATACTTGTATTCAATTGCCGTTGGTGAAGGTTTAAATGAGACTTCATTCCTTCTATTTGCCAAAAAAAAAATTGTCGGTGGAATAATACAATTGATACCCTAGGTACGTAATCGTGTTTATGGAAGGAAATATGGAATCAATTCATTGTGAAAAGTTATATAGTACCGATGATAGCAATGCCCACTTGGTTCCTACCCATGCAAGTTTAATGACAGTAGCAGCTGATTCAGCCACATTATCCCACACCTTGAGGTTCCTACTCATCCATAAACTCCATAAGATCATGCCCAACTTCTCACGTTTTTGAACATCTACACCTCCAATTTACTAGTGCAACACCCAATTTTATCCATTAAATCCCCATCAACCATTTAGGTCCAACCCCCTGTCACCACATCACCACAATCCGGTTCATCCAACCAAACATTCTCAAAGCGGAAGTTTGCTAAAATAATTTTGAATCCGACGATAAATCAAAACAATAGGATTATGATCAGACATAGTAGCTATTACATTTTTAAGGCAAACATTAGGAAAAAATTCTAGCCAAGTAGCAGTAGCCATCGCCCTATCTAGACGTTCTGCTACAGAATTTTCAGTCCCTAATGATCTAGCCCACGTATAAGGATAGACTTCAAGCTCAAATTGTCCTGGTCCTAAACAGTTCAGCATCAATTCACTGAGGCCTTAAAAAATATGATGATGATCAAAAGTTGACATAACAGAACTATAATGTGAAGATAAGACATAAATTTTCAATCAGCAATTTTACATCATCTGCAAAACTCTAATTCACCTAACCTCAACCAACAACACCTCACAGAAGAATGAAGAATTCTTGTGGATGAAGGAAACTATCACTTTGCTGTCCTTGAACAAAAGCTAGACATTCATTGTTAAGCAAAAGACCTCAGATTCATTGTACTGATAATCTCTCTGTTAAAGGAAGTTGAAATCAGATCATGTAAAGAATATAGCAAAAATATAGAGAAGTGAGGCTTATAGTCATATCAACTAGCCAATCTTAAAAAGAAATTATGCCAAAATGAATAAGCAAATATGTGACTTACTTATTAATTCGTAAGTAACAATCATTGTTGTTCCATAAAGTGACATATTCAAAAATCTTGGTCCAAACCCTCTGTAAAATCCCCACCATCCATCTTCCTTAAGGAGAGTTCTTGTTGTCTTTAGTACTGATGGTCTTCCAGAGCCATAGTTGTCCATAACCTTTGTGCAAATTAGAAGGCACACATCTCAAATAACAATATTAAAGTCAAAACCAAAACAGACATATGAATATCAATTGGGAGTACTAAAAGGACTAATCTGGTTAGATTTCTCAAGTACTACCGACACTTCCAATTGAAGACGTGTTCGGTGTCCGATACGTAGCGACACACAATTACTTGTATTTTTCATATTAAACTAGTGTCTGCGTGTCGTGTCCAGTGTCCCTGTCTGTGCTTTATTGTTTCTCAACAAGCACTACAGGAAAAAAGAACTATCAACCTACAACTTTTTATATAAGTTGAAGTTAACTTCTGCGCCGCAATTTTTTTCAAAAGATCTCGCTTTCACTTACTCATTAAAGGCTTAATCATAAATTCATTTTGATTGAGAAACTCCCAAAAGCTAATCCAAAATGGACTAAATCTTTTTCTTCTTCAACTGTAAGAATCTAAGAAACAATAACTTTCATTTACCTGAAGGCGTGTTTTAATGGTATCTATGGGAGTAGTGATAACAGAGGAACAAGCACCAGCCACCATTCCTGCAGTAGCTTGAACTGTCACCATTTCCAAATGTGAAGGTTTCTTCTCCATGTCATCTTTGTAGCCCATAGTCCTATAACCAATAAGCATACATATAAAAGGGAGGAAACAAACAACTCTTAGAAATCAAAATAGTTGATACATTATCTTAAGGACAGAACGTACCTCCAAATTATGTGTTGTGCTGCACCATAAGAACCCCACCAAAGGGCATTTGCTGGGGACTGAGTTAAAGCTGTTAATCCAAAACCTCTATACAAGCCGCGAAAACCCTCGGCCTTCACTACTCTGCGGATAACATCAAATGGTCCTTTACAACATGTAGTTCCCGGAAGACCTTGAACCATTAACCTCTGACAAGTCTGAGAAACCATTAAACAACATTATTCAGAAGAGTACATAGCAAACTTGCTCAGCTACCACAAGTACAACTGCTAAAATATAAATATAGTTCTAATCGAGGCTGCGGTCGTGCCGCGGTGTTTGAAAGTAGAAGAGTTGCGGTCAAATGTGATTAATATGGCCTGAATGATGATCGCATTGTAGATGAAAAATTGGGAGTGTTGTGGTCAAATCAAATGTCATTAAACAACATTATTAAGGACAATCATTGAGTTTAAAGGACACATTCGCAAACAAGTAAGATTTTCACTTTCCCCCAAAAAAGATAAACTAGCATAGTAAAGATGTATGCTGGAAATACCCATTAGTACTTTTTAGATCATTTAAGAAATAGCATACTAACAGTTTCATAAGGAACCATAAAGCAGACAAGTTCAGCTACCACAATTGCTAAAATAGAAATATAGTTGTAATCGAGGTTCTAAGCCGCGGTTGCGTCATGATCCTTAAAATTGCAGAGCCGCAGTCAAATGCCACTAGTGCGACCTCAACAACAACTGCATTGCAGTTGCAGACTATGAATCACCGACACAGACACCAAACACGACACGGACATGCAGGCACCAGTTTTAATTTGAATAATACAAGTAATTGAGGTGTCGGTATTGGTCTTGGTGTCCTACATGATACACAATACGTGTCGGACACCAGACACATCTTCAACCGGAAGTATCGGTGCTACAGAGGTTGCAGAGAGCCATAGTGTCGCGACTGAGATCAAAGACCTCTATTTAAAACCCTGTAGATAGACATAAGGCAAACCAACTTGAAAGCATCTAAAAAGAAAATATTACTTACCACATCCAAAGGCACAAAGTAAACACAAGATACCAAATTTGATACCATGCCAGCAACAGCATTTGCAAGACCAATACGTGAAGCTTCAGGAATATCACTACCTTGAGTATGTTTTAACATAAAATCCTTTGACATTTCAAGAGATGTTAGGGCTAAAACCCTACCAGGCATTGAACCAATAGCAGAAGTACCAAAACCTCTAAAAATTCCATGAATTCCATCACTCCTCAAAATGTGAGTGAATACTGACATTCCTTTCATGTGAGAAAGTCCTGAACTTGCTACTTGCATCCTTGTTTTCACTACTGTTGTTGGATGAAGTAAACCTGATTGTGCAGTGAAGAGTATTGCACCAATAATATGAAACTTTGTTTTATCCAACCTAATTTAACAACCATTAACATAAAATAAAAATAAGAAGCTAAGTATTTAAATAGAAGTGACATGAAAAGGAAAAATGAATGTTTTTACTTTTAAGTGATTTTGTTTTTGTTTTACCTGTCCCAGTTGATGTCTGTATCTGAAAGTGCTAACTGTGGAGTTGTGGCAACATCGGCTTCCATTGTTTGTCTGTGTTGTGCTCTCGCAAAGATGAATGAAGCAGTTTATTGCTTGTTTCTCTCGTTTGTTGTATTTTGAAAGAAATTGAATGGAGGAAGAAGGGTACGACGATGTTAGCGAATATTGGAACCGCCAACGTTAGAATTTTCGAGTTCTTTCTTTCTGCCGTTTGCTTTTCTCACACCCCCTCCTACTCAAAACACACCCCATAAGGGTGTGAAAAGACCAAAAGGCCAGTCAAAACATCTTTTTTTTCACGAAATTTCACCTGTTCGAACACAGGCCTTCGAACAGGTTCGGATGACATCGTTCGTGTGTGTTAAATCTTGACTTTACACCCTCTTGTGCGTAATTTCACCTGTTCGCATGAGGGTGTTCGAACACCCTATTTTATTACAAAAAATGGACTCTCACACCACATTCACCTTTTTATTGCGTTCGCATGATGTTGTTCGAACGTGTTCGAACAGCGTCGCTCAACGCGTGTTCGAACAAGGTCGTCAACGTGTTCGAACAAGGTCGTTCGAACGTGTTCGAACAAGGTCGTTCGAACAGTCATAAAACACGTCCTCACAGCGTTTCACGCGAGGTTATTTTTGGAATAAAATTTGTTAAGGGGTGTGAAAGAGTAGGAGGGGGTGTGGGAAAAGCAAAACCCTTCTTTGTTTTCTGCAACTTGGGCTTGGGCCCTTAGCGGGCTTGGTTTAAATTGTAACAGATGCTACTGATATGGCTGAGGAGGCGGGTCAATCCATGCCCCCAAATTTCAAATGACTTGCATTAGTTGGAATTGTCGTGGCATGGTGGCTGCTACAACAAATAGGGAGCTTAGGGCTCTGTTGGGGACTTATCAGCCGTCTCTAGTCTTTCTTATGGAGACTAGAGCTAAAAAGGGTATCTGGTGGACTTGCTTTGTTTTTGTGTGGATGTTGTTAGTTTATCTGGTGGTTGAGGTTTCATAACTGTTTTTGTGTGGAAGCTCTTGGTCTATCTGGTGGACTTGCTTTGTTTTGGAATGATTACCATCAAATTCAGATACTAGATAGTTGTTTGAACTATATTCATGTTGTTATCCATCAACAAAGGACACAGAAACTTTTTGAGATGTCTTTTATTTATGGAAATCCTACTTTCAAAAATAGAAAACATTTATGGGATAAGGTAGGGTCTCTTCTTACTGCTAAGTCTGTTCCTTGGGGTTTGATGGGGGATTTCAATGATATGTGTAGTCAATCAGAGAAGGAAGGTGTTCACCCTATAGATGAAAGAAGGTTAGACTTGTTTAAAAGTTTCATTGATGAGAATGGGCTTATGAATTTGGATCTTAAGGGGTGCAAGTTTACTTGGGTGAGTAACCCAATAAATGGTTTGGTTACTAAAGAAAAACTTGATAGAGTTCTGGTGAATTGGGATTGGAAGCAGCTTTTTCCCAATGCTCCGGCTATTGCCTTGCCTATGGTTAATTCTGACCATTCCCCTGTTATCTTATTTCCTATTCATGCTACCTCTAGTGGTCGTAGGTTTAAGTTTGAGGCTATGTCGTAAGAGCATCCTAGTTTTGAGGGTTTCATTGAAAGCAGTTGGAATTTTGATAACCAAAATATTGCTGGTTGGCAAGATTTCCTGAATAGGGCTAATAAGAGTTTTGTGGATATGGTAGCTTGGCACAAAAAGATTTTTAAGAATGCCAAGAAATAAATTGATAAGTTGTCCTATAGGCTTCAGAATATTCTTAATCAAGATCATCATTCTATTCAGTGGGATGTTGTGTCTAGTTTGAGGAATCGTATTGATGAGTTGTGGAAATAAGAGGAGCTGTTTTGGGGGCAAAAATCTAGAGTTAAATGGTTGAAATTTGGTGATAGAAACTCTAGATTTTTTCATGCTAGTACTATTCAGAGGAGAGATGTTAACAGATTGGTTAGAATTAAAGATGACAATGAGAATTGGCATGAGGGTCAAGACAATGTTATGTCATATGTGTTGCTTATTTCTCTAGTATCTATTCTACTTCAGGTACTGTGGGCAAGGAGGATTGTTTGTCTGTCATTCCTAAGCTGGTTTCTGATAATAACAACAGGGTTCTAATGTCTACTGTTTTGGAAGAGGAAATTAAAGCTGTTGTTTTTTCTTTGGGTGCCCTCAAATCTCCGGGTCCTGATGGTTTGAATGAATTGTTTTATCAACAAAACTGGCAGCTGGTTAAACTTCAGGTTTGTAATGCAGTGAATGATTTCTTTTCTAATGAAACTCTTCCTACTGTTGTCAATGAAACTATAGTGGCTCTTATTCCCAAGATTTCCCATCCTGAGTCTATTTCTAATATGAGGCCGATTAGTTGCTGTAATTTCATTTACAAAGTAATTTCTAGGATTATTGTGTTAAGGTTGAAGCCTATAATGGGGGGTTTAATCTCATCACAACAAAGTGCTTTTGTTGGTGGTAGATTGATTCAATATAATATAGTTGTTGCTCAGGAGGCTTCTCATAGGATTAAGAAGACTAGGGGGTTTGAAGAATGCCACTGTTCTTAAATTGGATATGAATAAGGCTTATGATAGGGTGGAGTGGGATTTCCTTGAAAGTTCTCTTCTGGCTTTTGGGTTCAGTGTTGAGTGGGTGAAGAAAATTATGGTTCTAGTCTCTTTTGTGTCCTATAAATATCAAGTAAATGGTTTTCTTAGTCCTAGTCTCTCCCCTCAAAGAGGTCTTAGACAAGGTGATCCTTTGTCTCCTTATCTTTTTATCATTATCTTTGATGTGTTATCTAGATTGCTTCTGAATGCTAAGGAAAATAAGCTCATTGCTGGTATTGATATGGCAAAAGGTCTTCCTATTTCTCATTTGTTCTTTGTTGATGATGTTATTCTATTTGCTAATGCATCTCATGCTGAGTTGTTTGCTGTTTTGAAGATCCTTAATCAGTTTTCTAATGCTTCTGGGCAGAGAATTAATTTACATAAGCCTGGTTTGGTGTTTAGTAAAGATGTTTCTGCTCTTGCTAAAAGTTCTTTGGGTGGTATTTTGAATATTCCTATTTGGGAGAACTCGGGTGATTATCTTGGTTTACCTTCAGATTGGGGTAGGTCTAAGGTTAAAGCTCTAAGGTGGATTAAAGATAGAATTTGGAACAAGATGGATGGTTGGAAGGAAAAATTATTGAACCAAGCTGGTAAAGAAGTCCTTATTATAGCTGTTATTCAGGCTATTCCTTTTATGTTATGTCTATTGTGTCTTTCCCAAAGACTTTTTGTAAAGATTTGAGCTCTATGGTGGCTAGATTCTGGTGGAAGGCAGAGAATGAAGTTAAAGGGATTCATTGGAAGAATTGGAAGTTACTTGCAACAAATAAGGGGCAAGGAGGAACGGGTTTTAAAGATTTTGAAGAATTGAATCTCTCTCTTTTAACAAAGCAAGCTTGGAGGTTATCTCAGGATCCTCATAGTTTGTGGGCCTCTAATCTGTTAAAGCTTTATTGTAACAAGGAGTCTTTTTGGTTTGTTAAAGCAAAGCATGGGGACTCTTGGATATGGACTAGCATTTTGAAAGGTAGGGACTTGTTGAAAGATAATGGTAGATGGCTGGTGGGTGATGGAGAGTCCATAAATGTGAGGGAAGATAGGTGGTTGGCTAATGGGGAGTTAGCTATTGTAAAGGATCCAGTCTCTTTGGTAAAGGTGGCAGATTGTTTTAATGAATCTAGAACTGGTTGGAATCTTCCTATGTTAGGCCATGTTTTTCATCATGTCTCTACTATGGCTGCTGCAACTACCCCTTTTAGCCTGTTCAAGGCTCCTGATTCTTTTTGGTGGCCTCATTCAGGTAATGGATCCTACGTTGTTAAGTCTGGGTATTATATGGTTCATCAGTGTGCTTCTATGTGTCCCCCCCGGCCTTCTTCCTCTTTGGTTATCCCTGTTGCTTTTTGGAAAGTCATTTGGAACTCAAAAGTGCCTCAAAAGATAAAGTTGTTTGTCTGGAAGTTGGTGCATAATGCTTTGCCTTCTAAAGAAAATTTGTTGAATAGAAGGGTCTCGGTGAACCCTTTATGTCCTATTTGTTTTGGTGAAGATGAGTCTTTGGAGCACTTGTTTTTGTTGTGTCCTTGGGTTACTCCATTTGGCTTAGTATTGGTTGTCCAAGTGTTCTTGTGAGACAATGTGTCTCTTCTATTATTTCTTGGCTTGTGGAGTTGCTTTCACTACAAGAATAAGTGAAATTAGAAGGCATAACTTTCCGGCGGATTTTAATCCCCCAGAAACTTTCTGGCGGATTTTTGTATTTTTTGGCGGATTTAGTCTCCCAGAAACTTTCGGCGGAATTTGTGGCATTTTTGGCGGATTTATGGGATTTCTGGCGGATCATAAAAGAGGAAGAAATTTTCAAAAAAAAGGATTCCGCTGAAAACGATTGATGTTCGTAAAAACGCAACTTGGAAAATGGGCGGGATTTCTAAATTTCAAAATCCGCGAAAACGACTTGCTTTTCGCGGAAACGACTCCTGGTAAACGCGAGAGAAATCCACTGAAAACGACATGCTATCCGTCGGAAATGACACCTCTTTTACCATTTCCTTACTTATTCCGAATTTCACTCATTCTACACCATTCTCAACTCAACTCTTCTTCTCTCTTAATTTTCTTCACTCATTCTCAACTCTCTCTTAAGCGCCATTGTTATCTTATGCTCTCTATTTCTACTTGCAAGGAAAGATGATTCATCTTCTAAGGCTTCCATCTCGGTTTTCGGAATTATATCCTAAAGCAATTGTCATGAAATGAAACCATACATTTTTCATTGATTGAGATGTTGTCAATACCATTTTAACTAATACCACACTCTAACCATATTGCACGTGGTTAATTAGCATGATATCAATTTAATTCAATTCATACCGATTCATTAGAACAATCTAAAAACCCAAAAATTGAAATAGAACAAAGCTGCGTTTTAATCCACCCGGATCCGGAATTGGTTGAATTATTATTGGAACCGAGTGAAGACTAAGAGCTTTTGTTAATATTTCGTTTTTTTAAAAAAATGCATTTCCGTGAAATAGGTGCATTTCATGCGGTTGGTTAAAAAAATTGTCATTTTTAGTGA
The DNA here is from genome assembly GCA_020916435.1 of Oxytropis ochrocephala. NCBI lineage: Eukaryota > Viridiplantae > Streptophyta > Magnoliopsida > Fabales > Fabaceae > Oxytropis > Oxytropis ochrocephala. The sequence continues at coordinate 18,622,505 of CM037093.1, forward strand.
ATTTCCCCGAGAAACGACTAAATTCCCCGAAAAAGTACCGGGGAAAATCCGCATAAATTTCGCCTCAAATTTCCGCGAAAATGGCTAAAAATCCACGGAAATTATCGGCTGAAATTTCCCGAAAAGACGTTGCCACCAACGTTTTTCCGGCGGAAAAATCCGCCGGAAATGTACGTTTTTGCGGCGGATTTTGGTGTTTTTTGGCGGAAAAATCCGCCAAAAAATCACGTTTTTTTTGTAGTGTTTGTCCTGAGGATGATAATTGTAGGTTGGTTGAGGATCAGATTGTGTGGTTATTTGTGTCTTTGTGGTGTATTTGGAAAGCTAGGAATGGTTTTGTGTTTCAAGATGCCTACCCTTCTCCTATGGGAACAGTTCAGATGATTAATTGTTATATTTCTAACATTTTGCATCCTGTTAAAGCTCTTAACCCTTCTCTAGCTTATTCTACTTCTACCCCTAAATTTGTTTCTAGATGGAGACCCCCAATTCTGGGGTGTCTCAAGATTAACACAGATGCTAGTTTCCTTCCTCATAACAACCGAGTGTATGGAGGGTATGTATTTAGGGATCATGAAGGAAAAATTGTTTCTGGGAATACTTACAATGGTTTAGCTGTTTCTTCTTTGGTAGCTGAAGCCCTGGTTCTTCGTCATGCAATCCTCTTTGCCAATAATTCGGGGATTTCTAAAGTTCTTTTCGAATCTGATAATCTCATTCTCGTTCAAACCTGCAGAGGGGAGAAGGAAATGAGAAGTATCAAAGTTATAATTGATGACATCTTGAATTTGAAATCTAGGTTTTTGAGTTTTGGGATTACCTGGACTGCTAGAGAGGGGAATCAAGCTGCTCACATTGTTGCTGAGTTGCTCCAGTTGAATTTGTTGCCTGCTAGTTGGATTTTCAACCCTCCGTTGAAGCTTCGTGAAGCGATCTCTCTTGATAGATTGCGACTGGTTACCTGATGCTTGTTCCAGTGCTTTATCCTTCTTCGATTTCAAGCTTCGAAGATTTGTGTTGGTGATGATCGTTGTCTTCTTGTTTGTGCATAGTCGGCTTTTGATTCCATTTTTAGGGTTTTTCTCGTTTGCAGTTCTTTTCTGTTTCGAACTCTATGCTTGTGTTTTTCCTACTTTGTTCGTTGGTGTTGTTTTGTTTAATGACTTTGTGTGGTTCAGTCTTTTGTTTGGACTGTTTTGGTCTTCTCATTAGTTATTGGGCCACATTTGTGTTTGTTTGGTTTGGGCTTGGCCTAATTATAAAATCAGATAACCTTTAGACCAAAAAAAAATGAAGGTTGGGTTAGTTGGTAAAGAGTTGGTTCATTCTCCACAAGGGTGTGGGTTTAACTCATGCTGCCAATGTGAAAAGAGTTGTGAGGTCTGACCCTGGTGAGCCTTCGGAATCCAATTCTCCTAAACTTTTTTCAATTCAAAAAAAAAATTGCAGTTTATAAGTTTGTTGAATATCTGTTGTATTTGACCTAATATAGACTAGATACATTAGTTATTCAATGTACCTAAATAGTGCTCACGGGGAGAAAATGAGAACTCTTAATTATTACCGTTAGATTTAAACTAACGATCTATATTATCTCCTTAATTATAGGATCACATGTGATTTATAACTAAAAATGAAACAACCACACAACATCCTATAATTAAGGAGATAATCTAGATCGTTAGTTTCAATCTAACCGTGATAATTAAGAGTTCTCACTTTCCCACATGAGCACTAGTTCTCACCCGATACGTTCTCCTTTTTTTTACCGTTATTTAAGAACTATAATTTTAAACTTACATTTAACATATAAATTTAAGGGAAATTTTAACTTCAATTTAAAATATAAATTTGAGTTTTATTTAACAAAGTGATTGAAACTGAGTTATAGATAAAATCAAATAGAAATTAAAGCTCCGATAGAATATAGGGTGGTGCTTCATTCTCTGTCTCTGCCCTCTCAGATTGATTGTACTGATAATCTCTCTGTTAAAGGAGGTTAAAAAGAGTAAACAAATAAGGCTTAACCATATTGGAATAAAGCGTATAGTTCATTACAATAAATAGTCTTGTTCCTAAACGATAAGATTATCATTCAAAATCAAGAGATAATAATTACACAGACACTTTTAAAAAAGGTAGAATGAAATGCAAGAGATATATTAGAGTGATCTTTCTCAGAAATCAGCCAAGTTTTTTGACACCTAAAGAATTCAATGAACATTCTCAATACACCAATTAAAATAGTAAGATAGTTATGTATGAAGCTACAATAAAAATAAAATAAAAAACTATGTATGAAGCTACAATAAAAAAAAATTATAGCTAAAAGCTTGCTTATAACAGGAAGTTCCCCATAACAGGAAGTTGAAATCAGATCATGTAAAGAATATAGCAATAATAGTGTTTTAAAAACCGAACCAACCGGACGGTTGATCCAATTAAACTATGACCCGACACCTTATGCGGTTCGGTTATTTCAGCGGTTTTATCTGGGTTTGGGCGGTTTTAAGCAGTTGAACCATGACCTGGATGACTCACCAGTTCAATGTCCGGTTCGATGTGATATACTTATTAGTTCGTAAGTAACAATCATTGTTGTTCCATAAAGTGACATTCAAAAATCTTGGTCCAAACCCTCTGTAAAATCCCCACCATCCATCATACTTGAGGATAGTTCTTGTTGTCTTTAGTGCTGATGGTCTTCCATAGAAAGGGTTGTCTGCAGCCTTCATTAAACACTTAATCATAAACAAAATTCGCTATATTTATAGGGACTAAAAACACATTTAACCCAATTTATTTTGATCGAGAAACTCCTATAAGCTAGAAGCTAATCATAACTGGACGAAATATCAAAATCTTTTTGTTCTTCAACTGTAAAATTCCAAGAAACAAGAAGTTTCATATACCTGGAGGTCAATTTTAACAGTATCTACAAACTGGGGGCAGGGTTAAAGTTGTATCTACAAAACTTCTATACAAGCCGCGAAAACCCTCGGCCTTCACTACTCTGCGAAGAACATCAAATGGTCCTCTATAACATGTAGTTTCCGGAAAACCTTGAACCATTAACCTCTGACAGGTCTGAGAAACCATTAAACAACCTTATTTAGGACAATCAGTCAAGATTAAGGGATATATGCACAAACAACATTAATACTTTTTAGATCCGTTTTAGAAATAACATGGTATAGGGCTATGTAGCATAGACACTTCAAATTTAATGTGTGTCTGGGGTCCTACATGACACCAACACATGTGGTTATATTCAGTCACTTTCATTTTTCTCAAATTATTATCGATGTCTATGTGTCCAAGTTGGTGACGGTGACGTGTCCAGAATCTGTGTTTGTGTCGATGCTTCACATGCATAGAGCTTGTTTGATACACTTTTAAAAATAGTCTTCTCTTGCATAACCTAACAAGAGAATTAGAAGAGTTTGTGGTCCAATGTGACTAATACGACCTCAACCGTCGTGAGTGCATTGTAGTTGCAAATTTAAAACCTTGGTGTCGTCGCCGAGATCACAGACAAAATGGCAATTGTAAAACCCTAGTTTTAATACACATATGGCAAAGCAACTTCAAGTGATATAAAAATAAAAGATCACTTACCACATCCAAAGGCACAAAGTATACACAAGATACAACGCCTGATACCATACCAGCTACAGCATTTGCAAGACCAATACGTGATACTTCAGAAACATTACTACCTTGAGTATGTTTTAACATAATGTCCTTTGACATTTCAAGAGATGTGAATTGTGATGGCTAAAACCCTACCAGGCAATGATCCAATAGCAAAAGTACCAAATCCTCTAAAGCGCTTTTTTTGTTTTCTTCGAGTTGGGCCTAGGGATGGCAACCAAATTCGAACCTAATACTCACCCGACCTCGACTCGAGTTTAATGCGAAAAATCCACATTGACCGGGGGCGGAGTAGGGGTGGAAATAAGTCACGGTGAGACTGCCAGGAGCCTACGGCCCAACCTACATCAAGTCCAGACCAGACTTTTTTAAAAGTTTATTTAACTAATAAGGTCAGATTAGAGGTCATCGAAAAAAATCTTTTAGCCTACCAGACTAGCTATTTATGTAAATATAAATATTATTATTATTATTATTATTATTATTATTATTTTAATACTTAGCTAAGTATTTAATAATAAAAGTTAAATACTTAGCTTAAATACTTAGCAAATAATAAGAAGCTAAGTATTTAAATTGACGTGTGTTTAAAAGTTATAAATTTGCTATATTCTCGGTTAATTTAAACATACGTCAATTTTTGACAAGCTTAAAGTTATTATAAAATAAAATTTAAATCAGATGTCATATAAAATAGAGTTTAATTTCACTGACCTATTAGTAATTTAGTCTATTTACAAAAGCATACTAACTCAAAGGTTTAAAGTTTTTTAAAAAATTGTTCATCCCCAGAATAAAGTAGCTCAGTCGAAACTGTTACGATTTTCTACCGCACTTTGAGAAATTCGCTCTAAGATATACACCTTCAATATGGTTATGTAAATCACTCTTAGTTTGGAAATGCTTCGAGCTTTCTAGAGAAGACGAAAGTAGTTTAGGGAGAAGAGAGAAAGTTTGAGGAGAAAACTCTTGATCGTCGAGTTTTGGTGTGATTTGCAAATGAGGAGAAGCTCTCCTTTTATAGGCTTTAGGGGGATGTAGCTGTTGGAAAATAATCAAGAGCCAACGGCTCTAAGGAGACATGACCGTTGCGAATTAAATGCAAAAAATCTGTTGCAAAATAAATGCAAAAAATCGTTACAATGTTGCTTGGTTAATAGTCAACGGTCAAATAAATAAAAAGTATTTTCCGAAAGAAAAAAAATAAGTACACCACTCAGGCCCAGCGCAAGCCCGAGTGAGTCGACCGGCCGGACGGCAGCGGCGCGCACATGTGTGGTGGTCACTTTGTGTGCATCCTCACCCATCCACAAAATTGGGCACCCCTCGGGGCCCAACCCAATCGATGAGGTTCCCACTTAATATGTCTACTCTATCCAATGTGTGACTTTTTCAATTCACACAAAGCCAAAGTTCCAACAATCTGCACTGTTGCCATTCCCGATTGGGCCCTTTAACGAGTTTGATTTAAATGCACTGCTATCCCCACCCTATTATTTCATTTTAAGGCAATTTGATAATATAGAAACTAATAGGATACAAGACTTATATAAATATGTCATAAGATATATCAACAATGGTTATCAAATAGATCTAGTTTCTGTTACATCTTTTTTCTAGATTTCGTCCGCTTCTAGGTGCGACATTAATGTTGTTCGTCGTTTTGGTGCGACATTATTGATTTTCCGTATTGTTGCGGTGTTTTTGATTTCCTGCCTTGTTGCAGTGTTCATTTAGTTCAGATTGAGAGATAAACTTCGACCTATTGCAAATTAACTGATGAATAGGGCTTCAAAGTTGCAGATATGGAAGCATGAGTACTTTGGTGACTTTTGTTTTGTCACATTTTGTAGGGATTTTGCCATTTTATGCTATTAACTTAGGTGCTGTGACTTTGTCTGCAAGTTCATCATTTGAGTTTTTAGCAATTTTTAGTCTATATTATTATCGATGTAATTTATCAATTTTAATTAATGAATATAATTTTTAGTAAAAAAAATAAATAAATTGCCTTGATGCCTTCTATGGTTTTTATTAGTAGACAGTAGACACATTCCCATAAACACCGGTTGGATTGAAAAAGGAATCGAGGTTAGCTTGTGGACCCACAGATTAATGGACAATCAGAACCGTCCAGCAGATTTTTCAATCCAATGGCCCAGCATATTGTCGGCTTAAAATGCACACCCTTCACCTCCGTTCTCTTCAACTTGAACCCTAACCTAACCAACTCTTTTCATTCGCTGCCTCTCTGTTTTGGTTTTTGGGTTCTGATAATCTCTCTCCTCCTCCATTACTCACATCATCAACATGCTCACTCATCATTAACAATACTCCCTTCTAGTTCTCAATTCTCACCCACCTAAGGTAACTTCAGTTTTACTACGCACTTTTTTCTAGGGTTAATTGCTTCATTAGATGATTTTTTTGTTTAATTTAATTGTTAATTGTTTTCTTCGATAATCAATATTGTTGATTTTGTTTTTCATTAACCATCGGAATTTACTAATTTTTCATCTTAGTTAAGATCAAGATTCGATTTTGCTATAGGTTATGTTACTGGGTGTGGATTGGAGGGTGGGTTTTATGGATTTTGAATGTTACGTTTTGTTGTCGTTTGAAGTTTGAATAGTGGTTTATGATTGTAGAGATTGATAGATAGATAGATACACAGTATTGGAAATGTCAACAGCAGAGGCAGCTTCTGCTGGGCTTGGTCCGAGATATGCACCTGATGATCCTACGCTTCCACAACCATGGAAAGGGTTGATTGATGGGAGTACTGGTATGTTATACTATTGGAATCCTGAAACTAATGTTACTCAATATGAAAAGCCAGCTCCCTCAGCCCCACCTGCACCTGTGGCTTCTGCGCCGAGCTTGGCACCTATACCTGTTGCGAATAATACGATGCCATCTGGTGGGATGGCGCAACATCATGGACAGCAGATGATGCAACAGCAGCAGATGAGTCACCTTGGACAACAACATGGCCAACCGACGACGCAGCAGCAAAGCCCCCTTGTTGCGCAGGTCACTCAGCAGCAGCCCGCTCAGATTGATGCACAGCATGCACATCAACAGAATTCGCAGCTTGCACAGCAGATGCCACAACCTGGTTTATACCCATCCAGACAGCCGATGATGCAGCCTCAGGGACAACAGATGCAGCCTCAGGGACAGCAGATGCAGCAAATGCATCATCAGATGCAGCCGCAGGGGATCCGTCCCCAACAATTTGGGCAAGGAACTTCACATGAGCATGGCTCGCATGTTGTGCAACCGCAAGCACCTAACTTTACTCCCCAGAATATGCATTATATGTCCTATCAACCAAATATGACAACACCCAAGCAACCAAACTCCCAGCAGATTCAGCCAAACATGCACCCATCTGGGCATCCTAACTCCCAGCCCATTCAGCATAACATGCATAGCCAGCCTTTTGAAAATCAACAAGATTTTAAATCAGCGATTCCAAAGACGGAGGAAGCGGAATTTAAAAATGGAAGCCAAGTTGGACTATCACCATCGCAATATCAACAAAGGAGTGCCTTGCCTGTTCAAAACAACCAGAACTTTCCCGCTGAAGTTAATTCTGGCCAAATCCCTAATGCGGCTGTTAATGCTGGTCAACCACAGCAATTCAGGGGCTTTTCGGGCAGCATGCAACAGCCTACCCCTGCGATGCAATCGCAGCAGGGTGGTTCTGATTTATTTTACCAGCATGGTCCTAACTATCAAAACCAGATGAGTCCGGGAGTGATGCATGGTCATCCATCCAATGCCCATCCTATTGGCCAAAAGATGGGACATGAGGACAATTTACGCGGTAGAGCGGGGAATGAATATTACTTTAATTCTAACAAAGAGATGCCGACAATGAGTCGTCAGCAGCCAGATATGACACAGATGCCCATTTCCCGAAATCAACAGGTATCTTTTCTCATTTAAAGTTTCATTGCTTCAGTTTTCCATTTTAGTTTTAACAATAACAACCAAACTTTTGGCCACCTAGTGGAGTTGGCTACATGAATTGGTAATAATGGTCCGTTAGCGATTAAGTTTAAAGATAGACCATTTACCTCTAAATTTTTCTTTATTTTCCCAATTTTAATTAAACGTAATGTTTTAAAATAATGATTAATATTTGGAAAACCTCATTCTAATTTCACGACAAAAAGGATTTTGCTTGATAAAATAACTACAGTGGTGCACTTGTCCAAAAAATTTATTCCTCTCTCCAACTAAATGCAAAAAAGCAACTGAACTTTCTTGGGGAGAATGTCTGTTTTCGCATATTAGCATCTTTGCACTTTTATGACAAAAATCTCAGAAAAATTAATGTAGTCAAAGGAACCCAAAGGAATGCCTACAACATTGCATCTTTAGCGAGGCGTATGCCTTTGGTGCACCTTCTTGTATCGGTTAAGGCATGCATTACTGATTATCTGTAAAAGACCCAAAATCACAAATATTTCCAACTTGCCTATGGTGATGCTAAGAGACTTAATTAGAATGTTAAAAACTAACCAATTCTCCACGGGTTCTGTGCAATGAACATCTTAATAATAAGCCATATTAATGTGAAATAGTTGAATATTTTACTGTTTCCTTTCCAAACACACCACAATGTCGACACCTTTCCTCAGTGAGGAATGCATTTTTTAACATCTCGCAACACCCCTTAAAAATTCATTTCCCTTTGACTACATCAGCACCAGTTGTGTTGATAATGCATGTATCAAAGCTTCACTTGTTTTCTTCAGTGTTTGTATTGTTTTTTTGATTGTATATCCCGCCATAGTGCTTGTTTGGCATCATAATTAAATATTTTTTCATTGATGATCTGTAAAACATCTTTGCAGGATATGAGGATCGGCAATACCCCTTTTCACAATGTAATGCCTACTGGAAATGGAAGTGGTATTACTGGGAATGCTATGCATAACACGTTCACTCCTCCAGTAGGTGGACCTTCACCTCTATCCGGTAACTCATTTATGAAGCCTCCTTATAGTGGATCTTCAGATGGTACCGATCTCTCAGCAGCTCAAATATACTGTCAGAAACATGAAGTTTCAGCAACGGTCTGTACTATTCTGTTGGCTGTTGTGTATGACATCTATTTAATATTTAATATTTGATACAAATAGCATATGGACCTAGCTTTTACAACATGCTAGGCATACTTGACAATATGATTTGCCTACATATTACAATCAAGGTGCTTCAACAGAGAAATGGACCATATATGTTTATATGTTGCATATTATATATGATATGAACTATCTTGGGCACTTTGTGCTCTTGGCGGAGATTTTGGTGCCGTTATGTTTTCCTCCTTGTAGAACTTCACAGTTGGTTATTATATATATAGGCATACATGGTATTATGATTTGCCTACATATTAGAAATAAGATGGTTCAAAAAAGAAAATGGACCATCTATGTCAATAGTATTATATGATATGTTCTGTTTTGGGAGGTTTGTGCTTTAGGGGGAGACTTTGTTACAAATGTTTTTTTCTTCTAGAATGGTCACAATAGTTTTAAATTTATATATTTATATTTCTTGTATGCATTTGTATGGCCTGTTTCTCAGTATTTACATCTTACTGAACAGGGTGACAACATTCCACCGCCTTTCATGACATTTGATTCTACTGGGTTCCCTCCAGAGATATTGAGAGAGGTAAGTTTTTTTGGTCCTGTTATACGGCATTTGATTCTTTGGTGGTTCCTAGGAAAGTAATGGGTTTCTCTTGTAGTCCGTTTCCCATTGTTTTAACTTAAATTTTTTTAAACTCATCTATTCTCGCTTGTCGCAGGTGCGATATCTGCTCCAGTGCAGGAGCATATGTCGTACGCTGCACTGCTAATCTGCTATTGGCACAATTACACATGCAACTACTATCCTGATTTTTGGAGCCTGCATAAGGGATATGGTTGGAGCCTTTCATGGGCATCTTCTATAAGTGTGGATGGCCCTTCATTCAAATTTCAGCCTGTGACCTGGGATTTGTTGCTTATTGGCTCCGCCTCTTATGTCTTTTTTGCCTTTTTAATTGCTTCAAGTTGCTTCAGTAAGCAACCACAAACCTATGTGTCATCTTGTTCATTGTTTGTTAAATTGTTTGTTACACTGTTGAATGTAATTGTGTTTTTTAAATCAAATGGCATGGAATGTGTGCACCGTTTACTGGTCTGATTTCCTGCTATATGTTTTCGTTTCAGGTATGTTCTGCAGGCTTCTCGAATCCAACACCAATACAGGCTCAAACATGGCCTATTGCCCTACAGGGTAGAGACATAGTTGCAATTGCCAAAACAGGCTCTGGGAAAACATTAGGGTACTTGATGCCGGCCTTCGTTCTTCTTAGACAGCGACGGAATAATTCTTTGAATGGTCCCACTGTCTTGGTTTTGGCTCCAACACGTGAACTTGCAACTCAAATTCAAGAAGAGGTCTTCAAATTTGGACGATCTTCAAGAGTCTCTTGCACGGTTTGTCCTGAGCACTTCTATTGTCTTTTTTTGAGTTTTAGTCTCTAGATATTGGCTTGAATAAATTGGAGCATCTTCTGATTTTGTTTTCCTTTTCAGTGCTTGTATGGTGGAGCACCTAAAGCCCTTCAGCTAAAAGAGTTAGATCGGGGAGCAGACATTGTTGTTGCAACACCTGGTAGGCTCAATGATATTCTTGAAATGAAAAAAATTAACTTTGGGCAAATTTCACTCCTTGTGCTTGATGAGGCGGATCGGATGCTTGATATGGGTTTTGAGCCTCAAATCCGTAAGATTGTGAATGAGATTCCACCACGTAGACAAACTCTCATGTACACAGCAACCTGGCCAAAAGAAGTAAGAAAAATTGCAGGCGATCTTCTTGTTAATCCTGTTCAGGTTAACATTGGAAATGTAGATGAGCTTGCTGCAAATAAATCTATCACACAGGTATTCAATTATGTCCATCCATTCCAAAACAAAATCAACTGTGCTTTAACTTTTATCTTGCTATGTGAATCTTTGTCTGATCAATTTGCACCCCATTCTTTGTGACTGTTAATTGCCGTTTCTCACATGCATGGAATTAAACTATCATATATTACAATAAATATATCATCTATAAATTTTAGGTGTTGAATTTTTTTTTTGTATATATGGTGTTAGAAATTTTCAGGATGTATAAATAAATATGAAAATCATATTTTCGTTGCTTGAACAGTGTTAAGTGTCAATTTCAGGGTTTGGGTAACTGGTATGAATTCTTTGAATTCTAACATTTCCCCCTGGGGACAACATTCCTTTCTAAAACAGTCTTTTTGTTTTTTGTAAATTTCCTTAAGCAATTAATTTTATGAGAAAATGCGCCTTGGCACAACACTAAGGTTGCTGCTTTTGTGACTTATTGGTCACTTGATCAAATCTCAGAAACATACTCTTGAGGTCAAGGAACTGTGTTGTCTGTGTGTTGGTGGTGGTAGGGAACAAGCTTTATTCACGACTTGCATTTTGGAAATCCTATGGTAATGGTCCACTTAAAGAAGGGATGTAGAAAGCATAATATTTCCATGTAGGAAAATACATAATTGATTGTAGAAATTAACACAGCTTGTTAATTGTGAGTAACTTTTTTAATTCGCTTTTTTTTTCTAGGATATGTTATGATGTTATTATCTTATATCTATCCACGGCTTAGTTTAGATTGTATCCTTTGGTTGGCAATTTGTTAGCTGATGCCTGATTTTATGGCTAAATTTGCTCCTTGCTTACCGATGGGGTATCATATTTTTTAGGCTTAATTACAGTTTTGGTCTCCTATTTTCACTAACTCACGATTTTGGTCCCTTAAAAATTTGTTTCACGAATTTGGTCCCCCTATTTTCACTAGCTCATGATTTTAGTCCCCCAATAATTTTTTTTACGAATTTAGTCCCCCTATTTTCGCAAATTCACGATTTTAGTCCCCCTATTTTTCCAATTTTTAAAATCAAAGTCTCCCTCTAGGAAAAATAGGGGGACTAAAATCGTGAGTTTATAAAAAATAGGGACTAAAATCGTGAGTTGGTGAAAATAGGGGGACTAAATTTGTGAGAAAAATTTTTGGGGGACTAAAATCGTGAGTTACTGAAAATAGGGGGACTAAATTCGTGAAAAAAATTCTTGGGGGATCAAAATCGTGAGTTAGTGAAAATAGGGGGACCAAAACTGTAATTAAACCTATTTTTTATAGTCTCCCAGATGTTTGTCAATCAGTTTTTTTCAGGATGCTATGGGAGTAAGCTTCCCAGAAAAATCCTACTGTAATGGCCTTTTGGCCTCATTCAAATAAAAATAAGATTGTACCTTTAGTCAACATGTTACTTGTTGTCCTCTTGTATACTGACACTCTTATTTTCAGTCAATGAAATTCATCTTTGTTTTTCTTCTGTTTGGAATATTAATTTTTTTAGTCTACTAGACTTCATTTACTTTTTCCCTGCTTAAATGTAATTCTGTAAATTGGCAGTATGTTGAAGTTGTCCCACAAATGGAGAAACAGAGGCGTCTAGAGCAAATCCTCCGATCCCAAGAGCGAGGTTCTAAGATCATTATATTTTGTTCCACAAAGAAGTTATGTGATCAGCTTGCCCGTAGTATTGGCCGCACTTTTGGGGCTGCCGCAATTCATGGAGACAAGTCTCAAGGGGAGAGAGACTATGTTTTAGGTCAGTTTCGGACTGGGAAGTCTCCAATTTTGGTTGCCACCGATGTTGCTGCTCGTGGTCTTGATATTAAGGATATAAGGTTAGCCTCTTTGTTTGTATCTGAAATGCTTATTCTCAAGTTTATATATAAAGATCCTTTTAGTTAGTGCATTGATTCCTTAGCTTTGTTTGGCAGTTGAATGATAACACATTTTTGTTTAATTTTGTGATTTTTCCACATAGGGTGGTGATCAACTATGACTTCCCCACTGGTGTTGAGGATTATGTACACCGTATTGGGAGAACTGGAAGGGCAGGTGCTACTGGAGTGGCATATACCTTTTTCTCTGAGCAGGATTGGAAACATGCGGGTGAATTGATCAAAGTTTTGGAGGGTGCTAATCAGAATGTGCTTCCTGAGTTAAGACAGATGGCTTCACGTGGGCCACCAAGCTTTGGAAAGGATAGGGGTGGGATGAATCGGTTTGACTCTGGTGGTGGTGGTGGGCGTTGGGAGACTGGTCGTGGCGGCATGCGGGATGGTGGATTTGGTGGTCGTGGTGGCATGCGGGACAGCGGATTTGGTGGCATGCGGGACAGCGGATTTGGGGGTCGGGGTGGTATGAGGGATGGCGGCTTTGGTGGTCGCGGTGGCATGAAGGAGGGGGATGGTGGACAAGGTGGGAGAGGTGATTTCTTTCCCGGAAGGGGGGGAAACAGGGGTCGAGGATTTGGTGGCCCGCGTGGGGGCCAAGTTGGTTGGGGTAGGGGTGACCGTGGTGGTCCCAGTGATCGATTCAACATGGATGGGCGCGGGCAAGGGCGTGGACGTGGACGATTTGACAATAGAAGAGATGTTTCCAGAAGTAGAGGCAGAAGTTACAGCCGTAGTCCTGAAACAGTTCGAACATGGGACCGCAGCAGAAGCCGCAGCAGAAGTAGGAGTAGGAGCTGGAGCAGGAGTCGAAGTAGAAGTCGTAGCTGGTCTCGAGGTCGCAGTCGTAGCTATAGCCGTAGCATTAGTCCACGTCGGGGACGTAGCGATCGAAGTTACAGCCGCAGTCGGAGCCGCAGCCCTCCCAGGCGTGATAGGCCTTCAAAATTTTCTGATAATAAGGATTTTAGTGCACCTGGAGCAGGAGCTTCTGATCCTAAAATGCTCCCTATATCTTCCAGCACCCAAGGGAATTCTGTTTTGGGAACAGAACATGTGGAGCAGCTACCTCTTGTTGGGAGTAATGACCTAGGTAATAATCCAGAGGCTGTGGTAGACGTTAGTAATCAATCAGCTTCTGGTGTTTGAAGCTGCGCGATTCAGATCTCCATTTTTTGAGAAGGAACTCTGACAGTGGTGGCTTGGTTATCCACTCTCTCACCTATGTTCACAAATCTGAGAGAACAGTCAGTCTAATATGATATACTGCACCATAGTTGGATGTTGAGTCAGAGTTGTTTTGGGGATTGGGGGGGTAATTTGTGGTGGATAATTGAGTTCATTTTATAGCTTGGGGAACAAGCAACTGTCTGGTTTGCTAAATTGGACGCCATTGTTTTGGTTGTATGAACCGTATGAAGTTGGGATAAACGATTGTAAAAGATCCTGTCATTAGTTATTGTAATAGGCTAGAGATTAAGTCACCTGACTTTGGTGGTTTATTTGTTTTATTTTGCTTTTCTTTTTTTATCGTCGGTTTTGTTTGCAAATCGTGCCTATGAAATTTTCGTGTTTAGAGATGTGCGAAATAGAATATAGGGCTAAATTTTTTTATTCCTAGTAAGATATGTATTTTTTATTTTTAATTCTCAATAATTATTTTTTCAACTTTTGTCCACAATTATATCTCCGTTTGTTCTTTTGGTCTCTTATGTTTGTGTTGGTGCTTCCTTGGTTAGTGGACTTCACACTTGTATGTGTCACACTCACACTTGGATTAGAGTCTCTACAAATATTTCTTCCTACTTTTATCTCATTTTTTTAAAGCAAGTTTAGTCTCTATTGTTGATATCCTTCACACCTAGTCATTAGAAGTCTATGTGGTGTTTGGGACTTGGCTTTTTTAACGGTGTCACATCTGTAATATAGCAAAATGATATTTTGAATAGAATTCATCTTACTTCATCCTCCTCTTCTTGGTAGAGTGCCATACTGCCATCCTCGGTATAGTGCCTAATTTCATCCTAAATTTTCATTGACTCCATAGAACAAATAAAATTAAGATGCAACATATGCACACAAACATATATTTTCAGATCTGATTCTTTAAAATTAATTATTTTGGACCCTAACATTACGTTGGTGCTTAATTGACTACAAAAGTAGGGGTGGACACCGATTGTCGAACATATAGCATCCACTTACGGTCGATTACGATGGCGGTTTAGCCACCGGGTGGAGGTCCATCCGATTGAAAACCGACGAGTAAGGAGTACTTTTATTTTAATAAAATATTTACTTTTTGTGTTAAATATGCTTAAAATATTTAATACTACTTTTTTAGTTCTTATAAAAACAAAAAGTATAACATAAACATCACACAAACCAACTAAAGATATAGACTCTCGATCGGTTATGGATTCTGTTGGGTTATAAACAAGGAACGGCGGACCGTTTAAAAGTTACCCTTTTTTATTTTCAATGGATTTACGAAACCCGAATGAAACCAACCGCTGACCAAAATTCTTGCACGGATATGGCGGATTTGGTCGGACAAACATCCATCCTATACAAAAGTACCAAATTGTCTCACTTCAATGTCAAATCAATTGAGATTTAATAACTAGTAGATTATAGTCTCTTTAAAACTGAAGAAACCTTTTTCTTTCTCTTAACATTTTATTTATATATAAAAAAGGGAACAATTGTAAGTTGTGCCTTGATAAACACAAGTTTATTTGAAGTCAGTATGATTAAGCAAGAGTATAATAAGGGTATGGAAAGTATACATCAGAGTTAAGCTAATTCAGGAATTGTAGGCCCATTTCGGTTAGATTGAGTTCCCAAAATGATCACTAAATCTATATTTTAATAAAATATTTACTTTTTGTGTTAGATGATAAATATATTACTTAATTATGAGGGTAATTTATTACTATCAAATATTATTTATAATAATTAATTAAATATAAATAACTAATAAATAACTCGGTTAGTGTAATTTATTACTATCAAATATTGTTTATAATAATTAATTAAATATAAATAACTAATAAATAACTCGGTTATTGGAGTGGAGGGGAAGATGTTCATGAAGAAAGCAAGGCACTTCCTATCTTTTTGCATCAAATGCTTCCAAGAATCCTTCCCCTCAACGTTGTGGACAAAGCATCGAACCACTTTCTCTTTACTTCCTTATGCACCTTCGTCGTGAGCTCCATACTCATATTCATTCTTGATAAAAAGTTCCCAAGTGGGTCATTCTTTAGTTGCATTTTCTAAAGTTTCCAAATGATTTTTGATTTCCGTAGTGGGGTTTTCAATTTGTGGTAACATCTTCATGATATAAAAGCATGCACTAATGACATGCATAAGAACTAAGGAGAGAAGAGGAAGGAGGTAAAAGTATAAAAGCTTAAATAGTACAAACTTACCAAACATGTCAAAAATATCAAAGGTTCCACTAATTAGTTTTTGAGTGCTGCTGCTTTATTTTGCATGTTATTGAGTATTAGTCGGCAACTGAATGAATCCTAACACATCACACTAGGGGTGTGAATATGTCACATTGATAGACATAGATCTATGGCTCGGCCTACGACATATTAAGCTAGGCTAGATGTTTTTGAAAAGGTCAAGTTGATAAGTTCTGAACACATCATCACACTAGGGGTGTGAATATGTCACATTGATAAGCATGAATCTATGGCTCAGCCTACGACATGTTAAGCGAGGCTAGATGCTTTTGAAAAAGTCTTGTGACACCCTTTACCCCGAAAGTAATTATAAGTGAAAAAGTGCGAAAAACGAGTAAATTTGTTTTTCAAATAAGATTTCCAAATCATTTGTCAAATATTTTTCACAAGTAAATAATGTCGTCCATCTTTTAAAAATCGCATAAACATCATTTATAATAGTAAATATAATAATAAGGCCCAAAGAATAAAATATTTCTTTCATTACGGTAACAACAATAACTTTAAATATAATATATATTAAAATTACAGCGCCAAAAACTTGTTGGGATATTGGCAAGTGTACCAAATCGTTCAAGTAATAAAACCGGTAAGAACCGGATATCGTCCTCAAGGATCGAATTCAATTACTAATTACGTTAACAACCACTAATATGAACCAAATTGAAAGAGGTTTCGATTGATATGGTTGAGCTATGAAGCTCGAAGGTAAAACAATAAAATATTTTTGTATTTTTGATAATAGAAACCGAAGAACGCTTTGAAAAGATGAGATGGTAAAAAACGCTAGGGATGAATGCCTTCCAATTTCACACTATTGTCACTGGTTTATTTTCAAAAGATAATCTCTCTCTCATTTGCTATCGAATCCACAATTCTAACCAAGCCCTAATCCCTTAAGTGAATAGTCCTTTGTTGATTTAGGAAAGTCCTAATTCCTTAGGCGCATCTACTAACAACAAGCATTAACAACGAGGATTCACAACATACATCAATTCATAGATTATTCCTAAGCTACAATTTGAAGGAATTGAAATTCAAACTCAAACATTCCAATAATAAAATTCCCATTTGATCATTGAATAAAGATTTGTTCTATAATTTTCCAATAATAGAAATGTTAAGCACTGAAATTCAATTCACAAATTAAGAGAAAAAACATTAAGAACATTAACATAAACCAGCAACAATAGTTGTACATCAGAATTCATCCATCCCTAACATGAGGGTTTAGTTACACATGATAAAAGGAGAGGAAAGAGGAGAATTACAAGTTGAAGATGAAGATGAACGCATTAGAATCCCCAATTCATGTTCCCAAGTCTTGATTCTTCATCCGCCGTGAGATGGAATAAGTTCCCTTCGCGTGCTAGGGTTTCCAATCCGTCAAAAAAAGTACCGAAAAACGCGTCTCACTCATGTTTTAACGCGTATTCTGGTATCTGGCGCTCCCAGCGCCACTTACGCGCCACTCTGTGTGCCTGCTCCTGCCAACCCGCGCACGACTCGCGCGTCGCGCGCCACTTGCGCGCCATTCTGCGGATTCCTCCCTGACATTGCACCATTGAGTCCATTTGTCTGCACTGCTTTGTTCTTCAATTCCGCCTAGTCCCTGGGCATAAAAACACAACAACACCCAGCATAAACACTGCATAGCAAATCGATTTCTAATAGCACAAATTGTTATCTTTCATCACAATTTCCACTTAAAAACTCCTTCTAAAACATTAAAATTCATCATGTGATGCAGGTTCATCACATTACGGTACCAACAATAACTTTAAATATAATATATATTAAAATTACAACACAAATCGCGATGTCACATGATCAGAGCAATTAACCTTTAATTCAAAGTCATAAAAACAAAGTGACATTGACACCGATATCGTCCTTCAAGCTACTGAACGATCCGTACTGATCACGTCTCGCCCACAACACGATCGTAGAAGACCACTTCAACGACACCTGGAACTCAATCTAAAAAGTGGTCCATAGGTGAGAAAGAGCGTCCAAACCATATAAGAAATATAAGACTGAAACTAAAACAGTAAGACAATCACAATTCCATCAAATCAACATCAAACAGAAAATCCCTAAAGAGTGTCAGAATTGACACACCTATATTACAACATGTCGCATAGTGAAGCCACTAAGGGCTCGTACGTAAAAAGTGATGAGATCACATCACACAACGACAAAATCACAACAAAATATGCGTAGAACATAACCTGCATACTCAGTCAATCATCAACTGAGATCATCATCTTCAAGGAACGGAGAATACCACACCCGTGAATCCAACGAACATGCCACATGTGCTCAATCATTCATCAACTAATGTCATCATCTTCAACGGTACAACGTCGAGAAGATCCTACCCACTACTCCGCGATAAATCAGGATGCAATCTAACTCTGGGTAAGCGGATGCAAGTGCCCTCACATCCCGTGAAATAGATAGAGTCTAGTCAGGGTACCCCCGTGTTTTACAGAACGCCCTAGCGATGCCCCGCTTAGAACGCCCCCACAGGGCCTATCCGCAAGGCCGGGTCGTGGCCGTCTCTAATACTACTCCCATAATCGTTTGCTTACCACCCCACCTATCATTCTTACCATCCTTGAGGTACGGCTCGCCCATACTGCGATAAGGTTCCTCCTATACAATTTCAACTATTGAGGTATGGCTCGCCCATACTGCGACAAGTCCTTGCCCATACTGCGACAAGGTTCCTCTTACAATCTTCAACTTTTAAGGTACAACTCGCCCATGCTGCGACAATGTTCCTTCAACAATCTCGATCACGAAGATACCGCTCGTTCATACTGCAATGATTTCTGACCCTGATGCGGCAAGATTCTTCAACACGAACAACTTGCTAATCATCGACGAAGGATATCTTGTCCATGGTGCAACAAGTCTCCGATAACAATACAGATAACGCAAACCAAGAATCGTCATCACAAACACAAAGGTCAAGTTATTTAATGACTTTACTAGCTCCAAGTCAAACCTGGCTACATTGACCGATAGAAATATCGATCCAACACTTAAACACTATTAACTTTGTCTCGTTTAGTCTTACATATCATTCTAATCCATGAACACTTTATTTACAAACATTCAAATCAATTAATATACCGTCATCCAGGTCATTCACAGTCATCCAACTCATTACATTACAATCATCCAAATCATTTAATTTATAGACATTTAGATCATTACAAATAATAAATACATACAAGCAAAATAGGATAGCGATAATCAAAACCATTATAGTCCTATCCCTTATTCCTCATATAGAAAAGAAACATTTCCCCCATACCTGATGTCCAAGTATATCCATATCGTGAATCGATGAAGACAAATCACGAGCTTCAACAGGATAATGTCCGACTCGAACACGTACAATTATGCATCAACAATAACAACGATAGTCCGAAAGTTGAGTCTAGTTTATGTCACTAAACAATATGTTTAGTGACAATAACTAAAGGCTAGCATGGTAAAATGTCAATTGATAAAACATATATAAAATAGGAAAATCAAAAGAAAAACTACTAATTAAAAAAAATAAAAACGGCTCATTCAATCCCTAAATTGAAGGAAAATTAAAACGGCTAATTAATACAAAATGGCTTCATATTGTTTTGCATATTCCCTTTTTTTTCTTTGAGGTCTTACACCCGCAAGATGTTTGAGTAAATGCCCCAGAGAAATACCAAGTTCACGTAACCGTTATCGTTCACAAGATCACTTTACCAATGTTGTTCAACCGTGTGGTTAGTTTATACCTAACCAGAGAACCTTATTTTCATGGTTAGACACTACTAACCTATAGTATAGCATATATCACAGGGTTGTTTACGGATTGTTTACATCAAAACATTGTATTTTGGCTTTTCGAAATTTGTAGTTTTATGTATTTTTCTGCTTTTCGAATTTATAGGCAACGGAAGCTAACCATTGTTGTTCAATACTATGGCTAGTGCATCAATACCCACAGTATTGTATTCCTGTGGTTAGAATGAACTAACATTCTCATTATAGAAAATTCAGCGTTAAAAAAATGGAATAAAGGAAGAAAGGAAGAGTGGTGCGTGAAAGGAAGAAGAAAGGAAGAATAAAGAAGACGAAGAAAGAAAGAACGTTCAGCGTGAATGAAGTTGGAATCCTGAGAAAAAAAAGGAAGGGAGAATTAATAGGAAAATTCAAACGTGATATAAATGTGGTCCCTTAAAAATAGAAATATGATTCATTGGTAGTTATTACTAATTACTAATTATTATATAATTAATAGGCTGAATATTGAAGAGTACTAAAATACACTCCTTAACTAATAACCATTGGATTCATTTTAATTAAAATAGCGAGCATCCAATGGCTCACTTTAATTTAGTAACCATCACTAAACAAAATGTTTAGTGATGTAATCCTTAGCCCCGAAAGTTATATACTAAAATATTGAAAATACTCAATTGATCTTTTAATAAACTAAATGTAATTCTAAACGAAATACCTATTCGATAGGCAACAATAGTGACACCGGTTCAAAAACATGATTGAAGGACTCAAGGTGCATCATGCTCATAATAGATTGTGGAGGGGTTTTCCGCAATTGAATTTGAACTCATCTCCTTCACAAGGTTAATCTTTTTGTGGTGCTTCGAAATTAAGGAACGAAACATGGGATATAAAACCACAACAGCGATGTCTACCGAGTGACCAAGGAAGAAGGATCCCATATCCCATATTGAATCCATTCCATTTTAATCGGTAAAATTTTGTAAAAATGGTATCACGTGTTATTGAACCGGTAAAAAACCAGTTGCAGGATTTCATCGTTTGCTGGTCCAACTGTTGAAATTTGTGTGTGCCAAGTTTTTCTTAATTTGCTAACCACGTTCACAGGTCTATGTTACTCACTACAATTAGCTTCTTCTCCTTCTCCTTCATGTCCATGGCAATAGATTCAATGCCTGCATTTTAAAAAATAATTAATAATTATCCTTCTTGTATAGTGTTAATAAGAGCTGATTAAAGTCCACCGTAAAAAAAAAGCTGACCAAATGATTAAATAAACAAATATCTGTAAGCCTTCCAATTTAATAATTTTTTTTACGCATCCAATTTAATAACTTAAGCTTCATTGTTGTGACTGTGAAATTGGTTAAAGTGGTAAATTAATTTTTGATAGTGAAAATTAGTTCTTAAAAGTAGTAAATCGTTTTTTTGGTAGTGAAAACTGGTTTTTGGAAGTGGTAAATTGTTTTTTAATAGTGAAAATTGGTAATCAAAAGTGGTAAACCAGTTTGCAAGGAAAAAACCCGTTTTTTTTAAAAACCGGTTTTGAAACAGTAAACCGTTTACAAACTTATTACCGGTTTCGAACCGGTTATATACCGGTTTATAAATCCAAACCAATTTTTGTGAATCTAGTATACCCAAACCGGCTAAGGTTTATATCACTAAACCATGTCTTTAGTTACAGTAACTAAATTGATGGTAGTCGTAGGATTATCTAATTTTTAATAAAAACGTATCCTACAGTTGGTAATTAAGGAGGGTAGTTTAGGTACAATCAAAAAATCTGATGTTTATTAAATAAATCGAAATAATTATTAATAATATAAATCTCTATTATTATGGCACATTTAATTTCTGATTATACCTCCCATTTTTTCTCAATTCCTTTTTTTTCTCCTACTATTTCTCAATCACTTGATTTTCACGTTTCTATCATCCAGCTTCACGGTTCACACTTCTTTTTTTTTCACGTCATCCATTGTTACAACCTTCAAGCTTCAGACTTTCACGCTTCCTGTTATTTCTCCTTCCCTTCTATATTTTACATGTTTCAACAGTATTGAGTTGATTCTTACTCTCTCTGTGTGTCCAAAAAAATCATCCAGCTGAACGTTATAGGAGGAGCAATACAAAAAAGTAACCTCCATTATTAATCCCAATATTAATCCCACAGAAAAAGGAAGAGCAGCAAAACGGAGGATTCCATAGCGGTTTAATTTGAATCAAAACGCAAAACGCAGGCTTCCATATTCTCAACAAAGGTAATGTTGACTAACCAAACTTTTTCCGTAGTGTGGCTAGTTAATTAGTAACCAACGTGTCATATTCATGCGGTTAATCACTTTAGTATCCAATACTTGACTAATCTATGGTTAGTTAATTAGTAACCAACATGTCATATTCATGAGGTTAACCCTTTTTTTGTATTGGAGGTTACTTTGTGTGTCCAAAAAAAAATCATTGTTACTGCTCTTCCTTTTTTCGTGGGATTAATATTGGAGGTTACTTTTTTGTATCAATACCAAATTTTGTGCCTAATTAATCGGAACCACATAAAAGCTAATATTAAATTATTATTTTTTTAATTAATTGGTAAATTACATTTGTATCCCTTTAGTGACTATCACTAAATGTGTCATTTAGTGATGTAAACCGGACTCACCCAAACCATATTTGAAAATGGTATGGTGTGGTGTGGGATGGTTTTTGTACCATGCACACCCCTAGATGAAAGGGAGTACCGAGAGATATAGAGGGCATAGCGGCTGTATAATATTCTAGGAAGTGAAGAAAATTAGGTTTTTAGAAAAGCATTTCATTGGAGGGATATTGTAAGGCCCAAGAAAACAAGTCTTGTGTGACAAGGAACTCCAAAGCTCATTTAGATTATTATTAAAATAACATAGGCAAATAATTTATAGTTGAAATACTAAGATTTTATAAAAATCAAATATTTAAACAAAATAACCATATATTACCAATATACCGTAAAAGTACGGTTTAGTAGCATTTCCATATATTTCGATAATTCAAATACACATAATGTATAAAATCACTTAATATAATGAAAACTATTAAAATATATTATTACTAAGGAAAAAGACACTCAATATATATCACATAAATATTATTATATTCACACATAAACACTACAAGAAAAGCTTGTTTTAGCCACCAGCAATTGCCACGGAGCTTATTCCGTCAGTAATTTGCCACGGATTTGCGACGGCATGCGTAAAAATAAAAGCGCGAAATTTCCATTTGGTGTTTGCCATGAGACATGTGAAAGGATGAGAAATTTGCCACGGAGATGCCGTGGCAAGTCCGTGGCAACCCATTAATCAAAATAAAATGAGCCCGATCCCTATCCTAAAATCAGAACGTCACGCTCTCTCCTCCTCACCCTCTCGCTCTCTCCTCCTCACCTACAATCCGCCTCCCTCCCTCACTCTCAATCACCACCACCTCACGTCCACCCACACTCCCCACCGTCGTGCTCCCTGCTCCATCATTCTCCTCAACTTCGACGAAACCCTAACCTCTTTCTCCTCTTTCTCATCTGCTCCTGTTCTCTTCTTCTTCTCATCCGATCCGACCCCCTTCTTCTCACATTGCTTTTACAACCGCAAAAATGAAAGAGAGAGATTTGAGAAATAAGCCAGAGAAGGGAAGGAGGAGTCCATGGAAGCGCGAAAGACCTTCTTGGTGGTGAAGCATGGCCGAGACTCGAGAGAAGCGGTGAAGTGCGATCCATAAGTGCTTGTCGCAGATCGACCCGACCCGAGATACGCTACGCTTCCGGTGAAGGCATTGAACCATTACGTAATTTTCGTTTCCACCATTAGTGTAGAGAAGTTACTATTTTGTAGTTTTTAAAAGAGATTAGTAAAAGGGGTTTTGTTGTTAGATGTTCATCGGTCTTCATCATCATCAATTTTTGTTAATGGATGTGCTTATATGGTGTTTGGTTTATTACCTAGGTGGGTTGGCCCTTCTCTGTTCTTTCAAGGTAGGGGTTATTGATGTTGTTAAAATTTAGCCTTTTGAGATTTGCATAAAGTAGTCACCATTTTTTATGCGTTCTTTCTCCATATTTGCTTATTTATATTATCTATTTTATCAAGATAATAATACTTTTACTTTCGCTTTCTCTAATCCCTAAATCAAATCCAGCCTCCATCCTCATTCGACTTCTCTACTGCTGAAATTCGCTCGCGCCCAACAAGCAGCATCACGCTATCTATTCATCTCTTCTCACCTCCCAGCAAGCTATTGTTTTCGTTTCCTCCTCCTGGCTAACTCATCATTGACTTCAGATTTTAGGGATTTTAGGTTTTTTTTATTGATTTTGGGGATTTTATTGATTTTAGGGATTTTAAAGATGGAGAATTTTAGTATTCTCATATCTGTTTGTTTTGGAGGTTTCTGAGTGAAGTTGGGGCTGAACATTCAAAGAGGAAAAGCTTAAATTGCAACTGGAATCTCAGAAAAGTGAGCTTGAGTCACGGAGAATTGAATTGGAAAAGTGAGCTTTGAGCTTGGTGATGCACTTGCTTTGTTTGTTTTCAAATTTTTGCTTGTCAATTTGGTGAGTAGGATATAATATAATAGGTTACATTTTGTCATTGGCTGATAAAATGATCCAAAATTGCAGTCTGTTGTTGTTTACATTTTGTCAATGTTTGTTCTCCCATATTATTATTTTTCTCCTTTTATTAAGTCCCACTTACAATTTTTCCCCTTCTTTGATTTCTTTGTTGAATATGGTTTGATCTATCATAATGCAGGATTATCCCTAGTGGCAGCTCTCTCCAAGATGTTTTTGTTTGGAATGGTCAGTTGCCAAGACCTCACCCTATTTATAGCTTCTATATTGTTGAACATAATGTGTGTATTCTACATTTGTACTTTGGATCCTTTTCTTGTGTATATGCATGATTATGAATGTCTTCCATTTGATTTTGTCAAGTTTCAAAGGATGATCAGACAATTCAAGAAAGAGGTATTATTCCTATATCCCATCTTTTGTGAAAGAGTCAAGTGTATGATATTATATACTGACATTTTCTCAATATTACTGAAAAACATGTGAATTAAGTTCTCCTACTTCTTGTTAGTTTTGTGAGTTGAGCTAGTTTTGGCATGTTCCCTCTTCTTTATCTTGATTCAATTTTATTGAACTCGGTCTCATCAAACTTTGTAACAGGGCTGCAATTTTGGATGACAAAGCTTTCCGCTTAGAGAAAAAATGTAAGCAAATAGACATTCAGCAAAGCCAAATCATTTGATCTTTTTGATGCTCTAGTGTTGGATGTAGACTGACATATATTTGAAGCCGTGAATTTTCTTATATTATTATTGATGACCATATTGTTTGTTGTACTGCTAGTCCTAGTCTATTATGAACTTCTTACAAACATTACTGGACTTATACTGGTATGCAATGAGTAGGTTTTGGTTACTTTAGTTTTAATCTTTTATTTGGGGTTGGAACTTGTTGGGCCATGGATAATCCAAGTAGCAAAAAGTGCATGGATTGTGATAGATGCTTCAGCAACTACCAAACCTAGAGTAATCACTCTCTGGATTACCTAGGGTTATTTTATTAGCCACACGGCGAAATCGAATGTTTACACAAACGCTCTCTAAGCGCCTCCTTGGAATCTATCCAAGATAACTACTAAAATGAAAACTAGATGCCCATCCTTTGTCATGATTCCTCTTTATATATTAGGGGAATAGAGCACATGATAGCAAAACTAATAACTAACCACTGACAGTTATTATAAAAAGACATGTGACCAACTAACTCCTAATGAAATAAACCCAATTAAACAAAACATACCGCACTTATACAAACACAAGGAATGTAATGCAGAAACTTTACTGAAACTTTACTTCATTTTTCTTCTAGAATACACTTGTAGTGGTCTAACAATGCCTCCCCCTTTTCATTAACCTTGTCCTCAAGGTTGAATTTAGGAATTGCATCTTCATTGTGCTAGCATCCTCCCAAGTGGCTTCATTAGTTAAGTGACCCCTTCCATTTGATTAACAATTGTTGTCTTTCTTTGTCCCCTGCAATTGTGTGCTTCTTCTTTTTAATATAGTTTCGGTTCATAGGCTTTCGTGTCTCTTGCAGCTCTTCCAGGTAGGTGCAAACTCAATAGGATGATTACCGATTGCTAGTTTAGGTTTGTGAGGCATGGAACAGGATGAATTCTCGCCGTCTCGGGTAATTTCAAATTGAAAAGCTACTTCACCTATTTGTTTTATCACCTCAAAGGGACCATAGTAACATGCTGAGAGTTTAGGGTGCAATTTGGTTGTCATAGAGGTTTGTTTGTGTGGTCTTATCTTAAGGAATACCCTATCCCCTACTTTGATAGGTGACTTCTTTCTATGAGCATTTGCATATTTGACCATTTGTTCTTGTGCTCTTTGGAGGTGTAGTTTAAGTTGTGGGGAACATATTTGTCTCCTCTGATATAATCTTCTAGGTAGTATTTATGTATTTATGTTGTGTGAGTTTGCTTGTATCTTCTATTTTGGTTGCTTTTGGAGAAAGGTTAAATGACTCTTTGTTGGAAGCAAAAACTTCAGCTATCTTAGATATGCATTGTTGTGGTGGGCAAAGATAATTTAATTGCCGAATTAAAATATGCCTAAGACCCATACATGACTTTGTTTTTACACAACTTATAGTATTATCTTTCATTACATATAGTTTCTTGCTTCTGAGTCAATTGAAATATGGCCTTGAGATATAATCCCTGGCTTCTTCCATGAATGTTAACATTCTAATGCTGTTTGGAATATTTTTGTTGACATTTAACTTCTGATTGTGTTTCAGGTTGGTATAATCATGTATCTCCCAACCACGGAGCTAGATTGATTTTTACGTTCTGTTGTTACTCATCCAACCGGAAAGAGGAAGCATAAAGAAGGGAGAAAACTGAAGAACAAAAGTCTGCTGTTAATATAATTTGTATGAATTGCTCCTTATTTGGCATGAATTATGTCCATCATGTCCGCATTTATGCATTTGGTAGCATTTCCTTTAGTTTTTCCTTGGCATGTTATGCCAGAATTTACATTTGAGTTTTTAGGTAGGATCTTATTAGGTGTTATGATCAAATTACTTGATCTTTCTTCGATTCTAGTTTGAAAAACCATTATGAGTATTTGTTATGAGGACAATGCTTGTTAAGGAGATGCTTATTTTTAGCTAGCTTAATGTTACTCAGCATGTATATATGTTTGAAGATTTAATTTTTTTTTTAATTTTTTTATTTTTGCGACGGATTTGCCACGGATTTGCGATGAAATTCGCGGCGACTTTGCCGCGGATTAGCGGCGAAAAAAATTTGCCACGGAAAAGTCCGTGGCAAACGACGGCGACAGCGTTTTGCCACCATTTTTGGTCCGTGGCTAATCCGTGGCAAATGTTGTTTTGCCACGGAAATTTGTACATTTGCGACGGAAATGTCCGTGTCAAATCGGTGATTTTCTTGTAGTGAAACAAACACACACTAATAAAAAAATTGGGGTGTTACACAAGTTGGTAAGGATTTCTGTTCACAAATTTCAAATTGTAGTGAGTAACATAGACACGTGAGCGTGGTTAGCAAATTAAGAAAAACTTGGCACACACAAATTTCAGCAGTTGGACCAAAGAAACGATGAAATCCTCAGCTGGCCGGTTTTTTACCTGGTTCAATAACACGTGATACCATTTTTACAAAATTTTACCGATTAAAATGGAATGGATTCAATATGGGATATGGGATCCTTCTTCCTTGGTCACTCGGTGAGACATCATTTGTTGGTTTTATATCCCATGTTTCTGCTCTTAATTTGAAGCACCACAAAAAGATTAACCTTGTGAAGGAGATGAGTTCAAATTCAATTTGCGGAAAACCCTCCACAATCTATTATGAGCATGATGCACCTTGAGTCCTTCAATCATGTTTTGAACGGTGTCACTATTGTTGCCTATCGAATAGGTATTTCGTTTAGAATTACATTTAGTTTATTAAAAGATCAATTGAGTATTTTCAATATTTTAGTATATAACTTTCGGGGCTAAGGATTACATCACTAAACATTTTGTTTAGTGATGGTTACTAAATTAAAGTGAGCCATTGGATGCTCGCTATTTTAATTAAAATGAATCCAATGGTTATTAGTTAAGGAGTGTATTTTAGTACTCTTCAATATTCAGCCTATTAATTATATAATAATTAGTAATTAGTAATAACTACCAATGAATCATATTTCTATTTTTAAGGGACCACATTTATATCACGTTTGAATTTTCCTATTAATTCTCCCTTCCTTTTTTTTCTCAGGATTCCAACTTCATTCACGCTGAACGTTCTTTCTTTCTTCGTCTTCTTTCACTAAACCATGTCTTTAGTTACAGTAACTAAATTGATGGTAGTCGTAGGATTATCTAATTTTTAATAAAAACGTATCCTACAGTTGGTAATTAAGGAGGGTAGTTTAGGTACAATCAAAAAATCTGATGTTTATTAAATAAATCGAAATAATTATTAATAATATAAATCTCTATTATTATGGCAAAAACTTCAGCTATCTTAGATATGCATTGTTGTGGTGGGCAAAGATAATTTAATTGCCGAATTAAAATATGCCTAAGACCCATACATGACTTTGTTTTTACACAACTTATAGTATTATCTTTCATTACATATAGTTTCTTGCTTCTGAGTCAATTGAAATATGGCCTTGAGATATAATCCCTGGCTTCTTCCATGAATGTTAACATTCTAATGCTGTTTGGAATATTTTTGTTGACATTTAACTTCTGATTGTGTTTCAGGTTGGTATAATCATGTATCTCCCAACCACGGAGCTAGATAGATTTTTACGTTCTGTTGTTACTCATCCAACCGGAAAGAGGAAGCATAAAGAAGGGAGAAAACTGAAGAACAAAAGTCTGCTGTTAATATAATTTGTATGAATTGCTCCTTATTTGGCATGAATTATGTCCATCATGTCTGGCATTTATGCATTTGGTAGCATTTCCCTTTAGTTTTTCCTTGGCATGTTATGCCAGAATTTACATTTGAGTTTTTAGGTAGGATCTTATTAGGTGTTATGATCAAATTACTTGATCTTTCTTCGATTCTAGTTTGAAAAACCATTATGAGTATTTGTTATGAGGACAATGCTTGTTAAGGAGATGCTTATTTTTAGCTAGCTTAATGTTACTCAGCATGTATATATGTTTGAAGATTTAATTTTTTTTTTTAATTTTTTTTTATTTTTGCGACGGATTTGCCACGGATTTGCGATGAAATTCGCGACGACTTTGCCACGGATTAGCGACGAAAAAATTTGCCACGGAAAAGTCCGTGGCAAACGATTTGCGACGAGCGTTTTTGCCACCATTTTTGGTCCGTGGCTAATCCGTGGCAAATGTTGTTTTGCCACGGAAATTTGTACATTTGCGACGGAAATGTCCGTGTCAAATCAGCGATTTTCTTGTAGTGAAACAAACACACACTAATAAAAAAATTGGGGTGTTACACAAGTTGGTAAGGATTCTGTTCACATCCCAAAAGGATGTGGGTTTAAATTCCCCTGTTGATGTGAGGACTTTGTTGGTAGGTAATATATAAGTACCTCTTTAAGTCCTTAAAGAGTCTTGACGCTTTTCGTAACCTTGGTGTCTTCCAGCACCCAACTCACTTAAACTTTATTGTAAGGAAAAAAGAACTAAACAGTGACTATTTCTTTATCTTCAAGCGATTATGTCAAGGAAGGAACTTTGTTCGTCGAGTATGACTTCCTTAACTATTCATAGTGTTAAGTGAGACCTATAGTGAAAAACAGGTTAAACCAATAAACCACAAAAGTAAGCAAAATGCAGAAAAGGTAAATTGCAAAAGAATTGAAATTGTGTTGATTGATGTGTGTCAAACTAAAACTATAAATAGTTTATAATTACAAAAATGCTATTTTGACAAAATTTTTTTGACAAATCGACAAGTTACCAACCTACATACCAATTAACCAAGTTTTTTAGACTATTAGCCAACCTGCTTTTTCACAGTTTTCGAGGCGTGGATTAAAAACTTGGTTAATTGATCACTTGGCTAATAGTCTAAAAAACTTGGTTAATTGGTGTTGTAGGTTGGTAACTTGTCGATTTGTCAAAAAACTTTTTGTCAAAATAGCATTGTTGTTATAATTATAGACAAAACTAAGCACAACCCTACCAACCATATCTCTATTCAATCCGTTGACTAACAACATTTGTGCATTGGCTAATGATTATTTGGCTGATCATGCAAGCCTGCACTAACCATGCCCTGCTTTCATAGATGTTATCTCTATAACATCCTCAAATTCCTAACCTTGCTTAATGAATACTTACGTGCGACTAAGTGAGACCCATTGTGTTTGAATTTTTAGTTTAGTGATGCACTACTTATACGGTTATACCTCTTCTGTGCCATTCTTTGTTCACAAAAGGGGTATGAGTGTTAGATAAAGGTGGATAAGTTCTTATTAGGGTTTTATGTGCAAAAGTATTACGTGGCACTTACCACTTCGCTTTCCATAAAAAAAATGCTTTTATAACTTTTTTTACCGCCTAAATAGATCATATTTTTTTTATTATTATATATTTTCTTCTATTATGTTTACTGTTATAACTTTTTTTTAAAGAAATGGTTACTACTTAGTTACAACATTCAATCTATTTAAAATGATATTATTTCACTATTTTTTTTAGACAAGCAAAAATTGTATTAATAGGGCACTTGGGTGTACCAATCCCATTTACATTAAAGAAAGGGGGAGAGCCTCCTCAAAACCTCCCTGACCCAAAACCTAGTGGGAAAAATACTCAGCCAAGAAAAAAAGTACATCAAAACGGAATTAGGTTGCTAACAATGTACATGTCAACCCACCGTTTCTCTCCCTTTTAAGCATCGAAGTGGATTAGACCACCACATTGAAATAGAAATAGAGGATAGCTTCAATCTATAAACACACCAACTCCAAGTTAAGCTTTTAATGCGGGTCACCACGAATTCAACATTTGCTTCCTCGTTGTTAAAAATAGCACCATTACTAGCAAGCCAACACACTCCAACATATTGTTAACCAGAACATGTGCTTCGTACGCTTCGCCTTCTTCCCTTTGCATAAGCGACCACATCTAAGGAAGAAGTCAACAATATCCAGTGACATGTTGAGATCAACTCCGAGCCAATAGCCAACAAGCTGCCAAACGGAACGAGCAAAACTACAGCTGAGAAACAAGTGGCTGGCTGACTCACGAAAGTTATTGCACAATGAGCAGCTGACCTCCTGTTCAGAATGGAGTACATTTATGGGAAGTAATTGGTCACAGACAGACAGAGAATCAAGTAAAAGACGCCACCCAAAGACCGCAACCTTCGAAGGAACAAACAATGTCCGCAACGCCCCCAATAGGCGCTGCTGAACCGAAACCGGTGTAGAAATGTTGCTGGAGACCAACAACTGATATGCTGACTTCACCGTGAAACTCTTAGACTGATCCTGCGGCCAAATCCATGTGTCTTCCTTCCCTCTCATTGGCGTTACTGTTTGCAAAATACTGTCCAGAATCTCACCTTCTAAAACGCGGACAAAATCCGTAAAAACATGCTACGGTTTGTTCCAACTCCAAGTATCTCCATGCCAAGACCCGAACTCCGCGACTGTAACAAGTTGCTGCACACCTCCATCAAACATTAAGAGAAAGACTTTGAGCAAAGGCTCAGTACCTAACCATTGTTCCTTCCAAAAGTTTATTGAAGCGCCATCACCCAACGCTATTTAATGCACCAAGCGAACCTTCTCGGTTCCTCTAAATTATCATCCAAAGTCACCAAGTCTCTCCACCAAATAGAGCCATAATTCCGACGGGAGTTGTCTACAACCGAGTCATGAATAAAGCAAGAAGCGAATTCTCCGTATCTTAATATTTCGGATGCAGCCAACAACTCGAATTAGGGAGCAAATATTGAAATAAAATCTTTCTAGATTTTTTTCTGAATTATTATTTTTATATTTTTGAATTTAGAAGATGCTCTCTAATTTTTTTTTGGTAAATAAGATGCTCTCTAATTTTGGTCTATGCATATATTATTGTAAAATTGTAAAATAAAAAAAAATGTAATACCACAAGTGAACAATATAGTAATAGCAGCGTAGCCTAAGAAAACAGACGAAGAAAAGCGGGGGAATCATCGCCGATTTTCGGCTATGTTTGGCAATGCTATTCTCACACACTGTTCACCTTACTCGTATGACCGCTACCTTCGCATTGGACTGTGATGACCATGTCGGTGACACGATCACAATGCGTGAGCAACAAGTAGCCTAAACGACGACCCTGCCATTTCCTAAGTGGCGTTTTCGTTAAACCCGAAGAAATACAAGGGTAATTAAGTAAATAAATAAAAGAGAAAAGTTAATTGAGAAATTGTAAAACGCTTCGTATCTTAAATAGTGAGAGAATTTCTTTCTCTATTTCTCTATCTCCACTCAACTCGTTTCTGGTTTCCCAAAAGCATCAACGTTTCGGTTAATGGTTAGGGTTTCATAAATTCAAATCACAAGATGTTGCAGAAACTCACTCTTTCGCAATTCTCTCTGTTCAATTCCAATTCTCTTGAACGCGCTTTGTCAACCATGTATTGATTCGAAATCTTCTTCTTCTTTTAGGGTAATTCGCTTCTCTCTCGCTTTTTTTTCTTCGTATTGATTCTTTTTTTTCCTCTTAAATGTAGCGTCAATTATTAAATCGAGAATGCTTCACGTTTTGATTATTTGTGGTCTTGTTTAAGTATTTGTTTTCGTAGCGGAACGGAACCCTTGATTGTTCTTGAAGAGCTGATTTTTTGTTTTGTTATATTCTTGGTCTACGGTAGTTTTTTTTCTTCTTTAATTAATTTTTGTTAAAGAATCGTTTTTTAATTGGTAGCAGTAAGCTACTGGTGATTGGTATAGTGATATTTGAGTTCAAGAAAGGTTAGTGTGAGTGATGAAATTATTTTCCTGAGACTTGTTGATTCATTAGTACACCTTGTGTGGCTTAATTCGAGTTTCTTGGGGCTTCTTTGATTGAGAACTGTCCTGTGATTGTTTCTGCAGACTGCATCTGTTGTTAATTATTGGAATCCTGGGTTTATGTTTGATGTTATTTTCTCTCTCTAAAACATTTTTGATTTGGAATTGGTGCTTATATTGCTTTTTTGTGACTGTCTTCAGTGGTGGCTGTTCTGGTATGGAAATGTATGGTGGTTCAGAATCTAGGAACCCGGCTGCTTACATGGTAATTTTTTAAGTAAAATTTGGTAACTTGTTGTATCCTTGATATATCAGGATTCATTTAATGATTTAATTTCCTTGCAAGTGTAATCATTCCGTGTGTATGGCCACTGAGATTGTATGGTAGTCAATAACGTTGCTAACTGTGTTAATTTGACATAGATTGAAGGTGCTGATTTAAATTCACACTTCACAAGCCCGAATTTTGAACAATCTGGAGCAATGATTAATGAAGGAGCCCCGGAGTTTGTTGACCAGAGCATGTATTATCCTGCCGCCACCAATTATGGGTATTACCGTACAGGTAATTTTATAAGCATGCAGTTCTTTTAATTTGATGGTATTTTTTGTGTCATATTGATGATTTATTATTTGTTGTGTTAAGGATTTGAAACGCCCGGCGAATGGGAGGACCACCATAGGATTTTTGGTATAGATGGTCCGGATATTCAGTATACGGTGA
Source organism: Oxytropis ochrocephala (assembly GCA_020916435.1). Classification (NCBI taxonomy): domain Eukaryota; kingdom Viridiplantae; phylum Streptophyta; class Magnoliopsida; order Fabales; family Fabaceae; genus Oxytropis; species Oxytropis ochrocephala. The sequence goes on from CM037093.1 coordinate 18,656,083, forward strand.
GTTTGACTCTTGTTTCTCTCCCTTCCTCACCCCCTCTTTCCAATTTTGGTTCAGTATCTGATTTAATATTTATTCTTTTCACCAGGGTGGACAAAATGAAAGTTTGCCATATGTATATTATAGCTATGGATATGCACAGTCTCCTTACAACCCATATAATCCTTACATTCCTGGTGCTATGGTAGGAGTAGATGGCTCAGTTGGTGGAGGGCAACATTATTACACCCTTCCCAATTATCAAAATCCTGTTTCCTCACCTGCTTATATCCCATTTGTTCAACCAGACAATATTCCTGATAGTTCGGCGGACTCCTTTTTTGGAGCCAGTGCTTCTGTCAGTCGACCTGATGGAACAGGTTTTAAACCTAAGTCCAATTCAGCTTCTGGTAACTTTTCGAGGAACTCTCCAAAACTTTTATCAAATCAGACAAGTTCTTTGACTAGGGTGTCAGAAGGGCCTAGAGCTAATGATGGTAGGAAGCAAGATTTCACATATGCAAGTACTTCTGGGAGTAGTTTTCTCAAGTTAGCTTCATCAGGTGTTCATCAGGTACAAACTTTTCCTATTTTTGATTACCTTTATATTGAAGTTTGTCCTGAGTCCTGACTAGTTAAGTTACAGTTTAACTTGGAATCATTTTTTCCATGGCTATGGGTAACAGTAGTTGCTAAATACTAGTATTAGCTAAGTAGTCAATCTCGGAAAGCGGAGCGAAGCGGTCGGTGCCAAAAACGCTAAAGCAGTTTAGCGGGTAGCGGTATGGCTGCTATTTTGACCTCCAAAATGCAGTATATATACTAAATCACATGCAACATATATAAATACTCAAAAATAAAAGCTATACAAAATCAAAAGGATAGTCATAAATTTAAAAGAGGAACAGAAGTGATCCTTACAATAGCAGCCGCTATCACCGCTAACCGCTGCTTTCGCACTGCTATTAGCGGCCGCTTCCACCGCTTTTGCATACACGTGTCGCACAACAAATAGCAGAGCGCTAGGTAAAATTCTGCTCCGCTATTGACTACCTAGAGTATTAGTTGTTGATCATTTTTCCAACTGTGTTGTACATTTCATAATAGCATGCAGGTGGAGGGGATGGCCAGATTGTATTAGTTAATGATGATTATGCTATTCATTTTTGTAGGATAGAAGTTCCGTTGCTTCAGCCCAACCTGTAGATACTAATAATGGGAATGCTATTTCTCATCGTAATCATTTCAAAGTAGCTTCTCCTTCAAATGGTGGATTTTCTGATTTTGCATCTAATGCTAATGGGCAGTCTGCAGTTGCTAAACTTAGGCCGAAAGCTCATATTGGCAAAGTATCGGGTGATGGAAATGGAAGCTCTTCCTCTGATGTATTGGGTGAGCAAAATCGAGGCCCCAGAACTAGTAGATCAAAACATCAGCTGTCTGTGAAAGCGTATAGAACTAAGGCAGGAGGTGGTAACGAGCAAGGGAACATCATCATTTCTACTGATCAATACAACAAGGAGGATTTCCCTCTTGACTATGAAAATGCAAAGTTTTTTGTTATAAAATCATACAGTGAGGATGATGTGCACAAAAGCATTAAATATAATGTGTGGTCATCTACTCCTCATGGAAATAAGAAGCTGGGAAATGCATATGAGGATGCGAAGAAAATAGCAGCTGAAAAATCCGGAGTCTGTCCTATCTTCCTGTTTTTTTCTGTGAGTATTGGCTATGATGATGTGTTCATTGTTGTCTTTGTTTATCAAATATCTATATGCAAGCTAATCACTTTCTATTTATCACGCTGACTTTTTTTCGTTTTCACAATGCAGGTTAATGCCAGTGGTCAATTCTGTGGAGTTGCAGAGATGACTGGTTCAGTTGATTTTAATAAGGATATGGACTTTTGGCAGCAAGATAAATGGAGTGGGAGCTTCCTGTGAAGTGGCATATCATAAAAGACGTACCGAATGGAAATTTCAGGCACATTATTCTAGAGAACAATGAAAATAAACCAGTAACAAATAGCAGAGATACACAAGAGGTATATGTTTTTTCTGCTCAGATTTGGCAAATTCGTTATTAGTTAAAATTTATCTGTCATTACTGGTGAAGTTTTTGCCTGAGTAGTTGAACTGAATTGTTTGCCAAAATGATTATTGCTATTTATCTAGTGTCTTATTTTGTTATATGATCAATTTCTAAGTTTTCTAATGATGCAATTGATTGATTGACCAATGAATATGTTTGATTGTTTGTTGTTTGTCTGCACACTGAGAGATGCACACTTTGATAGTAATAGTGTTGGTGCTGGGCTCAACATTTTAGTGGAGTCAAAATTCTGAAGAGAAAACAATTTTAAAAATTTGACTAGATGCATGCTGGACTATTAGATGTACTTCTTGAGTTAGTTATCTTGATACTGGATTGAATTGATTCTGGGATGTGTTTGTTATTGGGATGGGTGCAATATTGTAGTAAACATGATTTTGGACATGAATTTATTCAAGTTGAACTAGGTGATATGGTGATCAGCTTACACGGCTTTAATGTTTGATTGAATTATTTAGGGTAAAGTTAGTGGCTTTGTCTTGTTGATAATTTTATTTTTCGGTCATGTCTATTTTTTTCTGAAGCTCTGAAGTTGTTATGTTGACTATCGAATGTTCTTGGTCATGGCAGATAATCTTTTGGAAAGGATTGGAAATGCTGAGAATATTCAAAAACCATACTGTGAAGACATCTTTGCTTGATGATTTTATGTATTATGAAAACCGACAGAAGATCATGCAGGATGAGAAAGCCAAGCTCCCAATCAAAAGTTTCGAAAGTTCACTATTCGTACCGTCATTGGGAACTCCGCAGAAGTTGAAGGATGATACGGTTACCTTAAAACAGGCTTCTATTTCAACTCCCGAGCAGATTGTTAGCAATTCTGATGTCTGTAGCATCAAGTCTGGGAATGAGCAGGCTGAGAAAAATGCAGTTGATAAAGAAGATCTTTCTTCTATCTTAAAGATTGGTTCAATCATCATTACCCCAAAGCAGGTTGAGACTAAACAATCTAGTAATGGTAACAAAGAACCAAATGATGTTCTTACAGTAGGATCCATGCAAGTCAAAGTTAATGGATCTGCCGCGTCTTCTGGTTTCTTGAAGATTGGCAGTATCCCACTTGACACAAAAGCATTACAACCGCAAAAAGGAGATGCTGCCTGTAAAAGTGGATCTCAACGTTAAGTTTTTTGCATATGCTTTTACTGGCTCCATCTGGATTTATGTTTTGCCCGATTGTTAGATACAGTTGGGATGTTCAGTTTCTTTTTGATCAATTTTTGTTGCTCTGCATATTCGAGTTCTTTTGCTAATGCTCTGAGACAAGGCCCTCCTGCTGTCATGGGGAGTTTTCTTTGTTGCAATTTTCATCCAATCTTTGTTGAGAAGCCTTTCAAATCTTCTCACCACTTTCGTTCTGTGATTCTGTCATATTAACAAGATTTATTTTTGTTTTGTTTAGAATATATATTTCATTCTGACTTGGTTTAAAGATGACCAAGTGTTGCAATTGACTGAATGGGTGCGTATTGTTACAACATTTTTTATGGTTTATTTTGTTATTATCAGTATTGTGGAATCAGTATGATATATTTTGCCTATGAAAAGATAATGTGAACAGACTTCGTACTTAGGCAATTGACTTTTTAGTAAATGATTTCTTTGGAAATGTTTTAGGGTGGTATTATACTCCCTCCATCCCAAAATATAAGGTATTTTTTATTTATTTTTAATTGTCCCAAAATATAAGACTCCTTACAATTATCTAGGTATATTTATTACTCTTTTCACAAACATATCCTTATTAATAATACTAAGTTGTGTTGGTATATAAAAAGTTAACATTAAATGTCGGGGTAATTTAGTAAAAGTCATACAAAATTTTAACATATTAATTACACCAACAACTTTACTTAATAACCGTGAAAAAAGAAATGGGGCTTTATATTATGGGACGTAGTGAGTAATATTTTTGTGGAATTGTGGTTATCAGCCTTGGTTTTGGAGTAAAGGGTTCATCCTTGTTTAGGGCAAAATTGATTTTACAGGATAAATCCAATGTAATAAAAAAAGGTTAGAATTTTTGATTGCATTAGGTTGATCCATTAAACTGGGTAATACACTCAAATCCAATTAAATTAATGGCTCATGCTTCGTAGAACTCCCTCTACTCACTAGAACTCTCTTTTTGGTGTGAAAAGATCAAAAGCCCCTTACTGAAATTTGGTTTTTATTTTTTTTTTAAAGATTATGCACGGTTCGGCGCACGGTTGATCGAACTTGATCGAATCTCGCTGCGCCTAACTAGTCAAAATTTATTCAAACACTCCAAAATTATGTTTTGACTAGGTTCAACCAAGCGTGTGTCGATCCAAATCGATCAGCCGTGCGCCGAACCCTCTCCACCGTCCAGGGGTATTTTGAGAATAAAGGGTGGTATAGAGGTTCTAGTGAATAGGAGGGGGGTTGGACGAAGCATGAGCCAAATTAATTTGGTTGAGGTTTGTATGGAGAATCAGTTCGTTTTCATTCTTCAAACTAAAAAATACGGTCATCTGATCAATTTTTTAATTCATTTTAGACATTCCTTTTTTTTGTTCCTACCAAAGTCAAAAATGCACCAAATCTGATTAAAGGTGTAAAGGTATGTTTCATCCCTGCAAATATCAAAATAATCCAGTTTCGTCCCTGCAATTTCAAAAATTTTAAAAAATCCCTTGCAAATACCAAACGCTTCTAGTTTGGTCCCTGTTGTTAACTTTCCATCCAAAAAACTAATGTTTGCCACGTCATCACAGATACATGTGCCACGTCAGCAACCAATGGATGGTTGTCACATGGCGTTCGCATGGCTATGAGGGACACATTATTGTTACTAAAAATATTAGCATTTTGGCATGGGTGGGAATCGAACCCACAACCCTCTAGCTACCAAGCATCCTCTTTAACCACTTCACCACTTATTCTTGATGGAAATAATCTTACAACTGTGATATATATTACCTAACTCCTAAAACCCATATATTGCTATTCATCATCTTCAACCTCAAGATAATCCCCAATTCTCTTCATTGTCTTCTTCAAACCCAAATCCCTAATCTACAACACCAATATCCACAGGAAGTCTACCGGTAAAATGATTCTTCTGTAAACTCAACTCTCTTATATCATACAGATTTTAAATTCCTTCAGGAATTTCTCCCTCCAACGAATTATCAGACAAATTAAGTAATTGTAATCTTTTCAAATACCACACCCCAAAACTCTATTCATTAGTAACATCATTAAGGAAAGTTTCTTCTGAGCACGGTAGAAAAAAAGACACAGTGGATTCTGAAGATGTAAACAAAAGTAGAGAAGATTAGACAAAAACCATGTGAAAATGAAAAGAAAAAACAAAGTAAACTCCAAGAAATACACTTTTTTGACTTTTCACTATTCAGAGAGTTTCAAAATCTTCTTCATTTAAAGAAGAAAAACACTGAGACAAAGATGAGTGTGTTCCCACTTGGAAGATGAACGTTCCTTCCTTCAACACAACAAAATTGCTAACCTAGATCTTGTAAGGAACGAGGTGACGGCGAACATTGCTGGCTGGCTGGGGGAACCGACAGGAGTAGGAGTAGGCGCAGGGGCAGCGGAGACAGTGATATATTGGTAGTTGGTGGTGAGAAGGAACTTCCATGGGTGTTGAGAGAGAGTTCAGTGTTGAGTGAAAGGTCAGGGATGAAGTTAACATTTTTTTTTTGTAATAAATTAAAATAACAAGTTAGAAAAAAAATGGACACGTGGACACCAAAATAAGCCCTATTGGCAGCCACGTCACAAGGAGCTAACACTGTTAGCCAAAAACTAACGGCAGGGACGAAATTAAAAGTGTTTGGTATTTGCAATGCCTTTTTTAAAACTTTTGAAATTGTAGGAACCAAACTGGATTTTTTGGATATTTGCAGGGACTAAATGTACCTTTAAGCCCTAATTAAAATACCAGCACTATTAAAATTTTCCTTTTTCTTCTATTTCATCATCCGATTAGGGCGGTCAAACTCGCTCAAAAAAAATGTAGTCCAGTAAAACCTTAACATTAAATCAAACTCCATTGTTTAATATTTTCTCATTGATATTCACAGTTTCAAAATCTGAGTCATTTGCCAGCTATTAAAAAAAATCTTCAATTGCAAGTCTTTAATCTTCTCTCGGGCAACCAAGAAAACTTAGACCATCCTCGATGGAAATCTCCATATTTGGATACTTAAGTAGGTCCCACGTTTACACATCAATATTTTATATTTTTTTAATGTTACTACTTAATAAATACTCAACTCCTCCAACCAACCACCTACAACAAATTTCTTAATTGGGTCCCACAAATAACCACATATAATTTTTTAATAATAAAAAACTAGTCATGGACCAATGTTTAGAAGAAAGATAAAACTCTTATATAGGAACTCATGCTTAATAGGTACCCACTTTATTTTCTCCACAATGGGGGTATCTATGAAAACTCACTTCTTAAAAGTTAAGAACCCCCCATTGTGGATGCTCTTAACATACTTGAATATGTTTATCAACAGTTCTTGGGGTGTTCGTTGTGCAGATTGGTTTGATTTTGAGTAAAAAAGTGAACCAAACCAAACTAAACTATTGCGGTTTGGATTGATTCGATTTTTTATGAGACAAAACACAATTTAAAATATTGTAAATTGATTTACCCAATGTGGCGGAGGAAACGTGACTAAATAAATAAACAAATGTTGTTAAGAGTCCCACATCGGATGTGAAATGACCTGAAAAAGACTTTATAAGTGGGTGACATCCCTCACTTTACAAGCCGGTTTTGTGGGATTGAGTTAGGCCCAAAACCACATTCTAAGAAATGTTACAAAACATGGACAACTCTTATTTGTAGTGAAAAATATAATATATAGATGAAGAAGTGTTTGTGAGTAGAGAGAGTTAGCTATAGAGCCCAGTGTACCGCTACATCGAAATAAGGTGAGAGAGATGGAAATCCTTGGCTTGACGATGAGTGGAACAAAGATTATTGAGGGGAGGGATATGTGTGGATGTGTGCATGTCTTTGATGACAATATGAGTTTGTTTCGTCTGTTTATCCTAGTCTATGTATAGTTCAAATTTATGCACTTATCTTGAATTCACATGTATCATACAGTTGTATAACATCACTTTATAAAATGGTCTAAAAACTGTTATCCTATTTAGTATGAAGAAACTTATACTATATAGTTTCTTTTGGACAGTGTGTTGAAAATTTCATGTCATTTTAAGTTCATTATAAACTTATTTTGCGATTTAGTTTGGTTCGGTTCGGTTTCTGTAATTAAAACCGCGAACCGAATCAAACCGCGCAGTTTATGGAAAATTGCAGTTTTTTTATAAATAAAATTCTTGAATTTATTACTCCTCTATTTGCCGATGGAATGAAGGAAGATACTAGTAGTATAAGATTTTTTATTAATAAAAAACCACGAACCGAAAGGAGTGCAAGGTCGGAGGTCTCAAGTTCAAACACAGGAATATTTGGTTTGGTTCGGTTTCGATCTCAAGAATTGCTTTTACATGTGAAAGTACCAAAATGGGTCTCAACTTAAAAATATATTGAGGATGAAGGTGAGGATGAAGGGTAGTAAAGGAAGTGAGAGAAAATACCTACTAGAATCAATTCCTTTCCACCGCAAAAGCTACAAATCCTAGCTTCTCTCAGAATCAGTTTTAATGGGTAGAATCGATTTTCGTTGAAGACACCCAAACATAAATTATCAAGCTGAAATCACGAAAGTAGACACTAAAAGTGGTTTTACACCTCTCGAGACTATGACTATGACTCTTTCCACAACTAAAGCAGAGTTTATGACTGCCGCTTATTGTGTGTCAAGGAACCAGGCTAAAAAGATCCTAAAGGAACTGGGATTGAAGTAGGATGATTCTCGTAATCTTGTGTGACAAGAACTCAACCATTAAACTGGCAAGCATATTGAGGTGGATATTGATTCTATTTCCTGAGAGACTTAAGAATGAAAGCTTTCATTCATAGCTAATGAGACACTGAACCTAGAGTTAATGAGATGTTGCCCTTGAAGAATGAAAGCATTCATAAGTTGAGATGTTTGGGAGTGTGTTATTTAAGTGAAATAGAAACTAATGGAGAACCATGACATATCAGCTGTATTACAACGTGATCAAGAAAATCTTTTCAACCCCGCCCCCCTAGGAAAAATCCAACAATAAGCCTAGAAATGGCAATCCAATAAAAGTCAAGCATTACTAATACTCCTATGTTGTATGTGGAAATTAGGAACATAATAATGCCACAACCCCATGGTTTAGACTTCAACTTTTGCTTCCTTAATCATGTCATGTATAGCATGCATAAAGCTTTCAATGTAAGCAAAAAATAAAATTAAAAAATAAAGGAAGTGATCACTTATTTTCTTCACATGTTTATTATTTCTACACTGATACAAACGTCAAAACAACCCCTCATGCCTTATTTATAGTCCACATGAATCTCAAAATTTTAACTAACAATTTAGTTAGAGCGAAAGGGGGAAAATAAAATAAATATTTTAATAGAAGTGTAAGTTTAAAAGTTTGGAGAGGATGGGAGCAAATATCTCTTTTCTTGAAATTTCGTCCCTCCAACAAAATGGAGGATGGGGAGGGGAGAGGAGAGTGAGACTTAAAATTTGTGGATTGTGCTGACTATACTGTCTTCAGTTATTTATTTATTTATTTATTTTCAATTTCAAAACTATCCAAACCCAAGTTATGCTCAGTAATCTTTTGTTACCTACATTGATACCTCTCTTTGAACTTCTTCACTTTCATGTTGTGCAAGCCTTAGTTATAAAGTCATATGAGTTAAGGTTTTAACTACTCTATTTCCTCCACCTTCTTCGAATATATATATAATAGCAAATTATATTTATATTTTCTCCCCCACCTTGCAAACTAAAAGAAGGGAGAATAGAACTTATTTTCCCCTACTTTCACTTCAATTCCCTTCCCTTTTCTTCAACTAATGGCATTGTTGGCGAGCTCAGGAGGCAGTGCAGTTTGAAGGGACGGCATATTAAAAGCTGTATACTCTGCAAATTAAGAAGTGAAAAAAAAAAATGAAGTTCGCAGAGAGAATTCTTCCAACACTTTCAAGGCATAGAAAAATACTTGGTCTATCAAAAAAGTTAAGCGAAACCCGTAAGGGGAATACCAGATAGGGATCATGATTCATGGAAACATACCTGGTAGTGATTTTATGATATCAAAATTAATTTCTGAGCCTATTGCGGTGAGATAGAGTATTTATAGATGTGAATAAGAGTATACTTCTAACTTATATGTTTTCATTAAAGTTCAACATCAAAATTGACTAACTAAAACCAAATACATTACATGCTTCGAGTAGGTTCTTGAACCAAAACTATTAGCTAACCCAATCGACAATGTTAACGTTTTAAAAGTTAAGGGACCACCGACTTGAGAAAAAATAGATAAACATTGATATTGAAAATTTACATTATATCTCTACCCCTCATTAAAACCATCGCCTCTTCCATTTCTCCCTTGGATAATAACAGTGCCTCCTTTCTCTACCCCTCATTATATCTCGAGAAATGCTATCTGGACAATCCTTTTGGTACAAAGACGGACAAGTACAGGGAAACATACGGTGGGACCCAGTTGGTAAGTTTTTAGAATTTTTTTAAAAAATAAAAAACTCCTCTCTCTTCACCTTTTATCTTCATCCTCACTCACTTACCTCTCTCTCTCTCTCTCTCTATATCTGTGTGGATCTTTCTCTCCATGGCACTGCACACAGTTCAATTTCTCAAGCGCTGCACCTCACTGAGACATTTCGTTCAATTCGCCGGCCTCACTCCGTGGTTCCTACGTTAAAGTCGTTATCAACCTTGACAATCATTCTCCTCTTGCTTCTTCTTAAACTTCTGATTCTAAACCGAAATGAGACGTTGATGCAAGAGCTGAGTGGCGGTGTTGTCTTCTCCGAGAAATTCACAGAGGTAGAAGCCGCATTTGGAGGTTGAGGTTCAGGAAGAGAAGGAGGTGTTGGTGATGGATGAGGTTGCAAAACAGAGAAAGAGAAGGCACCATGGAAGACATAAGAAGGAAAAACTCAGCTTAGTCCCCCTTTCATCAACCATTAACTTCCTCTCCAAGTACGCCTATTTCATTTTTTTTCATATTCGGATACTATGCTAATATGACCATTTGTTTGCCAAATTGCAATGTATTTGGGGGGTTTGTTTTTATATTTATTTGTTTTCATTTATGTAATTTTTAAGTAGATCTTTATATTTGATTTGTTACTTTACTTTGATGTTTAAAATCTGAAGAAGAGAATGGAGGTGATCTGGATCGAATTGGCTCGTTGATCACTGAGTTAATTATGTGGAAAGATGTATCAAAATCCTCTTCTCATCACGTTTAAATGAGGACTGTTTCTATAATAATCCAATACTTGGCTAGATGGATCTATCTAATGTGTAGTTAAATATATTAAAAGCTGTATACTCTGCAAATTAAGAAGTGAAAAAAAAAATGAAGTTCGCAGAGAGAATTCTTCCAACACTTTCAAGGCATAGAAAAATACTTGGTCTATCAAAAAAGTTAAGCGAAACCCGTGAGGGGAATACCAGATAGGGATCATGATTCATGGAAACATACCTGGTAGTGATTTTATGATATCAAAATCAATTTCTGAGCCTATTGCGGTGAGATAGAGTATTTATAGATGTGAATAAGAGTATACTTCTAACTTATATGTTTTCATTAAAGTTCAACATCAAATTGACTAACTAAAGCCAAAAACATTACATGCTTCGAGTAGGTTCTTGAACCAAAATTATTAGCTAACCCAATCGACAATGGTAACGTTTTAAAAGTTAAGGGACCACCGACTTGAGAAAAAATAGATAAACATTGATATTGAAAATTTACATTATATCTCTGTTGTAATTGATTAATTCAATAGGACCAAATTGTAATAAGTAGTAGTAGTATTGTTGACTGGTTTAGCAAGTAGCAAGTTTAAAAGTTAGTTAGAAAACTACTGTGTATAAATACTATTCATATCAGAAAATGAAAGTTTAATCTTTCACCAAATTCAGTGTGTGTGCAATTCTGTTATCTCTCTCTCTCGACCTCAAGCTTCTTCAATGGTGAAGCACATTCTGTGCTAACAATTGGTATCTTAGAGCTTTGTTTTAGGTCTGGGAAACACGAGAGGAATAGTGAGGTGTGTGTAAATTGATCTCGGTTCTGTAAAATCACATCGATTTGCGAATCGTAGATCGTGGAAATTGCATTCGATTTCCAAGGATAGGGAAACACGAGTGTGTGTGAGGAATTGGTTGAGAGATCGAGATGAAGCGGTAATGGAGGTTTCAACACGCATTTCGCCGGATGTTCGACGCAAGCAAGATTGGAGCGGTGGTCGACGCAAATGCGTGTTTCGTTTGGTGCTTAGGGCGTGCTTGACTATGTGAATGGCGGTTACACCGCTGCGTTGGCGGAAAATCCAACGGAGGCTCGTGAAATGCTCATCGCGGCTTAAGAAGAAGGATCGAAAAGCGCTCTTCTACATTCATCAATGCGTGGATGCAAAGGTGTTTGAGAAGATCGCGGAGGCAACAAATCGCGAAAAGTGCAGGATACGTTGGGAGGTGCTACGGTGGTGATGCTAGTGTGAAGAAAGTGAAGCTTGATCCACTCCGTAGCGGTATGAATTGTTGCAGATGAAGAAACGATGAGAAGATTGCGACTACGTCACACAAGTCATTACGATTTACAAACCGGATGAAGAATTGTGGAGAAACGCCATCGAGCAAGCGATTGTAGAAAAGGTACTTCGATCCTTGAATTCTCATTTTGATTATGTTGTCAACTGCGATAGAACAATCTAGAGACCTTAGTGCAATCAAAATTGAGGAATTACAAGGAAATTTAGAGGCACATGAGATGAGAATTAAAGATAGATTGGTCGAGAAAGAAAGTGAACAAGCCTTTAAAGGCTCAAACCAAAGAACAAAGGAGAAAACAATAAGAAGAAATGGTGGAATAAGAAAGGAAAGGAAAGCTGGAATAATAATAATAAGAAGAATAATGAAACCGGAGAATCCTCTAAACCTAAGGAAGGTCCTCAGAAAGAACAATTATAATAAGAAGAAAGGAGGATTCGATAAGAGGAAAATACGATTGCTATAATTGTGATAAATATGGCCATTTCGCGGATGAGTCTTTGGAGTAATAAGGGAAAGAAGGAAGAGAATAAGATTGAGGAAGCTAATGCAGTGCAGAATGATTCTGATTCTGATCCTATGTTGTTGATGGTGACTGTTGAGGAAGCTAATGCAGTGCAGAATGAGTCTGATTCTGATCCTATGTTGTTGATGGTGACTGTTAGTGAAGAAATTCCTCAATCTGATTACTGGTATATGGATACAGGGTGTAGTAATCATATGTCAGGCCGTAGAGAGTGGTTGTCTAACCTGAACACTAGTAAGAGAGCTAGGATAAGGTTGGCAGACCATAGAAGCTTACAAGCAGAAGGTATGGGTGATATTGTAATTAAAAGAAAGGGTGGTAGAGATATAGTGATTGAGAATGTGTGGTATGTGCCTGGTTTGAGTTCAAATTTGTTGAGTGTTGGTCAACCGTTGGAGAAGGGTTTCTCGTTAATATGGAAGATGAATTGATGTCTCTGTTTGTGAAGAATGAGAAAACTCAGATCTTTGCAGAGCGAGACTTGAAAAGAACAGGACCTTCAAGGTGAGTGTAGTAGGTCAATGATGTGGAGTGTATGAATGTGACTCATATAGTGAAAATGAGAATTTGGTTATGGCATAGAAGGTATGGACATTTGAATTTTAGAAGCTTGAATGACTTGAGAACAAAAGGTATGGTGATTGGTGTACCAAATGTGAAGCAACCTCAGCAGAGTTGTGAAGTGTGTATGAAGGGCAAGCAGTCCAGATTGCCTTTTGTAGAAGAAATTCCACCTAGAGCCACTCATGCATTAGGGGTAGTGCACTCTGATGTATGTGGTCCCCTAGAAGTTCCTTCATTGGGAGGAAATAAGTACTTTGTGACATTTGTTGATGAGTTCACAAGGATGACTTGGTTGTATCTAGTGAAAGCCAAGAGTGAAGTGCTTAGTGTTTTCAAGAAATTCAAGCTGTTTGCAGAGAAACAGAGTGGTCAGCAGATGAAATTAATAAGAACAGATGGTGGAGGAGAGTATACGTCTAATGAATTTGAGAAATTCTGTGAAGATAATGGCATAATCCATGAAGTAACCCCTCCTTATACACCTCAGCAAAATGGTCTAGCCGAGAGAAGGAATAGGACCATCCTTGATATGGCAAGAACTATGTTGAAGCACAAGAATTTGCCAAACAAGTTCTGGGGAGAAGCTGTATTTACAGCAGTGTATATTCTAAACAAATGTCCAACCAGAAAATTGAAGACAGTGGTACCTGAGGAACTGTGGAGTGGAAAGAAACCGAAGGTTAGCCACTTGAGAGTATTTGGTTCACTGTGTTACACTCATGTACCAGATGCAAGAAGAAAGAAATTGCAGGACAAGAGTGTGAAACTGATATTGGTGGGATATCACTCTACTGGAGGGTATAAGTTGTATGATCCTATTACCAACTCTGTAACAGTGAGCAGGGATGTGCTGGTAAAGGAAGAAGAAGCATGGATTTGGAATAATGAACAGGTTCCAAGTTCATCAAACACAGTTCCAGTGACAGTTGAAAACACTGAAATTGAGCCAAATGTGTTTGATAGTGACAATGAGAATGATGTGAATGATCAACCACCTGAATATCAATCAGATGAAGATACTGATGATAATGCAGAAGCAAATGTGAGGCCAACTAGAGCAAGGAACCCTCCACTCAAAGTTAGCGAGTTTGAGATCTTCGACAAAGGCATGCGAGAACTAATGAGGGAGAGCTAGTTCACTTTGCTCTCCTAGCAGATGCCGAGCCATTAACTTACTCAGATGCATTAAAGGAGAAAGTGTGGAAATTGGCTATGGAAGAAGAGCTAAAGTCAATAGAAAAGAATAATACCTGGCAGTTAGCAAAACTACCAGCAAATAAGAGGCCGATCAGTCTAAAATGGGTGTTTAAAGTGAAGAGAAATCCTGATGGGAGTATAAGTAGACACAAGGCAAGATTAGTAGCTAGAGGATTCTTGCAAAAGAAAGGTCTAGACTACGAGGAGGTGTTTGCTCCGGTTGCTAGGCATGAGACCATAAGAATGGTGATTGCCTTAGCTTGTAGTAAGGGATGGAAGTTGCTGCACTTAGATGTTAAGTCAGCTTTTCTCAATGGAACATTGGAAGAGGAAGTATATGTGAGTCAAGTGCCTGGTTTTGAGGTGGCAGGCAAAGAAGGTTATGTGTATAAATTGTTCAAAGCCTTGTATGGGCTTAAACAAGCACCTCGGGCTTGGAACAAGAAGATAGATTCATTCCTCATCCAAGATGGTTTCATGAGATGCAAGGTTGAGTATGGTGTTTATGTGAAACACAAGAAAGGTGAAATTGCAGTATTAATCTGTCTGTATGTTGATGATCCATTAATAACAATGTGGTGTAGTAGAGGAAATCATTGCATTTAAAACCGAATGTTGAATGAATTTGAAATGACAGAGCTTGGAAATTTATCTTTACTTGGGAATGGAACCGAAGGAGGTAAAGGGTGGAAAATATCGCATCAAAGTAGGTATGCATCACAAGTGTTGGAAAGATTCAAAATCTTTGCAGGTGCAATTGCAAGCAACACCGCAGAGTCAAATGTAAAACTTCGCAGAATGATGATGAAGATGATGTAGATCCAACATTATTCAAACAAGTGGTTGGATCACTCGTGTATCTTTGCCATAGCAGGGAGTTCGATATAGGGTTTGCAGTGGGCTTAGTGAGCAGGTTTATGACCAAGCCCAAAGTATCTCATCTCTTAGCTGCAAAGAGAATCATGAGATACATAAAAGGAACTCTGAATACTGGTATACTGTTTTCTGAGAATGCAGGTACTGATGTAATCACATTGGAAGGGTATTCAGATAGTGATTGGTGCGGTGACAAAGTTGGAAGGAGGAGTACTACTGGTTATGTGTTCAAGTTTCAAGGAGCATCAATTTCTTGGTGTTCCAAGAAACAATCAGTAGTAGCTCTTTCATCGTGCGAAGCAGAGTATGTGGCTGGAGCAGTGACTGCTTGTCAAGCAGTTTGGTTAAATTCATTGATTGAAGAACTGGGTCTGAAAGTGCAGAAACCTATCAAGGTGTGGATAGACAACAAGTCAGCTATAAGTCTTGCAAAGAATCCTATTTCACATGGGAGGAGCAAGCATATCGAGACGAAATTTCACTTCCTTAGAGAGCAAGTGCAGAGGAATGTGATTGAAGTAAGCTACTGTCCAACAACTGAGCAATTGGCAGATTTACTAACTAAATCTGTGAAGACAGATCAGTTTGTAAAGCTGAGAAAGAAACTGGGAATTGTTGAATTTTAGTTTTGTGTCCTTTGAATTAAGGGATGGTGTTGTAATTGATTAATTCAATAGGACCAAATTGTAATAAGTAGTAGTAGTATTGTTGACTGGTTTAGCAAGTAGCAAGTTTAAAAGTTAGTTAGAAAACTACTGTGTATAAATACTATTCATATCAGAAAATGAAAGTTTAATCTTTCACCAAATTCAGTGTGTGTGCAATTCTGTTATCTCTCTCTCTCGACCTCAAGCTTCTTCAATGGTGAAGCACATTCTATGCTAACAATCTCTACCTCTCATTAAAACCCATCGCCTCTTCCATTTCTCCCTTGGATAATAACAGTGCCTCCTTTCTCTACCCCTCATTATATCTTCTAACTGCCAATACCATCTCTTTTTCTTCTTCCTTCTCCATACTCCGAGCTGGCTAACCTTTCTCTCAGGATTTTCCGTTTATTTTTTCACCATAAAAGGAAAAATCCCCTTTAATACTAATGTATTGAGTTCAAGCTGCATAATCTCATGGGGAGACTTATTATTTTAAGGAGAGATACTCAGAGGGTTCTTCGCTAGAGAATACAAAGCAGTATCTACTTTTACAACCAACGCTAATTTTTCAAAGAGATATTATCAACATTATTTAGCTAGAAGGAAACTTGTGTCTTTGCTCATTTGCTAATAAAAAAAGTGTTCCCTTTCATGTTGACTCATATTTTCGTATCATATATCATATAAATTCTGGAAGTGATTTTTCGTTTATACTCCCTCCGTCCCAAATTGTTTGTTGTTTTAGCAAATTTATTTTATCACAAATTGATTGTTGTTTTAGATTTCCAATAAAACTTTTAATGTTCTTTTCCCCTATTAATTATGACAATTTTTTCTATTCAATAAAAGATTCACGTTTATCTATGTAGAGAGATAAAGGGTTAAATGGTAAACTATACAACACTTTTTAAAAAATCTAGACTCCCAATCATTTTTCTTAAAGGTGTGCAAAAATCTTAAACTGCAAACAAAGTGGGACGGAGGGAGTAATGAAAAGTTAAAGGTTGACAAATGAGATTGAAGTTTTGGGACCCGGATCCTCTCCAATCAGAAGTCCCTACAGCACTCCGGTCAGTGTAATTCTCTCCATTGGATCTCTATAATACCCGATCTCAACCCTTAAAGGCTAAGGATTGCAAAACATGAAAAAGAAAATTCACTTTGTTTGCAAACAAAGGAGAGAATGAAAAAAAATCAGTTGAAGCTTCTATAAGAGAGATTGCAAAGCACCATTATCAACAAATTATCTTACAATTGTTTTCTACTAGGAGTTAAATTTTCATCGATAGTGAGGCCAAATTTATAATTATGTGTTTATAATTTTTTATTTGCTTTAATACTTTAAAAAAATTAGATTTATTGTAAAAAATAAATTAAAATTCACAAAGTATTTATATGAATTATATTAAAGTAATAACTTAATTATTTTAATTAAATTGAGTTATACAAAAAAAATACCTACTCATTTATATATATTCACTTATATAAATAAGTTGTTAACAAATAATTTGATTATATACTTTGTATATTGACCCTAACATCCCACTGAAAAATTAATGATGGAAATTTTATTTTTTATTGGTATATAAGTAAATTTTTAAGTAAAAACTTTAATTTAGAACTGATAAAATAAGATTATTATTTTTTCTTGTAATTAATTGACACTACATACTTTATTTTGTTTTACAAGATTTAACGTTAGTAAAATTCTTTAATATGCATAATTAGTGTGTGTATTTTGTTCTACAACGATTGGTATTGATTTCAAATGAACTGATTTTAAATAAAAGTACTACGTTGAAAGTAAACTGATTATTGTTTGAACGATTTTAGATAAAAGTGGGTTAAACAATAAACTTGAGAGTATACATTACTTGAGTGAAATTGGTCACCGATAAATATTTTGATGTCCAATTTGGTCTCCAAGAACAATCAATGAGAGAAATGTTAGTTTCTCTATCAATTTTCATTGAGACTGAGCCGCTTACTTGCTGATGTGTGATGTTTAGTCGCCGATGTTTCTTAACTTGTTACTATTATTTTATATATGGATGTCATTTTTGGTACACTAAATACATTATGTAGGGATTCTTTTATGTTATTTTGTACTTGTGTTTTGGATAGACACTTAATGTATATAACCTTTTATTTGGATGAATCCTTGATGTATGGAACACTTTATGTATGGATCCTTTATGTATGGAATTCTTGATGTGTGGATCTTTATGTATGGAATATGGAACCTTCTTATGTTGGTGAATATTTTGTGTATGGAACATTCAAGTAGCAAATAACTCTTAAATTCAACTAACTTGGGCCGGGGGAACTAATATGGGCAAAGTTTGGAATTTTAGGGACTTAAATGAGTAGTTAAGTGAAAAAGAAGATGAAATAATATAAGTATGGCATGAGGGACTAATTTTGCCCATAATTGAAATTAATAGGGACTTAAATGGAGAAGTATATGTGGTAAATATGAGTCAGGTATGAGGGATCAATTTGACCTAAAATAGGAAATGTTATAGACTTAAATAGGTACTTTCAAATTTGAATTACTAATATTGTCACATAAGCGATTTAACGTGACGAAATAGACAGAGGGACTAATGTGTCTTTTGTTTGTAATTGTTTGAGGTTAAAATTAATATTAATTATTCTCGAAGATCAAACTGGAAACAACTTTTAAGGCCTCAACGGCTCAGATGATCCCGAACGATCCAAAGGCTCAGAGCCACCTCTCGAAACTCTATAAATAGTGGTTCTCATAACCACACAAGGTACGTTTTCTTCAACCCTACAACATCCACGATTCTCTACTGACTTGAGCGTCGGAGTGTCTTTGCAGGTACCCCCTCTCATTCCAACACACAGAGATCGACTCGGCCAGGAGCATTACCGACTGCAGTCCCGGGCCGACCCGGAAAAGACAACTAGGTACATAACAGAGGCTAAACATGAATTACATACATCTAGTAAGCAATATTGTTTGAATATAAAGATACAATATCAAAGATGAAGCTATTTCAAGAGAAACATTAGCTGATATTTAAAACCTGTGATATAATTGACCAATCAAGCTATTACAATGTAGGCTCAAAAAATATAGACTACATTCTAGTTCTAGTATATATATATATATATATATATATATATATATATATATATATATATATATATATATATATATATATATATATATATATATATATATATATATATCTCATCACACATTACAAGGCCACAAAGACAACCCACAATAATATATATCTATACATTATGATACTATATGATATATAATATACCCTCCAATTTAAAGCAATACTATATTAACTTTTGTGGAGTCTGGGAGAGCACCAAAAGCAACAACCAGCTAGCTAATAAATGAGATCACCAAGAGACTTAAACGCCACATCTCCACCTAAAACCTTAACTAACTATTGCATTCATAAGCAGAGAGCTCAACAACAGTCTCAGGTTGACCTTCTCTCAAACAATCAACAGGAGGAATAGTCAAAGACTCTTGTCTACCATAAGCATTCCAACAAAAAGGTTCATCTAATAATTCCCCTTCATAAGGCAATAACTCAACATCAGAAAGTGTTATGTTGGTACAAGCAACTGAGTCACTACAAGCAAAGTGAATTGGAGGTGTTCTAACATCATATGTACCCTTTATGTTTTTGTACGACACATTATCAACATGTACTGCTGATGTTTGGTTTAGACATTCCTTTGACATGCAATAGTATTGGTCTATGTTTATGCAGTTTCGAACATTCTCCATTTGAATGTTTTCGAATGTTAGGCCTGATACTGAACCTGTACCTCCTTGCCAGGTTTTGATTCGGAGGCCGTTGTCTGATTCTTTTATGATTGAGTTGCGGACTGTTAGGTTTGATACACATGCGTGCGAGTTGTGTACTCCTAGACTTCCAATGCTGTAGAAAATAGCACAGTAATTAAGCATTTAGTTGTGAAAATTGCTGAAATTAGCATCATTTTAATTGATATATATGTATGTCTAATAGACTAGGGCTATGCCTTTATTTGGTTCTGCAACCAAACTCTTTTAAATCATGTTTGGATTGGTCAAACGTGATTTGAGCATAAATGAAATTAAGATTTTCGGTCTCCAATGCTGGTCGTATTGACAATTTCAGTTACAAGGAAACGTGAAGTTGTGAAGTTTCAGGTTCAAACCCGAGTGAGTGTGACTGTGTGATAGTTATGTGGTGTTTATTTATTATCTCGTCTAAGTTTACCAAAAAATAATATTAAGATTTCTAGTTTTCAGTTTGATGTGAAATAAGTTACCAAATTAATAGTATCATGACAAGTATATATTATATACACACAATACATCCAAACATGAATCAATAAAAATCATTTTTTTTTGTGGAACATCTAAATATAAATCACTTTACGTTGAATTGACTTTTAAGTAAAATAAATTTTCTACGTGTTTAGAATCACGACAAAAATGCATACAAATGTTCAGCTAACTTGAAGCTACATTGCTAACTTCCACCAAATAGACACTCTCACCGAGATTCCAAACATAGGCTTTGTAAAATCAATTTCATTAGAATCAATTTTGGTTACTGCAAAACCAAAGGTACACTTTGTTTCATTTGTCTCTATAAGTTGATTTAATCAAACTAATTTTACAAAATTAAGTTTATTCAAAAGCATGTTTTGCAAACATTCGTACTATCACATGAAGGCAATAAATTGCTACCATAGAATCTTACATGGACAAAAGAGAATAATAGAAACTATTGTCATATTAATAGTGATTGGGTAGTTTGAATGTTCCAACTTCCAACCATTAAAGTAATATATAGTCATGTAGATAAATAATTTCTGTGGTCATTTCAATTCAACCTCAACTTTAAGATTAATTACACTCACACTACAGGTTAAAGTCATTTTCATGTAGTTTGCCTCTTGAAATTATTTTAGAACCATAGCAAAGATAAATATATTATATAACAAACAAAATTTGGGTTAGTTGCTTATTTTTATTTTATTTGTTAGTTATTTTAGTTGGTAGTTATTTTAGTTAATTACCAAATTAAACTAAAAAAAAAAAAAAAGAGAAAGTATGTGACATACCTAATCCCGTGGGTAGGAGCACACGTTACACCTTCTACATTCACATCAGAACAACCAGGTCCAATTGAAATGCAATCATCACCTATTCAAAAATAATAATAATGTTTTCTAAATTAATCACATGACATAGAACATAGAACAAAATTAAATTGCCATTTTGAGAAAGTGAGACATTGGTCTTTTAATAGGAGAAAGTACCATTGCTTATCATGGAATTATAAATGCCAACACCCCTCGTGTTTCCTAGGTGGATTCCATCAGTATTGGGACTAAGTTTAGGAGCAGAAATTGACAACTTATCGATTAGTACTCCTTCACAACCATCGAATTTCACATGGAATTGTGGACTGTTTTGTATTTTTAACCCACTTAGAACCAAATTCGAGCTCATAAAGAATCGTATCATCTATAAACAAAACAATTATTAGTGTTGGATCGCGAAGAGAGCCTAAAACACGAGATTTCACAGTTTACTTACTGTAGGGCTATCACATGGTCCTGATATAGTCTTTCCATCTGGACTCTGAAAAATGCAATTTGATTTCATTCAACATTAAAAAGGATATAAAAGTAATTTTCTTAAGAGTGAGGGTGGGGGAAGTAAAAAATGGTGTGAAATTAGTAAAATTACCCTGTGAGGTTTACAAGGGAGATCCCACCATTGTTCACCATTGCCTTCAATAATTCCAGTCCCATTGAGAGTCATTTGATCAAGTCTATAAAACACAAGCCATTGACTTTTGCTATCTTTCTCTGGCCAACATTCTGGTCCATCTGGTGCCATTAGAGTACCATCTATCTGTATTATAATCAATTTATATACATTTTCAACTTTGTTAATAAATAATAATTTTATTAATATAGTCTAGTTTAAGCAGCCTAAAAAAATGATTTAACTTTATTTTAAAAGGACAACAATATATATTAGGGGGTGTCTAATATGAACCTCTTAAAAATGGTTCAAAGGTAGATCTTTATTATTTTTACTAAAAAGAATTTATTTTAATAATAAAAAAAAATAGATAATAAAAATAACATTTTATTAAAACTTAATAAAAAGTAAGAGGCCCCACCGTTGAACGGGTTCCATATTAGACAACCCAGATGAATTTTATAGGAATGAAATTTGTATTTTTATTTAAAAGAGAGAGAAAAAAAGTAGAAAAATTAAAGAAGCATTCTTACTTGGAATACTAGTCCTGGTTTACAAGGACCTGAAAAGATAGTTGAAGTGATTTTAAAACAGTAGTTTTCTGGAGCTAAAACAACTCCTGAATCTACTGCACAAGCTGCTTTCCAAGCTGCTCTAAATGCAGCTGTATCATCAGCTGAACCATCACCAACTGCGCCGAAAGATGTTACATCGAAAATGTAGTCTGAAGGGGATTCGCCACCGGGATATGGATCAGAAGGAACACTAGGAGAATTAGAAGGAGGTGAAGGGTCACTTGGTACTGGAGTATTAGTAGGAGGATTTGGAACAGGGGAATTTTTGTTCTCTTTTTTGTGATAGTGGTATCTTCCTTCAACATTATCCAAATTATGGATGAAAATAATTATTGTAATAATGCATAAGAGAAAATATACATGAATGTGAGCCATAGCATAAGCTTCTTCAATGATTATATCTGTGGAAAGAAAATACAAAAATGTTAAGGTTTAGAAATGTTATAGAGAGATAAATGGTGGAGTTTTGAATTGATATATTAAGAGGATTCAAAGATTGTTATTTATACTCCAAAATTTGGATGATAGCTGAGGAATAAATTCTGAAGAAGAATAAGGTGGACACGTGTTGATTTTTTGTGGCTCGTGAAAACCGTTGGAAGTTTTTAGAGGTTAATAATTTTCTTTGGTAAATATAAATAATTTTTTGTGTTCAATTAAAATGATTCCTTTGCTTTCTTCTTTAGACAACTTTTGCCGTTAGTTTTTTTATCTGTTGTATTTTGTGTATTGCTTTGCTCTGAGGTTCAGGTTTTGTTGAAAAAACCGTGCTTAAACCAACCATATTATTGCTCAAAATACAATTAGCAGAAAACTATGTATATATTGAAAGCTTAGGTGACTTCAAATATATATATATATATATATATATATATATTTAACTACGGAGTGTCCTAATATATATTGAAAGCTTTGTTTTTCTTTTGTTCGGACTATTGTTGGCTAACTACGGAGTGTCCTAATACTTTCTATGAAAAGACTAATCTCTGCTCGTAATTAGAATCAAGTTTCGTAGACTAATCTCCGCTCATATTTTGGACAAAATTTCGCACTAACTAACACCGAGTTTGTTCACTTCAGAAATCGAACAACGGAGCACCGGGTTGACCCCCGTGTCACAGGGTGGACTATGCAATTAGGCTAACGATTTTGGTTGTAAGTTTAGTTAAAAAGACAAAATTTGTCCTTTTAAAACAAATTAACTAATTTTAGGTATTAAACCCCTGAAAAAAAGTAGTTCAATTAGTGAATTAAGAGACACAAAAAAAAAAATATACACTATACACTGGAAGTTCAGTATTCAAACCAGAAAACTAATTAACAACTAACATTTGATTGTAAGAAAAAAGTATTAAAATTTTCACATGGTATACTTTTGCTTTTACGCCTCATTTATATATTTGAAAAAAAAAAGGAGAAAATCTTACACCAATCCTTTACGCCATTTCTCACAGGAGATACAGAAGCACCCCACCCACCCGTGTAAAAAATTGAATATATACACATACAGTGAAAGAAAACTATTAAAATAATTCTAAAAAATTAACATGAGTTTTTCACCTTATTTTGTCTGGTTATATGACATCATCATTCATCATAAATTATTTAGCTACAAGTTAGAACCAAAATCTCTGAATGAAAAATTAGCAGATAGTAAAAAAAGAAGAAAGCTACACATCATAGGAAACTAGCTAGGAAGACATAAAATACAATACAACTTACATAATCAAATCTCAACAACCTTTCTAGTTTAAGTTAAACAATATCTATCTGTCTTTCCATGCAATTTATGAACAATAAACACTTTCTTGCATGCTAGATTAAGCAACTAATCAAATTTTCTGATTGAAATGTTTTATTTCTTCATGATTAAGCACCCAATTACATTGGTTTATACTTAAATATTTGCTTGTTCTGTTTTATTCTCAAAGTACGTATGAGAGAGAATCATCCTTTCTTACTAGCTTTGTGTATATAAGTACACATATAAGTGTTTAGTAAATGTCACTAAAGTAATGAAGCATTTCATTTCTTCTAAGAAATTGAAAAGATCTCAACACCAAATCGGCCTCATCGTCACGTGGCACAATTGTTGACTCTTATTTAAAATTTTGATCTAAAGGTCATCATTTTTTATTGTTCAGATCATTGATAGCCTATCCACTGAATGTTTTAACGCTTTTAACGAAAGACTAGTATTATTCGTGCTTAAGAGTAAATTTTGGACTGATCAACAATAAGGTTAGCTTTGATATCAATATTAAAAAAAAGTGTATATAAAATGAGTAATCCAAATCGTGACTCTATATTGTTGTTTAGCTAGTTGTGGCCCTCAATTTATTATTGGGTAGACTACTATTCATACCCGACAACAGAATTAACGCATTCACGGGTGGAATCAAATCCTACATCATGTAAAGCATATACAAGGTGAAACAAAACCAAGCTATGAGACACACATAAAGTGTCACAACTAAGAAAGTGACCCAACATATACAAACTCAAATCCTCAATTAAACAGTAAGGCCTAACTCAACTGACAAATGTCGAAATTGTTAGGTTATATATGTCCCGAGTTTGAACCCAAACCTATAACTTCTCAGTTCTGTGTGTGAGTTTCAAATAGCACTTGCTACACCAATATCGACAAAAAATCCCCCAATTAATAAAATATAGACAACTCAAATATATATATATATATATATATAATGAAAAATAAATTAGAATTGGTGACTTCACCTGTGCTCAGGAAATTTCTGTAAGCATCCAATGCAGTAGATTTAACGTGAAGATTGTGACAATGTGTATAATGTCTAAGAAAATTTATCGTGCAAAAAGAATGACTTGCTTTATAAAATATATGTGTATGAGAAGGGACTTATATATAGAAGAAGGATGAAGAATTGAAGAGAGAGATATGGAAATATTTGAAGATGCAGTCGTGTTTGTCTTAACCTGTCACGTGTGTACAATCACAGACAGATGTTAGAGAAAGACTTTAAAAAGAACAAAAACAATTGTAGTTTCAATTCAACAGAGCAATAGTTATGACTAGAGATATTCTTAGGGAGAGGAGCACTTTTTGTGATGGTAAATGACAGCAGTGTTTGTAGCCAGAAGAAATCTACAAGTTTGCAATGCTTCGAATATCGAAATCGACACTAACTCGCTGAGACTTTTGGATCATAGTTCAACTACTATGAATTCACGACCGATCCACTCAAATAATCGAATTGAAGAGAGTGTCAAATCGTAGTTTAACTGTTTGAATTGTTTGATTGGTTCGATTTTTAGAATACTTCATTGAGTATCATACTCAACATTTCAATCATCTTTTTGGTTTAGATTGCTGGCTACTCAAATAGTATCTCAACGGTTTCATCGAAAGAATAATCTCTGCTCATGCTTAGGAGCAAAATTCACACTACCAACACCGAATTTGTCAAATACATGAATCAAACCCGAGAGCATCGAGTCGACTGTGTCTCTCGGGTAGCTTAAGCCATTGGGTCAATGATAGTGATTCAACATTCAATCATCTAATACAATTTATTTTATATTTATTTATTTAATATAAATATAAATTTTGGCACTCACAATACCGTTGGCCCAGTGACATAAACTATCCTAGAACACATAAGATCGATCCGACGCTCCCGGACTCAATTTCCACATTGAACAAACTTGAAGTTGGTTATTGCGAAATTTACTCCTAAGTACGAACAAGAAATAGTCTTTTGTTGAAAGCATTAGATACTATTTAGATAACCAACAATCGTCCGAACCAAAAACTAAGAGCATTGTGGGTAGAAAAAGTTTTATTCCTTATAGAGAGAAGTCTTTGTACTAGGACTTTCTTCTCTCTCTTAGCTTAAGCGGGTCCCGTTTAAAAGTTTGTGAGTTATTTGTAGATAAAATGATGATGTGTAGTTATTTGTGGGACCCATTTAAGAATTTTTTTGAAGGTATTGCATTAGGGGGGATTGAGTGCTTATTAAGTATTAGTATTAAAAATATATAAAAGAATGATGTGTACACGTGTGAATCATTTAAAGACTCAAATGGGAGTCCATCCGTCATGGATGCTCTAATAAATTCAAGGTACTTAAAAATTCTATATGGAAAGGACACGTGGCAGATGTTGATATACACGCGCCCCACTTGCCAAGTTAGTGGTTAATTGTCTAATGAGTGGGGTCCACTACGGTGATGATTGAAAGTGTTGTTCTTTCTTTGTATCAGAGTTCCAACTTCCAACACACAATATATGATCACTCACATGCAGCTCTAAGCAGATTCTACAGACACCCAAAGAAGTAAAGAAAGTCTTCTTTGAATTCACATTCACACATATACTTCATCATCTTCATCAAGAAGAGAAGAAAAAGGGAGACACGTGTTGATGTTGTAGGGGAAAAAATATTTCACGGGATAATGTTTTTAGTGTATGTGTCACGGGCGAATGTACGGAAGTAGAAGTGGATTAAAAAGTTGATTAATTAATATATTTAATTAATGGTTTTTGTTTTTTCTGAGATTCTAATAATGGTTCTTGTTATGAGAATGTGATGTATGAGATTTGGAACAAAACACACAATTCTAGTGTCTGATTCAGTGACTTTGTTAAGACATTAGTTTAAACTTAATTATGTTTCTATTTGTTTTAATGATAGGTTTAATTAAACACAAGCACCAAAAGACTGGGATGAACCAGCTAAGGAAATGTTGTTATTATTAGGTGTTGTTCCAAATTAACAGGTGTTTTGCCTTATTCTAAATAAAACACAAATCCTAGCACATGAAGGATTATCCTTATTATTTTTAGGATTTTCATTAAAAAAATGGTATATTGAGGGTAGGGCTGGACAACGGGCGGGTTCGGGCCCAAAACAACTCACCCAATCTAACCCGCGGTTGACAATATCAAGCCCAAATCCGCCCATTGCTTGACTCGGTTTGGGCGGGTTTCGGTTTTCGGTTTCAACGGGTGGGTCGGGTTGGAGCCATGGGACGTCTGTGAAGGAAGAAGAAAATCGTTCATGAAAATGAGGATGAGAGAAACGAGTATCTTAAAAGACATTTTCAACAAAGAAAGCTAAAAGAAAAAAATAAGGCAGAGAGTGAATCTGTTAAATTTATTTCTATAAACATATTAAATTTATTTCTATAAACATATTTAGCTCTCATTTTACTAAACAAAATAGGCCGTTACAGAGTATATGTTGATCCGAAAGAAATGAAGATGTGTGTTGAAGTTGCTAGTATGAACAAAAAGAAGAGGAAACTTGGTTAGAAAATAATAGAGAAATGGTGAGTGTATTGAAGATGGTTTGAAAGAAGATGAAGAGGAAAATAGTCATAACCGAGGAAGATATATAGTGAGAGAGATTCAAAACTGTGGAACAGTGCAATAAAGTAGTGGTTGGTTTTTGTGTGAAGTGTATGGTTTCAAGACTTTCAATTCCAATTAAAGAGAGTGGTTTCAAGGAAAAAGTTAGTGGTTTTAAGAAAAGGTCGTGGTTTCAAACTTTTTCTGTAACAACAATTTATTCCCATCGGCTTGCTTTTTTTTCACTATTATCGATGGTCTGTGCCTCTCTGTCCACGAATGTGGCTGTCTGTCATTGTACAACCCAATGGTCGGGCGGGTTCGGTTACCGCTGGTTTTAATATGAAAATCCAGACCCGCCCTTTTAAAACCGTGAAAATCCGTTTTACCTCTGCTCTGCGGGTTCGGGTGCCAAAGACAGATCCGTAGCATTTATTTTTGACTCGGTTTTTGCGGGTTCGGGCGGGTCACGGGTTTTTGTCCAGCCCTAATTGAGGGTGTCGTGGTACTGGTTTAATGAAAGGGCGGGCCAAAATTTGAGTGTTTCGTTTTCTAGTGAGAGTTCGTGATCCGATGTCAAGTAAACGCATCACATGATGTCACTTCCTCCGTTTCAAAATAAAGGTATCGCTTACTAAAAATATTATTTCAAAATAATTGTCACTTTCTAATTTTAATGAAATTTTCTCCAATATTACTTTCTAATTAATACTATGAGCATCACTCCCAAAATATTATCATCTATTTTGCATTTATGATGATTTTTTTTACCCCCCACATCCTCCCTCTCACCCCCATAACCCATTTTATTCCAAAATTACCCTTGATTTTTAAAAAAAAAAACATTTTAGAAAAATTTCCTGAAATACCTCACAAAATGGTATTTTCGGTTCGTATTTTTTTTGAAAAAAAAATTACGTTGAGATTCCCGGATTACCTCATAGGTAGGTAAATTCGGTTCATAAATTGTGAACCTGATTTACCTACCAATGAGGTAAATCTCAGAAACCCATTTTTAAAAAAAAATTATTTTTAAAAAGATACGCGTCTGGTACAATTTAGAATACAATACGAACTTGTTACGATATACGAATAAAGATACGTCTAAATACGAACTAATATACGTCAAAATAGGCGAGGCGATCCACGCATGAGCGAGTGCTTCTCATAGAGCGGTTGCTACGAGGATCATAGAGTGGTTCTTTGCTTGACTATCGATCGCCGCGCGATTTTTTCGGGGAGCGATGAGCGGAAGTCACATGGAGTAGTAGGATCATAGGCGTGATTGTCCGTCTATTTTGATGTATTTTAGATCGTATTTAGGCGTATCTTTACTCGTATATCGTAACGCGTTCAGTATCGTATTTTAAATCGCAATATGACGCAGCGTATCTTTTAAAAATAAAATTTAAAAAAAAGGGGTTCGGATTTACCTCATGGGTAGGTTCTAAAACCGGATTTACCTACCAATGAGGTAAATCCGGGAAACCCCACAAACAGATTTTTTTTTCCAGATTTACCAATATTTGAGGTAAATCCGGGAAAGTTAATTTTTTTAAAAAAAATTACAGAGGGCATTTTTGTCGTTTTGGTATTTTGGGGTGTGAGAGAGAATGAGGAGGGTGAAAAAAAACTCTTATGATGGTGGTGAATACACCAATCACTAATAAGGTTAATTATGTAAAATCATTATTCTCTTTCTTCCTTTTACACATTTTTCTTAATATGTGTGAAATCTCTAAAGCGACAATTAAAATAAAACAGAGAAAGTATCTACTATATCAACACTAGATTTATACCATTTAACTACTAATGAATTATTAATTGGGCCACTTGATAACCATGACACATAGCTTTTAGAGGGATATTTTGATTTTCGCCTTTTTTTACACATTTCCACGTGTTTGAGCTCTTCCTTCTCTCATCATTTCTCTTTGACAAAATTCAAAACTCTCTCTTCTCTCATCATTTCCATCTAAACAATAAGAATTTGTAAAAATCACTTTTTCGTTAATATTCAAACAAAAATCACGTTACGTTAAGCTCACTTTTAATTAAAATTAATTCTTCCAAAATAAATTCTCATCGTTGTCGAACCAAACAAACACCAGGTCTAATTCAAAAGTTGTGTGAGTGTTGCTAACACTTCTTTGTGTGTGAGAGAGAGAGAGAGATAATATATGAGCAAAATTTTAAGTATATATTTTGAGTTGTAATTCCATTCCATTCCAATGCTAAACCCAACTTAAGTACATTCATTGTATCATGATTTCTTGTGATTATACCTCTTGCAATGCTATTTATCTTGAAGTATATCGTCATATTCTATTTATCGAGAAGAGGTGAGAAGAAACTATTTAGTACATTATTTATTTATTTTTGGCAAAAAGAGGTAGAGAGCCTCATTAAAACCTTCTGATGCAAACTCTCCTAAGGAAAAATCATTTAAAAGGAAAGATTACTCTTACTATTATTATTAAAAAAAAAGAAAAAATAAAGAGAGTAACAAAGAGATTAGGGGGGACTAGACCAAAACCCTTGGCAGAAACAAATGTTAGCGAAAACGGTAAAATGGAAGACCTAACCTATTAATGGTAAAGTCCTCCAAAGCAAAATTGGACAACAACTCCCACCAATTAAAACACTAACTAATAAACCTAGAATTAGTTTGCTTATTTGTACAAGAGTTTCCCTCTCGGTAGATATGAGAAATAAGAAACATCATCCTCTTAGATGTAGCAATGCAATTACACCATCTATTTCTAAGTCTCCAAGGAACTAAACGAATGGACTTATAAGAAGCCACTACAAGAGCAGAATCACATTCAATCCAAAGCTTGTACCAGCCTCTCTCAAAAGCAACTTCAGTCGACTTCCTAACGACCAAGATTTCAGCTTCAAAAGCAGTAGCAATGCCTACAAAATCATAAAAACAACCCATAATTGCCCCACTTGTGTCACAGAACAAGCCACCATAAGCCGCATGACCATGGTTACGGGAGGCCCCATCAGAGTTGCATTAATCCAACCGCACAAAGGCTTATGCCAAATGGCTTCTACAATAGACAGAGCCTTTAGAGGGTGGCCCAACACGGAGAAACTATTTAGTACATATATAAGTACATTTATAAATGAGTTAATGAATGGTTGAATGTGCTTAGGAGGGGTGTCATGAACCTAAGCTCAAGGCCCATAGGTTTCACTCAACAAAATGTTGAGTGTGGATTCCCCAACGGTACGTTAAGAGCACTTAGATATGTAAGACTATTATGGGAGAGGGATGTATTATTGGTATAATAATAAAAAATATGTGGAGTATATTATGGTAAGGAGTCTCGAAAGAACTCACTAAGATTATGTAATCTCACCCCTGTTTGTCGTTGTTTTTCCGACAAGCAGGTGAAGCCTCAAGAAGGTAATGCAAAAGGAAAGGATTCCAATGTTGGAGGACTTTTATGTCTAAGAAGTTTTAGCATATTGTTATTGTGCTAGTCTCATATGTTGAGATCTTTTGTCTTTGTTTAAGTATAAGACTTAGCTTGTGATGTATGAAGCTTCATACACGTTTGTATTTTGGGATTAAGTTTTTCGTGTCGATCCCGAATGATGATTCCAACCGGTTTATGTTCAGAATCTTTAACTATTATTGTGAAATTTTGTATCATCTTAGGTCTAGTATATGGATAATTGCTATTCCATGATTGTGAATCCAAATTATGAATGTGTATCTTTGAAATGTTTGATAGGGTAATATTCCAGATTTTATTGTCAACCAAAATCTAGGGGCAAAAAAACCATTGGATACCAAAAAAAAATTATTTCCCTAAACAACCCACCTTTTAGATTAAATATCAAACTAACCCACTTTTTTTTTTCAGTTGTGAACTCGCCCCCATAGGAACCGAGTTCTCCACATGAAGTTTGCAAATTTTTTTAATTTGGTGTGGAGAACTCGCCCCCCACCACCACTAGTTCTCCACACGTTTTTTTTTATTTTTTTCATTTCTTATATTAAATTTGATTAAAATGTAAATTAATTTAACTAATTAGAATAATTATCAAAAAATATATAAAGTAATTACGGTAATAATTACGGTAAAAAATGAAGATTTTAAAAATTGGAACAACATTTATATATTTAAGTATTGATACAACTTCTCAAAATAATATTACATTAAAGTAAAATATTAACGAAAAGATGAGACCCAGTTCCACACCGTCTTCAGGGCGGGGATTCGCTGTGGGCGTTGACGCGGTTGTGGTTGTTAGGTTCTTCCTCGATCGAGGCGGGGAGGTGGGTCGGGAAAATATTGGGGCATCGATGAAAAACTAGCACAGTAGGCCTCGGGGGGAGGTGGGTATGGAAAATATTCGAACCGATGAAAAACTAGCACGACCGCCTCGGGGAGGTGGGTATGGAAAAAGTTGGGGCAGCGATGAAGAACTAGCACCGTGCGGCTCTCTCTGAAGGCTACGAGCATGAATCGCAGATCGGGTGTACCGGCGTGGAAACCAAACAGATTATAGAACATATCAGGGTCACTATCAGCCGTAGAATGTCGATAGGTATGTTCTACTGACCGGTAGTCCTGAGATGTTGGTGTGTGTGAGATAGAGTGGCGGTGGGGCACATATTCTTACGTCTCGATTCTTTGTTTGGTTCTGTCTTGATTTGTGCACGGCGTCGATAACGACATTCATTATTTACGTTCTCGACGTTCAATTTGAGTTCTTGGGGGAGGTGGTACTTGTTCTTCATCTTCTTCATCCACATCAGCCACAACACCAGCAACACGAGGATCCCTTAGCTGTTGGTCGACAGAAATGTATGGCCTTGAATTTCTGAAAAACCAGCGCATGTATCTATCGGACTACTTTGGTGTTCCATAGCACGATTGATCGACAACACACTGATTTTGTCTATCATTCCATAAGTCGATCCAGCCACTGTGATATCGAGCCAAATCAACATCATGTTGTCCCTGCATGGTGATTCTGTGCATGGCAGTCAAATCTTGTGGTTCAGCTGGCTCTTGGAGAAGTCGATATTGCAATTTTACTCTATCCGCCTGGTGCCATTCGACCATATGGAAATAGACCATAGCTGTGTTTGTCGTCCATATGGCGGAGCCCTCATATGCGTCTGGTGGAAGTGTGAAATCTTCATAAGGCAACCACTTAAATTCTTCAGCTGTCATGTGGTCGATCCTTGTTCTGTATGAAACAAGGTCTCTTGGACATCTGGTGTGGTTAAGTGGTGGATTTGCCCATCTAGTAAAAAAAGGAACGGTTAACATAAAGACCAAATATAATTGTTAGTATTTTTAAAAAAGTGTAAAAATTTTACCTCATTGCTAGTGGCCAATCATATGAAAGGGTGCAAGACGGTGCAAGGAAAGGCATGCGTGTACGGACCAAGATCAGTAACAAAAGAGTACATCCACCCATAGCCTTTCCGTGCGATGTAGATGTCATACACAACATTCGGTATAAGTTTGTCAAACATGCTGACCCCCAACTAAATTTGGATATTTCGTCGAATTTTCTCAATACGAGTAGGTATTTCATCGCGACTGTTTGATGTTTTGTGCGGGAGTATGTACCCCGATCAACAAAGAACAACCAAGCCCTACAAAGTATTGTTTAAGAGCGTCATGGAAACCCCCGTGGAACCTCC
This sequence comes from Oxytropis ochrocephala, assembly GCA_020916435.1. Lineage (NCBI taxonomy): Eukaryota > Viridiplantae > Streptophyta > Magnoliopsida > Fabales > Fabaceae > Oxytropis > Oxytropis ochrocephala. The sequence goes on from CM037093.1 coordinate 18,689,060, forward strand.
ATAAATTCACGACGTAGCCACGTCAGCGATATCTGATTGCCATCTTTTCCATTTGGTGGGACAACTTTACCCAATAATCGTTCGCATACTTCGTGCCAAGTTTTGAGGTATTTCAGAATGGCATCTCCGTCAACGAAAGCCCCAACCGCAATTGGACGTCTTGGAGAGTTATTGTGCACTTCCCTACCGGAAGATGAAACGTGTGTGTTTCTGGTCTCCAGCGTTCGATCATTGCTGCCACCAAGGATGGTTGGATTTTGAACGAGCCAATTGAAAGAATTTTACCAAACCCAACTCTTTCTATCATAGGTAGTATAGATTCATCTGGTGTGGGAAATGTGAATTTGTGGTGAACATCCATGGGGTCATTTTTTAGAGAGTTGGAAATGTGATTAGATTGGTTTAGTAGGGAAGACATTTTTGGAAAAGATTTGGTATCTGGTTTCGGATGGAGATGAAGAGAGTAATAAAGAAAGTAAAGTTGGTTCCGTGTTAGACCAAGAGATGAAAAGGCAGAGAAGAGAAGATGGTTCAGAAGGCAAGGGATTGCGGAAGGTGAAGAGGCAGAGAAGAGAAGATGGTTCGATTTTAGTCTGAATGAAGGGAATGAATATATGGGTGAATATATGGAATGAATAGATGCCTTACAATGGTATTGAAAAAGTGACATGGTTTTGAAACACGGTTTTGGAACACGGTTTTGGAACACAGTTTTGTTTCAGCACACGGTTTTGGAACACGGTTTCAGCCCATGGAATTGAAAGACTTGTTTCAGCACACGGTTTTGGAAATTGGATCTGAAACCACCAAAAGTGCACATGGATGAGAATAGTGCAAAAATAAAGTTATTGTTTGTGTGTGATTGTGTCTTATTTTTACCCGTGGGATAAGGGTCCTACAAATTCATTATAGGCAAAAAAAATTAACAGATAAAGGTCTTTGGCTAAATTATTCGTTCGACGTATAACATCGTCACGTTTTAACGAACTATACACACAACCTATTTTCAGGACCTAATTAATTTTTATTTGACTTAAAATTAAAAAATTACCATAGGGATCGTATATACACCTGAGGGGATATATATATTTTTTGCCCATCGTATATACCCCAAGGCGTATATACGATTATGGTGAAGTGTGCCAATCGTATATACGCCTTGGGGGTGTATATATACGATGGGCAAAAAATAGGGTCGTATATACACCCCCCAGGTGTATATACGATTGGCCAAAATTTTAAAAAAAAAAAAATTACGTTTTCAGAAGGGCATTTTGGGGTTTTCAGTTTGGGTGGGGGTATATGGGGATTGGGTGGGGGTTCAAAAAAAAACCCAAATGAAATTATTGTCCCCTTGCTTATGGGGTTTGGGCTAACTTGGTGAATTTAGAGAGGTGGCCCAAGTTCTTTGAGGGTGATTGGAAGTTTGGATTAAGGTTTTGATATTTATACCCCCCTGTTAAACAACTTACCCCCACATAACTCAAAACTTTCCATTTTACCCTTAAATTTTAACAATACCTCTACACATTTTTTTTCATTCCGAATTTATACTTTTTGATATAAATTCGGTATGTATTTTTTGACTTATAGATTTAAGTTTTTGACATAAATCCGGAATTAAAAAATCATAATGGAATTATGTCAAGAAACATAAATCAAATCTTTTAATAGTGCTTATTTGAGTAAGCCCTATTAAAGGGTGAAAGATAAATCTAGAACAAAGTAAAAAAAATACATTCCAGATTTATGTTTTGACATAAATTCGGAAAATTATTAAAATATCATTCCGGAATTATGTCTTACATAGATAATCCCCCAAAAAAAAAATGGAACTCAAAATTAAACTTTGAATATTTTGAAAGGGTAAAATAAGTTTAAATTTAATTGTGGTGGTAAGTGGTCCAATTAGGGGGTATAAAAATCAAAACTCTCTAGATTAACTTCAACCTTTGTGAGCCGTGTATTCTAACCTGCTCGCCCGATTCCCCTATGTGGGCTATTGCGAACCACCTTGTGGCTGTGGTGTAATAAGGTCGCTCATGAGAGGCATCCACCAACTGAAACCCACTTGAGAGGCAAGTGGCAAATCTATCATGGCATAGTAACCAAATAAAGCATCTAACCCGTGGAGGACCCAGGAATCGAGGTTGGGGGTTCAGATTTTTTAAACGCATGAATTGCTAAAAATATAATTAAAAAAAACTTTAATATATTTAAATTAATAAATTATACAACTTTCATCATAAATTTCAATCAAACAATCAGAAATATAATACTAAGTAAAGAAAGTAAAGATAAAAACTAAGTATAATTTTTTTTGTTACAAAAACTAAGTATAAATATTACTTTAAAGTGTAATAATACCATTTAAAACAAGAAATATATCAATAGATGATTCCAAAACAACACAACCACACAACGTTGATGATAAGTTGTAATTAATATCAAGGAAGGGGCTTGACTTGGAGAAGCATATCTGATATCTGAGTTGAGTTCACCTCAAACATTTTCTCTAATATCTAAAAATCATGATGGCTTCTGCAGCTGTGGGTGAAGCTTTCCTCTCTGCATTCATTGAAGTTGTGATAGACAGACTTGCTTCTCCTGAAGTTGTGAACTTTATTCGAAGAAAGAAGATTGATAACACTTTAGTTCAAAGGTTAAAAAACACTTTGTATGCTGTAGAAGCTGTGTTGAATGATGCTGAGCAGAAACAAATTAAAGACTCTTCAGTCAACAACTGGCTTAATGATCTCAAAGATGCTGTTTATGTTGCTGATGACATTTTGGATCACATTTCTACTAAAGCTGCAACTCAGGTGAGTAGTACTAGTAACTTTTTCTCTCGCTATTTCAACTTTCAAGATAGTACTGAAAGGGAGGGGTAAGGATCCCCTGTATTTAGGGCGCGAACTGCACTATGCAGTCAGTGCAAAAATAACACATTTAAAGTCGGTTCGTTGTTCAACCGACTTTAAATGTTTAGGACACACATACATTTAAAGTCGGTTGAACAACGAACCGACTTTAAATGTTTATTTTTGCACTGATTGCATAGTGCAGTTCGCGCCCTAAATACAGGGGATCCTTTTCTGAAAGGGAGATGGTTCATAAGTTGGAAGAGATAGTTGCTAGACTTGAATCTATTCTTAAACTCAAAGATATTCTTGGTCTTCAAAAGATTGAAATGGGTAACTCTTCATGGAGAACTCCATCAACTTCTCTAGATGAATATGGATCTAACATATTTGGTAGGGATCAAGATAAAAAGGCCATACTCAAATTACTCTTAGATGATGATTTGAAGGAAAGGTTGTCTGGAAAGAAATTCTTAATTGTTTTAGATGATGTTTAGACTGAGGATTATGTCGGTTGGAAGTCTCTCATAAGGCCTCTTCAATATGGAGCTAGGGGAAGTAAAATATTGGCTTCAAGATCCTTTTTTCAAAAATCTATAAGTAGGAACCAAAACTACTGTTTTGTGATGCATGATCTGGTGCATGATTTAGCAACATTGCTTGGTGGAGAATTCTATTTTAGAACAGAAGAACTTGGAAATGAAACGAAGATTGATATCAAGACTCGTCATTTGTCATTTAACAAGTTCAGTGATCCAGTCTCTACAAACTTTGAAATTTTTAGCAAAGTAAATTGTTTGAGGACGTTTTTACCAATCACAAGACATGTTTCTCCATTCAACAATGAAAAGGCGCCACATATCAAGAAGTTAGAGAATGTTAAGAACAACAATGAAGCATTGGCAGCAAGGATAATGGATAAGAAGCACCTTGTGGGATTAGAGTTGGAATGGTCTGTAGATGCAGAGGGAGATTTTACAGATTCACAAAGTGAGATGGATATACTTGGTAAGTTACAGCCTGCCAAGAACCTAAAAAGGCTAGAAATTTTTGGATACAGAGGCACTAGATTTCCAGAATGGGTTGGAGCTCCTTCCTACTACAATATTACAAGGGTAAATTTGGTTGGTTGTCAAAATTGTTGTATCCTTCCACCACTTGGACAATTACGCTCTCTGAAGGACTTGGTGATTCGTAGACTAGATATGTTGGAGACCATTGGATCTGAATTTTTCAAGAACGATGATGATTCCTTTTTAAGGACACCATTTCCGTGTCTTGAACGTTTGGAGTTTAATGAAACAGTTCGATTGTTGTCTATAAGAAACAGTTGTGATAGTCTCACAACCCTCCCATTGGAGACACTTCCAAACCTGCGCCGCCTTTGCATCAACAAGTGTAGAAATCTACAACATCTTTCAATGTCAAAGAGTCTTCAAAACCTCGATCACATTGAAATTTATTCATGCCCCAGTTTTGTGTCATTCCCAAGAGAAGGATTATCTGCACCCAACTTGACATCCTTCATTATCAGCAAGTGCGCTAATTTAAAGGCATTGCCATGTCACGTAAATACAACTCTCCCCAAGTTAGAAGACTTGACAATACACAATTGCCCAGAAATTGAGACATTTCCTCAAGGAGGTATGCCGTCTAGCCTGAGATCACTTAGTTTAAAAAATTGCAAGAAATTGCAGAGGAGCCCATCTCTAACTTCAATGGACATGCTTACCAAGCTTTCCATTTTAGGTCCATGTGATGGTCTTGACTCATTCCCCAATGAGAACTTTGCATCACTACCTCCCTCACTTACCTCCCTAGAACTATATGAACTCTCAAGTTTGCACATGTTGGAATGCACAGGGTTTCTCCACCTCACATCCCTCCAACAATTAACAATTAAAAGGTGTCCTAAGTTGGAGAATATGGTTGGAGAAAATCTGCCAGCTTCACTAGTAAAACTTGAAATTGTTGAATGTCCTCTCCTAGAAGAACGGTGCCGCATGAAACACCAGCAAATTTGGCACAAAATTTCCCACATCCGAGGCATTATGGTTAACTCCAGATATATTTAGAGTAAGCTTGAAATATCTTCCTTTTTTTTTGTTAGTAATATGATGAGAAAGTTGTCTGGAACTCAAAATATGTTTTTTGTTTGTTTTAGTCTTACAGACATTGAAGCTGCTGAGTCCCTTTGCTGATTATAGTGGTAAATCAATCATCTTGGCTATCGAGTGTGTTCTTAATTGTGCTTTGTTTTGTTTGTTGTTTTTGAATTCTCTCTCAGTAGAGTATATGCATGTAATTTAAATGCAGCATGTGGAGGTGCTGTAAATGTCACACTACACATAACTGTCATCTCTAGAGCTTGCTAACGAAAATGTTGTACTTAACAGCATTGTTCCAGGGAAAATATCCTTTTTGAGAGAAGGTGCAATTGAGTTTATGAAGGGATTGTCATTGATCATCGATCCTAAACTGGGAATAACAAGAAAGGTTCTACATGTACAGAAATATGAACTCCTTGGTCATGCAACTTACAAAAAAAAGGTGGTTTTCTGATGACCTGTTTCCTGTTCTGGAGCTGTGACTCAAAGTGGGGGATGCTTGTGACCATCCTCTTTAATGTGAATGCGCAGACAAGAAGTCTGATGCAAGTAATTGGAGTGAAAGAACTTGAGTATCAGTCATAAGTTAGATTCTCCTCATGTAGCAGAAATAAAACAAAGCTGAAGTAGTTACTGTTTTGGTTTTTCTCCTTCCTTATTTCCTTTATCCCCTTCCTTCTTAGTGGCATAACAGATGACAAAAATGCTAATAGTGTGATGATTCATCCATCCATTAAGACTTTTTAAGTAATACTGCTCCGCTAGCTTATAGCGAATCAGCTCGTTGTAAATATTTGGCACAACTAGCTAGTTCTTGGCATTTTTTCATTAGCTTATAGTGTTTCATATTTTTACTTGAAAACAATCTGATAGTTTATCTACTAATTTATATGCTATCCGCTATTTTTGACGACGAATCAAGCCTAAAAGTGAAGTAGACAACAACTCAACTACATATATTAACATTCATATAAACCAAACATAAAAGGGAAACTGAAACATCAACCTGGAGTTACTACACATACTTGGAGTTACTAGTGTCCTAACACAAATACTAGTTAGATAATAATGAAACTTACATAAACCAAATTAAAAGACGATGATGAAATAAAGCCAGAATAAGCCTCAAATCAGAAATCACCTGTCAGTTCGGTTTTAAGGTCTCACTCTCACCGAAGTTCCAGCAGACATTTCTTGAATGGAAGAAGCTCTTTCCTCAAAATGCTCAGCGACAACAACCAAACCAGAGAATCTACAAGGTTGCACCATCAACAGTTCCAAATCAGAAGCCAAATACATGTAAAACTGAGGGTAAGGATGAGACGCAATAGCTTCATAAGCCGCAATCAAATTATCTACATCCTTTTTAACGCGACGGTCAAGCAAGAATGTCGATTGAGGCTTAACAAATAACTTATTGATAAGTGTAATATGATGCATTCCAGACCAAGCTAACTTATCACACAAATACTTACACACCCCACGAATTGCTATATCTTCATTCTCAATGTTGCTCACAAGAAATTTAATTGCATCTGAGCGAAGTTTTGAATAAGACCCAAGCACAGTAGAGATTTCCCTTGCTTGCCAGAATGCAAATGGAATATGGAGTTTAGCATTAGGGTTACATTCAGCTATATCACTCAGTTCACGAACACAGCTAGATATGAGAGTGTTATAGCTAACTGAATCATCAATTTTTTTGAAAAGGAGGAGAATACAACATGCGAAATAGACAACAATTGAAGACCAGTTCATTAGAGGAACAGAAATGTTGCTGGCTTCTGATGGTAACATTGATACCCTATAACCTATTGTTACTTCCAAAGCCTCATTAGCAGAAGTTGACAATCCAGGAGATACTTTAGATATCATAGATGCAACATATACACAAATCTTCGAGATACTTCCGGTTTGCTTTGCTGCATTATATGCCACAGAAAAAGCCATACGTCTCTCTGCACTCTTAGCCTGGGTTGAAAATGCAAACTGATTGAGCCATTCGTTGTTTGTAGGGTAACGTACCTTCAATTCATTCATCTTATCTCTTAGAAGGTTGAGCTTATTTTGAGAAGCGGGAGGGGGAGGAGTGTTTTTCTTCATTTTAGATCTTGGCATAATAACTGGTTGTTTTCTTTGCAATACTACTTGAGTCGAAACTCGAAACCTCTATCTTTCGAAAGAAAAAGATAGGTTTTGACACATTTTGAAGGTGCTTGTAAAAGAAAGTATTGGAAAGTGCAGATTGCATGCATGGCCTAGGAAGCTGAGAAAGTATTGGGGTAGTTGTCTTGTCTTTTCTTGTGTACTGTAGCAGCCCTTAATTCCTCTGCGAAACTTGTCTAGCGTCATCACAGTGATTCTCACCAGTCACGAACGATAGTGGAAAGCAGTACTGCAGTGCAAGTCAGATAGTTTTGACTGGACATAGGTGGAAATCTGAAAATAGAGAAGAGAGAGAACCACATAGTTACGGCAGAGAATCCAATCCATTACTCCAACTCCATGCGTGTTGTCAGGTTTGATTTGTCTCATCAACTTTATTGAAAGGTGTACATGACACCAAATATAAAAAGCTAGATAAAATAAATCTCTTCCTAAACAAATTTAGGATTAAGATTGTCTATATTTATATTTATTGGATAGTTCTAATAGGAGAGAAAAAAACTGAACAATTAAAATAATAATAATAATAATATTACATTTATCGGATTAACGGTGTTGTTTGATTTGAGAGAAAGAGAAGAGAAATATTCCATCACGAATCAGAAGAGTCTAAATTTTCCAAAGCAAAACCATCAGCATGAATCACTTCGATGGCTGTCTATAAGAAGCACTTGTGATAGTCTCACAACCCTCTCATTAGAGAGCCTTCCAAACCTCAATCGTCTTTGAATCAACAAGTGTAGAAATCTACGCTGTCTTTCGATGACAAACCGTCTTCAAAGTCTTGATCATATTGAAATTTATGCATGCCCCAAATTTGTATCATTCCCGAGAGAAGGATTGTCTGCACCAAACTTACACTACAAAAAACAGATCAGGTAAGTCAATAGACGCAGATTAATTTGTGGGGGGGGGGGGGGGTTTTAAATCATCGGAGTTTCGAGTCCTGTAATCTTTTTACAGAGGTGTTGTCGTCAAACTCTTAGGTCCTAGCCGTGGTGTCGGCCAGAGGTTTTGACAATATTGATTCCTCTTTCCTTCAAGCAATTGCGTCGAGAAGAGAACTCTGCTCCTCAACTATGGGTTTCCTGACTCCTATAAAAAGGGTCAGACATGGTAAGAGGGGACGCGAGTGTTGGATTATACTACGGCTAATGCATAAAGTAAAGATAAAAATGCGATAAAGGAAGATAAATTGAAATAAACGTAAAGTTTGATTGATTGATTGTATCTGTCTTTACATTTCACTCTATTGCTATATATTTTCATAGGCCCTCGTCGACCACTATCACAGCCAACATTTTTCTGCCGTCGGATTGATCTAAGATCAGCGGCTCTCATTGCTTCATGGGCCCTCAACTAGGCGAAGAAACTCCCCACGATCCCACTAGAACGGTTAGTAGGGTAAGTGCTCGTCGCTCCGCATTTTCCGGCCTCGCTCTTCCGCCTGAACTTCAACCATTCTTACATTCTATCTTCGCGTCACGTTCTGCCTTCCAAGTAATGCCCGCCTTGCCTCGGCCTTATGGTGGCTCGGCTACCCTAACCCTTTCTTAGATAATGGCTTAGTCATCCGAGCCACCCATGCCTCGGCACTCTATAGGCTGGGACAATTACATTCCCTCGGCTTGGCTCATTCACTACAAGAAAACCTTGTTTTAGCCACCAGCAGTTGCCACGGAGCTTATTCTCGCCAAGTAATTTGCCACAGTTTGATTTTTGCGGCGGCAAGTGCAAAATAAGTGACCGCGAAATTTCATTGGTGTTTGCCACGGGTTTGCCTACGGACATGTGAAAGGACAAAAATTTGCCACGGACATGCCGTGGCAAGTCCGTGGCAACCGATGGTAAAAGTCACTTTTATTTTTTTCACTCTCGCGTTCTCAATCACTCTCTCAAATCTCTTTCTCACCCTCGTTTCTCAACCCTCTCGTTCTCAACCCCGTCCTCTTCACTCTCATCATCGCATGCGTTCTCACTCAACTCACCCTCCTTCCTTGGCCTCCGCCTCCGCCTCTTCACCGCTCCTCTCACGCCCGTCACTCTCTCTACGCTCTCTCCTCCTCACCCTCTCGCTCTCTTCATCGTGAGCCTCTCTTGCAGAGAGCTCTTCTTCCTTCGTTCTCTCTTCTTCCATCGTTCTCTCTTCGTTCCTCCATCCACTCTCGCTCACTCTCGCCATCACCCTTCTCCCAAGTACCCCAAACCTTAAGATTCCCAAACCCTAACCCTCGGTCTCTCGACCAACGGCCGTCAACCTCCGTATCAAGATCCCGTGCGCAAGCTCAACATCCATACCTCCGAAACTTCCAAGGTTAGAGTTTTATGTTCTCTTATAACCCTTAATCCCTAATCCCGATTTCGATTTCTCTTGTGATAAATGTTGATAATGAATCTGTTGATGTTTAATTTAGGGTTTTATTCATGTGAATCTGTTGATTTTGATATGGATCTGTTCTTGTTTTATTTCGTGTTTGCCCTATCTAATTTGCCTCTCTTTCGTGTTTCGTGTGTGTGTGTGTATGTGTTTGTGTTTGGATGCACGGGAAGTTTGTGAACGAAACCAGTGACAAAAGCCGCGTATGATTGGTAATAAGCTATGAGATCCGAGGGCTTTTATACTTTTTCTTTAATTTTTTCGCTTATAAATGTGAATGTGAAATCGATTTTATTTCTCTTTTTTATTGTTAATTGAGTTTTCTTGGATGATACACACTTTGGGGCTCTGTAGATTTCAAATGCGATTTTGATTGAAATGCATTGCCTAGAAAGCTATGTCGACACCTTATTTTTTAATTTATGCTTGTGTTATCTTATTATATTAAGAATAATAATTAATTATTGACATCTTAATTAGTCTTTCTAGTTATGTTTGATCTTTGAAATATTCGTTCTTTCTATCTTTGTTATGCTCTCATATTTTTATAGTATTTGGAACATAAATGCCTCGATTCGCCCAATGATGTACACATAAACTATTGATTGGCTACACGGTTTTGTTCATAACTTTGATTGCACTCTCTCTCTCTCTTTTACTATCTCTCTTAACTGTGTGTGTGTGTGTGTGTGTGTGTGTGTGTGTGTGTGTGTGTGTGTGTGTGTGTGTGTGTGTGTGTGTGTGTGTGTGTGTGTGTGTGTGTGTGTGTGTGTGTGTGTGTGTGTGTGTGTGTGTGTGTGTGTGTGTGTGTGTGTGTGTGTGTGTGTGTGTGTGTGTGTGTGTGTGTGTGTGTGTGTGTGTGTGTGTGTGTGTGTGTGTGTGTGTGTGTGTGTGTGTGTGTGTGTGTGTGTGTGTGTGTGTGTGTGTGTGTGTGTGTGTGTGTGTGTGTGTGTGTGTGTGTGTGTGTGTGTGTGTGTGTGTGTGTGTGTGTGTGTGTGTGTGTGTGTGTGTGTGTGTGTGTGTGTGTGTGTGTGTGTGTGTGTGTGTGTGTGTGTGTGTGTTTAGGGTATGTTTGGATATGACTTAATTAGGTGCAAGATGGTTATGAATGAAACCAGTGACAAAAGCCAAAGATGATTGTATGAAGCTATGAGATCTCGAGGGCTTTTAATTCTTAATTTTTTATCTGTTTTTAATCTCTTTAATCATTTTCAGGTTGTTAAAATCCTCTTTCCCAAGCATGTTATTTGATACTTGAATTATTGGCTTTGAGTAATGTCATATTTTTGAAAGTTGGTAAGTAAATGAATTCTGTTTTAATAATTGTATGCACTTTGAGGATTGGTATGTTTAGCTGCCCAAAGATGAATAAATTGACTATTTAGCCTATATGGTTTTGTTTATAGCCCTGCACCATTGCCTCTCTCTCTCTCTCTCTCTCTCTCTCTCTCTCTCTCTCTCTCTCCTCCTTCTCCTCCTACTGCTAGTCTGCTACTACTACTTCCTCCATACTCAGAATATAAGCGAGCATGCATGCATACATATATACATATATGAACATATATATATATATATATATATTTATTCAGATGGTGCACGAAGGCTGTGAACGAAACCTATGTCAAAAGCTATAGATGATTTATAGTTTACTAAAAGTTCTGAGGGCTCTGCATTTTAGCAAAGACAAGTGTTATTTATAGTTACGATCATAACATGGTTGCTTCCTTATGTATAGTTGTGGTTTTACTACTGATTAAGCTATAATGCAAATCTCAACCTTTCAATGTTTTTGATCCTTATTATGCTACAATCAAATATTTTCTTAATTTTAGCATGTCTTTATTATCTATGAAAGGCAAAAGTTCTTAACGTAAGAACTTTATTTTGATTGAAATGATTAAAGTTCTTACCTCAAGAGAAGCTTGTTATACTCGATGGTTTCTTATATAATGCAGCTTGTTAAATGCATATTTGTTGTTTGTTTGGTTAACAGCTTTTGGGAAATGATGAGATTGATTCAAACATAGGCAATAGCTCTGCTGAATTATGTTTTGCACGTCAGTCTGATTCTAGAGACCTTCATGTTTATTTACTTTGATTCTCATTGCATTTAATTCTCCCTAGTTTTTAAAATTGAAAATTTGTTTTGTTTTCTTTATTATGCCATCTTAACTTTTATTGTCAATTTCATGTTTGATTTGTTTATATTTCTAAAATCTAGAATATCGGGAACCAAATCATGTTCAATATAATTTTAATTATAAGAACCAAATCATCATGATTATTTATTTGTCTGTAAAATTCCCCTTGTGATGGTGGCCGTAGGCTGGTGATCTTGAAATTGTTTATGCATCAACAAAGAAAGCAGAAAGAGAACTTAAATGGAAGTAAGTATTATTTTCTTTCAAATGGATAGGTTCATGACATCTAACCGATTTGTCTTTGGTTTCTAATTTTTTGGAGTGGACATCATCCGGTTGATAATTGCCATCCTTCTTAGTGTGTGACCTTTTATCTAATTTTTCTGTCATTTATACTAAGCGAGCCACATAAGCTTCTACTTTCCAGGTTATTAAGAATTTCATCCATGTTCTGAGATGCTATCTTCTCTTAGAAAGATCATGTCTTTGCAGACGCTACAACTATATACTGTGGACATGATTTCACATTGGTGATCCTTGCCTATGTCTTTCGGGTAAGTGATCCCTTAGCCTGTTCCTTGACATTGTCTTGAGTCTTGATACCTTTTATTTATCCGAATTTTCAAATAGCTGATTTATCCCTAGATTTTTTTTTTTCTCCCTAGATGTTTTCCTTTGTGTAATTGAATGATGTAAATATGCTGCGTAAATAAACCTTAAATGTTATATATTTCATTTTGTTGGATGATGTTCAGTTCAGAAAGAGTAAAACTGTTGAATGAGCAATTTGAAAACCATACCTTAAATGTTATATATTTCATTTTGTTGGATGATGTCCAAAATTTATTTTCCAGTAAGAGCAAAACCATGCTTTAAGTGTTATCTGCAATTTCTCAAAGTAGCAATCCTAAGTTACTAGTAGCTAGGACATGTGGTTTTGCCTAAGTGAAAACAAAAGTTTTATACATTTAAAGTTATCATCAGAGTAGTAAAAGTTAGATTTTGATGGCAATAAAACTCATTGTGTACATGCAGGAAATAAATTGTAATACAAGACAGCACAAGAATAAGCTAGTACTATTTTGTATTTGCACTGTCTTGTAATACAAGAGAGGAAGCCAAAATCATTGCATGGGAGAACTTGCAGAAGGCAAAAGTCGAGGCGCGACAATACGGAAACTAGAGGTTAATTCCTCGTATCTTCTTTATGGAATTCTCCCTTATTTTCTTTATTTAGGGAGCTGAATGATTTCCCTGTTTCCTTAATTTTAATTTTCTTTGGCTGTGTTTGTGTTCTTTCCCAAACATGAACCAAATTTGCAGGAATATTTCTCAAAGTGGGGGTCAAGCGGTGAGGTCGATTTGAAGTACGAGCTTGAGCATCTCATCATCTTGATGACTAGTAGGTGTCTCTGTTGGGACGTGAAGTTCGTGACAAGCTCTTTGACGATGTTTACGCATTGTTCCATGACCTTGACAATGGTCGGGAGCGTAAAGAAGCATGGGCGAGTTGGTTGAAAACCTATATACATGAGTCTGATTGTTTTTGCTTTTTCCTTTGGTTATCTAATTCTAAGGCACTTGTAGAAAAAGTGCATAAAGTTAAATGCAAAAGAAAAATAAACACATCTAAGCTGATTATGCGATATTGATGGTGATTTTTCTTACTTGTGTGAATCTATGGGGCTTGCATATGTGCATGGCTTTTCTCAGCAAATCTGTTTCCATTCTTACTATGAGAAGAAGAAGAATTAGAAACACCACCTTGTGATATAGCTTGTAGTTTAGCTTCAACAAGTGAAGCAGTAGTTCCATTCAAAGAATTAGCCTGAATAACATGCTTTAAATCTGGAAAATTTAACGGTGCACATTCACCTCTTAATTTAAGGTGGTATTTTCATTGTTTCTGGACTGTTGCCTTGTCAAATCGTGTTCATGTTTATGTACATGTTATCTGCAGTTACATCCGTTTAATCAATTATATTAGTGACAATTGTGATTCACTAATCTTGCCACGAATTGTGATTGATGCTCAATAACTGTGACTAATCAATTAACTAATCAATTATATTTACGTTCTATCTTTGTTGCGAGCCAAAAGAATTAAAATTTGCAAAATTCGATTCTGATTTCAAATGAAAGAAGTGAAACGTAACAAAGGCGTAGAGGTATTGCCATCTTTAACAATAAAATTTGAAGGTTTTGTTAACATGCACATATGTCATTATCTTTGAAGGTTTTGTGGGAATCTTATTCTCAATAAAATTTTATATTTGAGAAAAAGAATTAAACCTCTCTGGTTGGGTGCTATTTTATTGAGGATTGAGAATGTTCCTTTTTTGTTTTCAGGGGTGCTGTATCATTTTTTGAGTAAAACCAAAATACATCTGTGGAAGATGTTGAAGTTTTAGGGCAATTTTTAGAGAAGGGGGCTGAAGAGATAATCAAGCTTTTTGGAATTTTTGGAGATAGCCTTAGGAGACTCAATAGGTTATAATGTAATTAATTAAATTTTTAGTTGGTTTATTTTATTTTTTAAATAGTAAGGATGTATGTGGATTAAAGCGACCATTAAAAGCAAGGTCTTTTGGTCTTTTTAGTTGGTCTTTTAGTTGGTTATAATGTAATTAATTAAATTGGTGATGAATAGGTTGAAGAATTAAAATTATGATTTAATTTTTTTAAATTTTTTTAATTTTTGCGACGGATTTGCGATGAAATTTGCGACGACTTTGCCACGGATAATTGCGACGGATTTGCCACGGGTTTGCGACGGAAAAATTTGACACGGAAAAGTCCGTGGCAAACGATTTGCGACGAGCGTTTTTGCCACCATTTTTGGTCCGTGGCAAATGTTGTTTTGCCACGGAAATTTGTACATTTGTCACGGAAATGTCCGTGGCAAATCAACGATTTTCTTGTAGTGATTGGCCCTCGGGCGTAGCCCTCCCTCAGAGGGGGGGGGGGGATTGTCGCTTAGTATGCCCCGAGGACCTCCTTTTGACTTCACTCTTTTCTGGCAAATACCCTTTTTCACCTTGTCTTGTGGCTTGCCTTCACACTATACTTCCCTTTTTTCCTCTTTTAGTCATCGGCCTGCGACTTACTTATTTTTTGGTGTTAACAGGAGTTTTTAGAAAACACTTGTATCGAGTCTATTTGCAAGGGTTTTTAACCCTCACCATTAGTGGCGGTTTTTTTTAGGGGGTTATAGTGTGTGTTTTGTTCAGCGGTGACAATAATTGATTTTGTCAGAATTGAGTTTCGGTAATACATTTTTGTTAAAAGTGAGTTGAGCATAACATAATTTTTGTTTGGATACATTTACTGAAAATTGATTTTCATCAATCCTTGTTGTTTGGATATATTAGTTTAAAATTGCTTTTGCATGTGAAATTACAAAAATAGGTATTAACTTAAAACTACATAAGAAAATTAAATTTTGAAAAAATATACAACCAGAAAAAAACTAAATTAGCATATAAAATAAAATATGGGATAAAAATCTATAATATTTTTTTTGGAAAGAATATTATTTATTAAATTGGACTTTCAGTTTTGACAAATCTTCTTTAACTTGTTTTTTTAATAATAATCTTTTTCTATCAACATTAATAATCTTCTTTAATTTATTGAATATGAGGTAAAAGAAATTAGATTTAAATATGTTTTTTATCCCTGCAAATATAATTGTTTTTTAAATAAATTCCTGCAAAACTATTATTTTTAAATAAGTCTCTGCAAAATATTTGTGTTTTAAATATGTTTTTCTATTAACTTTGTTAGCTATCTGCTGATGTGGCTAACAGAGTTACGAGTTGGCTTGGCCACGTCATTATTTTTATTTTCTTTTAATTTAAATGCTGAGGTGGATAATGAACTCATCTCACAAACACATTTCTACAAAACCAACCAACACCCCACCCCACCTTCTTCCATCAAGCCTAGAGATTCTTCCTCCATCTTCGTACCCAAACACTCTTCCCATGGCAGAGCTTAGTTTTTGAGATCCACAAGAACAGCATCCCTGTTTGAGCTCCACACACACAATCAACAAACACTCATCAGAGAATTTAAATATAAATATAAATAAATAATTAAATACTAGTAAATGCCAGTAGCAAACTTTTTTATTGAATGCATGAAGCACACAGGATATCTAAACGTTTGGAGTACGTTTTTCTTCTTCTTGTACTAACTGTAGCAGACCTTAATTTCTCTGCGAAAATTGTCTAGCTTATCACAGTGATACTCACGAACGATAGGGGAAAATTGGAGTTACTTGTGATTCAAACTTATAATGACCAACTTCATTTACATTCCCATGAACATAACTATCATGACTACCAGAAGGTCTAATCCAAGAAACATCATCGTACAAACTTGTACCAGGTAAAATCCGACACTTAACACCACCAGCAGAAGCAAAGCAATTAGGAGCACAATCAGAGAGAGGTGTTGAACCTCTCCAAAATTGACAGTATTTTGTCATCATAGCAATCAAAAGATCAAACCATTCATGAATTGTATCCATCCTTAAAGCAGAACTCCAGTCATCGTTATAGAATTTAAATCATGAACACAAGGTTGACTAAAAAGGGTAGCACAAAAACTTGGTCCATCAACATGATTTGTAAACAAGTTTTGAGTCATTCCATTTTGAAGGGCAATGGAACATATACGTCTGAGTCGGGAAATAAGTAGACTAATATTTGGGAGATAGAGATGAATGGTATGTTTGGATTGGTGGTATGAGATTGAATGGAGTGGAATGGAATGGAATGAGACAAGACTATTGTTTGGGTATTTAAAAAATGGATGGAATGGAATGGAAACCAATGGAATGCATTCCATCCTATTCCATCACTTTCCCTCAATTTCCTTCCCCCCCAATTTGGGGGGTATGAGATGGAATGACTCACTTTATTTATATTATTACATATTTACCCCTCTTCTTATATTTTATCTATTTTTTTTCTGCACCATGTTCCTCCACCCCTTCCTTGTTTTTTTTCCTTGTAATTGTTCATCTTCTTCTTATCTAAAAATTACAAACTAATACACACAATCAACATATGAAACTTGATTTCCTTCAATAGTGCAAATAGAAGAATAAAAACTGACGCTAGTGTAAATATATATTCAATTATTTGTATTCAGCTACAAGACTTGAAGGATTCCTTCTTTGTAACGACAGAGCTTTGAATTTGGATGATACTGTTACTGCTGCAAGCCATTTCAATTAGCTAAAGTGATGAACACAACTATATGGGTTGGATCAGGCCCCAGGAGAAAAATATCTGAACCATAGTGTTCTGGAGTGGGCCAAAGGCCCGTTCGCCGCGAAAGGCCCAGTGCGGTCCAATCAGCGCTGTGGTCCGCAATCCACACTCTGCCAGTAAATCTCGCAACGACCAGGGCGCCTCCTCTATGCATACTGTATAAATATTCTACAGAGCCTCACAATCAGGTACGTAATTAATCTACACCTTGTGAACCTACCCGATCACACACTGCTGACTTGAGCGTCAGAGTGTCATTGCAGGTACCACCCGCGTGCGGCTAAGAATCTGGTCCTTCACTCCTTTCAACGACCGGGCCAAGCAATACAACGACCAGAACACTCCATTGATCAATGTATGATCACATAGTATAATGTCACATGTAGGATGCATGAGTATTTTGTTTGTTCTATTTTTTTTTTTTTTTTGATGAAAGACACATATATGATATGTAATTTGGAGTACAAATTTTATATTTGATTTTTAGAAGAGTGTTGGTTGATAAAACAAGCCTATGCATGGAATTAAGTTTTTTTATGAATGTGTTATCTAATAAATTGTATTGAGTATGCTCACAGCGAGAGAGGTTTTCCATGCTCAATGAAAGCAACATCAATATTTAACTATTACGAAAAAATTGAAAAATTTATTTGAAAAGGAAAATTAGTATGCAAAGGTATTAGCACCCTACGTACGACACTTTTTTTTTGAAAACCATTACATTTAATTAATTGTGCAAAATTATATTTACTTTGAAAATATTTATTTTCTTTTTATGAATTGAAAGAACTTAATAAAAAAACATTTATTTTTTGCGTTTGACGGTCGTGAACATCACACTTATGGCTCACAATGTGATGAAGAATTCAAAGACTACATAGCTCTTTGATTGAAAATGTTCGTTTGTTGGTGTTTTTTTATCCGTGATTTATTTGATATTTTTTTTAGTTTACATAGTACTTGAATCAAAGGTGCATCTGACGTAGTGATTATTGATATTTAAATTATATTAAGAAAAATGCCTTTGATAATTAAATCAAAAATGATTCTACACTATTACTACTAAAATTAATTTAAAGTGATTGAGATATTTTGGGTTAAAATTAAATATGCTTTTAAAAATTAAAGAGTATAAGTGTAAATATAAATTTATTTTTATGAAGTGGTGGAAATAATAAAAGAAGTCAGTTAAAACCTATAGCTGGGGTTAGAAGTAAAAATGTGTATTAATAATAATGTACTAGTTACAAAAAATAAGTTTGAGTATTTTCGTTGACAATAAATACTAGTAATTTTTTTTTTTCATTTTGAAACAATCCGTGTAAATATTTAGGCTAAAGTATCATTTTAGACCCTACATATAACGATTTTTAATTTTAGTTCCAACAATTTTTTTTTCCACTTTTGTCCCTATAAATATAGAAACTTTTCATTTTAGTCACTAGTCACGTAATAAAAAAAATCACATAAGCTTTTTTAATACAAAAATTACATTAGGGATTAAAAGTGATGGATTTTAAAATTGCATAGACAAAAATGATTTTTTTTTTTTGTTTTTGAGAGACTAAAATCAAAACTTATTGTTATATTTGCAAGGACTAAAATAGTATTTGAGCCAAATATTTATATAGACTTAAATATCACTTTGGTGCCTGCAAAATGAGCGAAAATCCATTTTAGTCCCCGCAAAAATATATTTTTTAAAAAGATCTCTTCAAAATGTTTTTTAATTCATTTTGGTCCATACCTTACTTTTTAAGCTGATTTGCCACATTTTTAACACAACTAGTAATGTTGACGTGGAAGTTGCAGCACCTGTGGACTGTCATGTCACTTAAAACAAATGTTACATTTCTATTATACCCACCCAACTTCAATTTGGAGATAATATTTAGGGCATAATAGGAATTTAACATTTGTTTTAAGTGACATTACAGTCTACGTAAGCTAAAACATCAACGTCAATGTTGCCAGCCGTGTTAAAATGCGTCAAATGAGCTTAAAATTTAAAAATCAAGGTAGAGACCAAAATGAATTAAAAAAAATCATTTTGCAATAACCTTTTTAAAAAAATATTTTTGCAGAGACTAAAATAGATTTTCGCTAATTTTACAAGGATTAAAATGATATTTAAATCTATTTATATATCATTATTTTGTTGTTGTTTTTCTTTATACTACTCGTTTATTGAGAGTTTTTATTTTCCACTCCCAATATTGGACAGTCTCCTCCCCAATGTTTGTTAAACTTGAAAGTTGAAACGTCCACTCTCCAAGTCTCTCCATTTATATTGCGTCCATTTCCGATACTTTATTTTCTTGTTCCTTTTTCCGATACAAAGAAACGCTTAAACTTTGAAGTTTTAACCGAAAGGAGAAAAAGCATTGAAAGGTCGACGTTTAATTATTCAGAAAATTTTCATCTTCCACTCTTTCTTTTCTTCTTTCTAGCTATATATACATGTAAATAAATAACATCCAAAATCATCATCACTTGTGGCAATCTAAAGTGTAGAATAATGTCTCACCCGTTCCTCATACTAACCTCAACCAATCACTTGAATATGCAGTTTGCAACACGAAACTTGCGTGACTGTAACTTCTATATCTCAAATCTCGATATGAGAGGTGCAGCTTTTACTTTAGCATATAATCAAGCTAAAGAATCTAAAAATAACGATGAGTTTTGTGTTCACATAGGTTCTATGTTGTGTGACATTTTTACCGATCTCAGAAGCTCTATAGAGGCAGCTTTGAATGAAATAGGTATCAGACCTCATTTGGTGTCTTTAACATCCTTAGCTTCTCTGAAAGATGCTAACATTCTTCTAATGAGCTTGCCAACAATCCTTGTCTACTTCGCATGTTGCATTCTCCTCCTTTTCAAGAAGTCTACAGATGAGGTAAACTATAAGAACTTCATGTCTAATTGTATTAGTGAACTGAAGGAGATAGCTGCATGTGATTCTGATGCTGAGTTGAATATTCCTCCGTTTGATTTCAAGAGAGCAAATGCAATTACAAATTTACTAGGTGGTTGTTTTTATCTTCGTGCAGATGCAATTAGATTTCTTGTTAGTGCTTCAAATCAAAGTGATACGAGAATTGGTCGTGTTTGTCAATATTTGTGTAACAAGTTAGCTTGGTGTGATATGCGTTATTTTACCCTTATGAATGATTTGTTGGTGATGGATAAATCGAAGGTATTATCTGATCCAAGTGTTTCTGAAGAGGCAAGTAATTTAACTGAGGCATGTGCTGTTGTTTCATCTCATCCTTATCCTCAGTTTTTTAGGTATTTGTCTTCCAATGAGGAATTGTTAAAGGTTGTTCCTTCTAGATTTCCTACTCTGATTGCTGTTGTTTTGGAGCTGGAGAAGGAAAATAACAGTGGTTCAGTTGTTACTAGGTTGGAGTCAGTTTCGACTTCAGGAGCTAACCAATCAACTGTACAAGATTTGGTGAAACTTCACTGCAAACCTAAAGCTGTTGGAGTGGAAAATCCGTGGCCAGGAATTATAAAACCGTGGCCTGAATTTTAAGCCACAATTTTTTAGGCGCTGTCTAGGTGGCCGTCGCTTATTCCTTTAGTCCACGGTTTTGTCACATTAGGCCACGAAATATAAAAACCGCCGCCACAGTTATTAAAATAGGCCACAGTTTATTAGTCTAATTTCAGGCCACAGTTATCAATTGGCCACACATAAATAACCGTGGCCTATAGGTTTAAGCCACGGTTTTCAATTGGCCACACATAAATAACTGTGACCTATAAGTTTAAGCCACTATTTTTAAAATCCAGTTTTTTTCTTTATCATGCATTTGCTTTCCAAACATCTAAATCACAATTAGCCGACTCTAGAAACATGCATAGACAATACTTTTAGTGTTTATAATTTAGGAGCACTAAAATAACTATTTATAATCAAAACTATTTAATTACAAATCAAATTCAAGATATACACCAAGTTCAATATTTCAACTTCAAAATACCAAATGCGGAGTAGCTCTATAACATTACATAATACCACCCCACAGCACCTGTACAATAAGAAGCCAAAAAAAATAGCCCCTACTGAAACAAAAGGGGACAAAGAAGAATAAAAGTAAAAAGAACATAAGTGACCCTTTAAAACTAATCTCCTTGAGCCTGTTACCAACTAATAACAGACAACAAAGATGAGCAAAATCATGCTTTCAATATTAGCTCATTAATGACATATTCCACCCAAAAAAAGCTCTTAATGACACACCATAGAAGCAACATGAGGCTTCTGAGAATCACTTGGCTAAGAATCACATCACATCTAGGACCACAGTTCCCAAGCTCTTGATATAAACCCGTCCAATAGACCAGAACTATGCGCTGGTGGCTGAAGCGGAGGTCTTCTTCGAGAGTGGCTCTGCCATTTTTATAAGGTCCTCTTCATACCCCTTTTAGCTTGTCTCATAACCTGTTCAATCACTAACTTTATAAAATAAGTGGAAAAATCTGTCTGCATTTACAAAGCAAACTTGAACAATCAAACTTAAAGAAAAAGAAGATAGAAAACAACTTCAGTGAAAACGGATGCAGCAGAGAAATAGTTCCATAACCTGTCTTTCATAAAGGCCAAATCTAGGTATCATAATTTTCATTTTGTAACTCAGATAAAAGCTAAGTTGAAAGCAACAGATTTTAAGGAAATCAACACATCCTTCTTTTGAATATGTGTAACCACAAAAGCTAATAAACATAAAACTTAGTCCCAAGCACAAAATACCCATATCCAAATTAAGTTTTCAGTATCACCTTGTCATTTAAGAAGAATTCCCAAGCCAAATAGCTACAAGCAATAGGTAATGCACTTATAACTTAATAGCACATTGAGTTCTCAATAATGGAATGTTTAGCAAAATGAGTCCCAAACCACATTCAATTTTCAATAATGGGAGGTTTAGCAAAATGAGTCCCACACCAGAATAACTTGTGTGATATGGAATAATTGTTATACTCTTCAATTTAATTCTCAATGAATGCATGCTATGCAACCGCATCTACCAAAACATAGAATTCAATAAAGTTTCATAAAGTAAGGAAACTATCCAAATAGAATTCATATCAGTTAAATGTTGCAGAACAACAAAGTTAAAACAGCATGTTAAAATGAACGCAAAACTAGCTAGACATCTAATTGAAAGGTAACTCAAAAATGCATCTTCTCTGAACAATGGATGAGAGTGCTCCAACCTCCAATCCCTCCACTTATTTTTAAGATAACAACCACCCACCTCCCTTTATATCTAAAATAACAATACTTTGTATCCTGTCCATGAGGTGGAGTTCAAATCCTCTCATGACCATTAGTGTCCTTCAATTAATGATAATATCCCACTTGCCCAATTAAAAATAAAACAATACTGTGTATCCTATAGCCATTGATACTGGATAGGGAATTCAATTTTGTACGTACTTTCAAATTATCAACACGAACTAATTTGATCTAAAAAACAAAAAAACTACTTTGTGAGAAACAAGTCATGTGGGGTTGAATTCATGTAGCATATTAGCCAGTAAAACCATGGTAACTAGAAAACCAACCTGGCGATATTGATCAAAATGACACAATATAACCTTACCAGCCTTCAAAGTCTTGTCAATATTCTGATGAGCTTTCCTAATAGAATGGGTTCTAATCTGCAAACCCAAATGAAAAGATCCAACATTCAACAACATTACGAATTCACAAAAATCCCTTCATAACCCCAAAATCAATTCCAAGTCAAAGACAAGTCAATCCGAGAAAACCAAAATCCCAAAATTGAATTTTGAAACTAAGTAAAGCAAAATCAACATGATTTGAAGATATGAAGAAAAAGGGTACCTGAGTTGGACGCATGGCAGTTTCAAGAGCGGAAAGACGATGGTCGAAGGAACTGAGAATGGTGACAACGTTGTTTGAAGCAAGCTCTTTAACAACTGAAGCAAAGGGTTTTCGTTGCTGCTCTTTAACGGCTGAAGCAAAGGGATCAGCGATTTTCCTTGTTCAACCCTAACAATTTGGAAGCAAGAGGAATTAAAGCAAATGGATCAGAAAGACAAGGGTTTCCTTAGAAGACAAATTGATTTAGGGTTTGGTTAGAAGCAGCTTTGCGCAAGAAGGGAAATGAAATTGAAAGTGTGGAACCGCGAGGTTTTTGGGTTTAAAGACTTGAATATAGTTCGGGATTTGAACGAGGTAGAGATAAACTGGCATCGGAAGAGGGAGGAGTTGATGATGCAAGAAGAAATATGCCCAGCGCTTCATGAAAAGCGCTGAATATCGCTTTTATGTGTGTTCATTAAATACCCACAGGCTTCATTAAAAGCGTTGAATATCGCTTTAATTTTTTTTTTTTTTATTTTTTTTACATTTTTGTGTGTTTTCCTTTTTATATTTACAAGTTCATATGCATGTACCAATCCAATCAAATACATAATGTAATCAAATTCTTTAAGAGGAACCAAATTACATATAACAAACAAATTACATAAGAGGAACCAAAGCAAAAAATAGTAAGAAGTTTCATTATCTAATTCATATGTATCCAAAACAATTTATCAATTGCAAGTTACAATATTATGAACCAAAAAAACTAGCTAGCTAACTTATATGTATCCAAATGAAACTTTAAAAAAAAAGCGGAGACATAATCGCACCATTCTCCCTAAGCTCAAGAATCGCTTCAACAGAGTATGTCCGAGCTTTGACAATCGCTAAAATACTGAAATTATATAAATAAATAAAATTAGAATTGAAATGGTTAAATATTGGAAAGAACCACTATTAAATCGAAATCATATAAAAATATATTATAAGTAGATACACCGCGGGGATAGTCGTTTTCTTTTGGGTATAATAATATCCTCATATATATTTCACGTACGTAATACCCACAATCAATGTTATTGAATTGTTTAGGACACTACAAAACATAAAATTAGTTAATTGTTAAATTGAGTCGAATACGCTTTTTGACAAAATAATGTAATGTATAAGTTAGAAACTTACAATTATTGCTAACCATTTGACCGTTAATTTATCCACTCCCAATATGTCCTTAAACCATTGAATAGAATGTCATATAACTATATCAATAACAATATATACATATATAAGTAAAAGTAAGAAATATGCGAGAATGACACAAAATAAACACACTGTTAAAAAGCTCCACAAACTCCAAGTGGTTTTGTAATGATTTTGAAGTGAGTCAAGGTAATACACGGTTTTTTTGCTAGGATTAATTGCAAACAAAACCCAATTTCTCCTACAAAATAAATTTACGAATAAGTAATTGAGTACTATTAAAAAATGCATGTTATATAAGAATTAATGAGTAAAAATTCTTACCCTAGATTAACCAGGTGCTAGAAGTAAGGCATCATGACTTCTATTTTGAGCTTCATTAAGCGCTCATTGACATAAGTTTGAGCAATGATCTGGTTTTGTTACACAAGTGATTCATAATTTGGCGGTGGGATTCACTTGATGAAAGGTTGTACTTTAGGACACAAGAACAAATATCTATTCGGAAGGGACCACAATGTCCTCGCATACAAGTACTCTACATTTAGATATATATATATATATATATATATATATATATATATATATATATATATATAAATTAAATTAACGATATAATAAAATAAAATCGACAATGTCAAATAATAAATTACATAGTACACGACATATATATTCATAACAATACAGGTTGCCTCATCCGAATCACATACAAAGACGGATATCCTCACGCCCGACTATTTGAGGACCGCTAGCTCCAAAACTACTTCATCAAAATTTATGATAAGGACTTTCTCCTTCATCATGTATTTCTCGTGACGCGTCGCTACCGACCAATATTCATATAAGCTTCACTAATGGAAGAGGAAGAGGCGGGGTGAGACACATTGGAGAAGGGGAGGATGAGTCACTTGGCGAGAGAAGAGGAGGGTTGATCAGTCACTTTTGGAGGAGAGGCGGTGTGAAACTTCTACATAAGGGGTGGTGAGACACTTTTGTAGAAGGGTGGATAGAGACACTTTCTTGCCAATAGATATTTCCTTGCCAACACTTTTCAAAGGAGACATTTTCTTGCCGGTAGACACTTTCTTAGATTTTTCATTTTGGCGCATCTATGTATAAACAAAAATAATTACTTAGTTAGCACAAATTATATGACAAAAACTATAATTAGTTAGTTACAAATATATTGTCACTTACAACGACAAGGTCGATGGCCATGCCACAAAGGTACCAAGCTGCTGCCAGGACACCGTCAGTATATCAATACTGTCAATCGGAACAGGCAATGGTGCATCCTCCCTAATTGGTACCGTGGTGCATGGAAAACACATACACTTGTGTGCAAGTATACACTGTCCAAAAACAAGTAGTAAAAAGATCGAACCCACAGAGATTGAAAAACTCACTTTTAAAATAAATATAAAGTAATAAAGTGTAAAGTCACTAAGTAACAAAATAATTTTGGATTTTGTTTGATGATCACAACTAAGTTAGAAAGAAAGCAAAGTAAAAATGTTGATAGTGTAAAAAGAAAAGCTAGTTGCAATGTCTTCATCAAGTAATTTACTTATAAGTGTATGATGCAAGATGTGATGCATTTTTGACTTGAATCTTTGTCATTGCATTAGCTATGTGCCTTTCGGTCACTTTCTTCAGAGTATCATTACAAGCTCTTATGATCCTTGCTTCTTTGCAAGAAAGAAAGGGGTGTTAGTGCCTTTCTCGCCTCCTTGTCAATTATCCAATTTGCTAAATAAATTCACTCTTGTATTTTAAGTACCCACAATTATCCTATGGACTATACTATCCTATGTCTAGGACTTAGCATGGTTTTCACAAAGTTTTCTTTATGTAAAACACTCACTCATATTAGTTCTTGAGTTCTTAATTGTAAGCCATTTCTGGTCATTTACAATTCTTACTTATTCTAAGTGATCAAGTTCAAAATAAGTAATGAAAATATTATCAAGCAAGAACTAAAGTACAAACATACATACATGCAACATACTTACTTAAAAGCTCATTAAATGATTAGAACATTCCAACTAAGAAAGGTTTAGCTAACAAGAGACATTGCAAGATATATATAAACTGAATAGACCATGTTTATATATATAGAAATCACAAAAGAGAAACAACAAGGTAAAAGTACAAATGTTGAAGCCCTTTGTATGAAATCTTCTAGCAATGCACTAGCATTACTCCTTAGCACTATACAAACACTATGAAATCGAGTTAAGGAGGATTTGTCAATTCCTTCCTATCCCTCTTACAAAATAGAAACTAACTATGTATAATGAAATTTTGATCTATCTTATGGATTGTGATATATTTCCAAATGAAGATGTGAGGTCCTTTTATAGCCTTCAAGTGAGGTGCTTCCTTCCTTCATGTTGAAGTCATCTTGAGTGGATCATAGCTGTAGTTGCTTTCCAGAGCTTTATCCATGTTGAAATCTGACTAATGACATAGGGCGGTTCATTGATGTGTGAACATGTGTCCCTATGTTGGTGACTCTTCAAAGCTATGCCTATAGCTATGTGTGAATGGTAGGCGCCTACTATACAAGGTTGGATGGCATCAGAGAACCAAGCAGGAGGTCATCACTTGCAAGTGGATGCATATGAAACAGTCGCTTATTCACCAAGTAGTGCGATTTTGATGCGAGGATCGGTTGGAGAGCATTGATGCGATTAGCATTTAGACCTGACCGAACAAAAACATCAAACATACCACAATATATCCAAAATGGCCTAATAATAACTATAACCATTCAAATCACTCAAGTTATCATATATCACATAAAATACTATATAAACTCTTTATTATTACTTGAAAGAGAGCAAATACTAAGTTTAAACATATGAAATACTCTATATAAAATAGAGTTATCATACCGCAACTCTGACTCTAACA
Organism: Oxytropis ochrocephala; assembly: GCA_020916435.1. Taxonomy (NCBI): domain Eukaryota; kingdom Viridiplantae; phylum Streptophyta; class Magnoliopsida; order Fabales; family Fabaceae; genus Oxytropis; species Oxytropis ochrocephala. Next base: position 18,715,959 of record CM037093.1, read on the forward strand.
TGATTTGGAGGTAGGGGTAAATTGTGCATCAAGGGACCCAATTCGTTACATGTGAAGCCAATTGCAACCATTTCATGTGGGTTTGAGATATACAATTCACACTCACACTCATTGTTGTCCTAAAACAATTATAAACCACAAAATAATAAAGACATTATTTGATGTTATATATATATATATATATATATATATATATATATATATATGTACAATAAATCAATTATAAACCACAAAATAATAAAAACAATTAATACCTTAGTTGACGGCATGGTGCATTTATCTCGTACCTCGCTATATGTGTAGCGAGGGGTGGTCTTTGGTGGCATAACATGGCCATAAAGCGATCGTGATATCATTAAGTTGAGCTTGCAAACTTTCATACAATGCCATCATCTTTCTCGGTGGTGGACGGTCATGATTCTCATCATAGACTTTCTGTTTTGGTCCAAAGTACTCGGTTGGTGCTACTCCAAATCCAAACCCCTCATGCGACCGAGTATTCTTCTTTACCTAAGGCACGTGTAAGGATTTCCTTTTCGAGCAATCGGTGAGCTCTCCTGTGACAATCGATCGTGATATGGCTTCCCGATTCACAAAACAAAAGTATAATACAATATAAAAATCATAAAAGTTACAATTAAAATCAGTGAGCTTGAATTTATGAAATACTTACAATTCTTTTCAGACACCTCCTTAGTTTTAGGATCAACAATCTCCTTTTCTTTGTTTAGTCGAGCCTCTACCCACAAAACATGTCGCTCAACACCTTCTTTAGTAGGATCTTTCCCACTCTCCACCAACTATATTTAAATTTACCAAATATTAAGAAACTATTTATAAAAAGTTTCATGAAACTAAAAAAATCAAGTTTATTGTGCCTTACCAATCTCTCTTCAATATGTTGATATGGAGTAGCACCGCTCTATAAGGATACTCACAAATGTAAGCACACTTTCGATTCTGTTTCACTTGCTTTCTATCAAGAGAGATAAGTATACATTAATGTATAATAGATAATTGTCAAATATATTTTATGTTATAACTTAATAGATAGTAGCACTAACCAAGAAGTTTGGATCTTCGGTGCGTCTCCTAACAAATGTGTGCCAATCCTCCTCTGAAATAAACCCACTATATATTGGTGGAGGATTCCAATTGATGTTTCCATTATCATCTTTCAGCCAAGTTTTTGTTAACACTACGCCAGCGTATTAGGATGGCTAGCGTTTTTTTTGGGCATTGGTAGCGTTTTAAAACGCTAGAGAAGCTGGCGCTACTAATGCGTACACCCCATTAGTAGCGTTTTAAAAAACGCTAGCCATTGACCCAGTGTGTTTTAGACATACGTAGCGTTTTATATAAAACGCTAGCCATTGAATCGCTTTTTACAATTCCTAGCGTTTTACGTCAGAAACGCTAGGGATCCCATAGCTCTTTTACTACCATTCCTAGCGTTTTAAATAAAAACGCTAGGGATCCCATAGCTCTTTTTACTACCATTCCTAGCGTTTTAAATTAAAACGCTAGGGATACTATAGCCTTTTTTTACTACCATACCTAGCGTTTTATGTAAAACGCTAGGGATGCTATAGCACCTTTTATTAGCATTCCTAGCGTTTCAGAAACGCCAGGGATGCTATAGCACCTTTTACTACCATTCCTAGCGTTTTTACATAAAACGCTAGGGATGCTATAGCACCTTTTATTAGCATTCCTAGCGCTTTTTTACAGAAAGCGCTAGGGATCCTCTAGCTCCTCTTTACAATTCCTAGCGTTTTATCTATAAAACGCTAGGTATTGACTGAATTTTTTTTTAAATATTTTTTTTATTTTGGTTTGTTCTCCATTTTAATTACAACCTATAAATTCATTCCCTTCCAACAAAATTCAGAAAATACATTCCAATCCAATATCATTCAAACAAAATTCATTCAACAAAATTCATCAAATATTTCCAATCCAATATCATTCTAAGAAGTTCTTACAACATAATATAAATACAATATATACAACAACTAACTATTATGAAATTAACTCAAAACTTGCTACAAAAAGCTAGAAACAAAACTGCACCACTCCCCCCTTACTGCTGTAAGTTGTTCAGCAGAGTAATTCTGGATATTTTTAAAGCTGGGAAAATACTGAAAAATAAAATGAAATAAAATTAGAATTAAAATGTTTATTAAATGTGAGTAAGTATTATAATATCAATATAAAAAGAAATCTAAGTAGTTACCTTGGTTGGGATTGTTACTTTGTCATGAGTGATAATCTCTTTCATAAACCTCATAATGTAGTACCCACAATCATTGTTATTTGGTTGTTTAGGACACTACAAAGCAAAAGATCATTATAACTTAATTGTCACATTTTTATGACCAAAAATTCAATTAAAATTATAAGAATGATTCTTAAAAAGCTTACGATTATGGGCACCATCTTGTTTTACTCGTAGATAATCCCAAGTATTCTTTCAGTTAATCAGTAACGTCATACATATATATATATATATAACGTTAAGATTTAACAAAATACATATATTAAATTATACAAATTAAAATGAGAGGGTTACACATACACACCTCTCAACAATCTCTACGAAGTCTACGTAGACGTTGTAATGGCCTTGAAGTGAATCCAGATAATAGACAACATTTTGCTTAGGGTTTATTGCAAAGAGTACCCAATGTTGCCTGCAAGTAAATGAATCACGAATGAGTACAAATTAATTTACACTATAATACAATCCTCAAAATAATTAAACAAGTGATTGAAGACTAAATTTCTCACCCATTATTGAGTGGTGCCAAAAATAAAGAGTCGCCCTTCAAATGCTTGGCCTCCATGAAGCGTGAATGGATATAACTTTGTACTTCACTCTTAATAGCCATAATACGTTGCTCTGTATTACCTTGCTTAAACACAACGATACACGCCGGACACAAGAAGAAATACTTCTGTGTCCGTTGAGAAGGGACCAGAAGACGATTGTACAAAAACCTATAAATAATATATATACAACTTTCAGATCCTCATATATATACTCTAATATATACTCTAATATAAACAACTATTGTGTACAAATAATTTAATACATACCGTATACTCTAATATCGATGCAAAGTGGCCCAATCCATTTCAACTATAGCTTTCAGATCCTCCATGTTGAGAATTACCAACTGTTCCAGGCCCACAATGTTATCGGGCGGTAAAAAAATTTGGTCGTCCGGGTTCATTTTTTGAGTGATGTGGACCTTTAGAGAATCGATGTACTTCTGGAATTCATCAATGGGAAATTGACCAACATGTTGGACTGGCTGTATAGAAGATGGTCGGGAGAGTTTGGTAGTGGAAGGGGAAGGTCGGGTCGACACTTTTATGGAAGGGGAAGGTCGGGACACTTGGGGTACCTAGTATATATTAAAAAAATGATTAATTAGTTAGTTAACACACATTATAGTCATCAACTTATTAACAAAAATATTGTTTCTTACAACGACAAGTTGTTCAGGCCATGCCACAAAAGTACTAAGTGCTTGATCCACGAGAAATATATCCGCATTAGCAATTGGAGCAGTGCAATGGTGCAGCACCCTCTATTGAATAGTCTACCCTAACTCTCAAATGGTTTTCAGGCATGGGTAAATTGTGCAGTGTGGCACTCAATTGGTTACATATCAAACCCACTGCAACCTTTCGATGTGGGTTTGCAATATATAGCTCACATTCACAGTTATCCTAAATCAATTATAAAGAAAAATAAATATACATGATAATTTTATCAAATACATATGTACAAAAAAACAGTCGAGTTTTGTTAAATAATTGTGTGTGAAGGGATGGTGCAGCTATCTCGGGCGCTATATGAAGTGCAAAGAGCTCAATAGGTTCAGCAGGGGTGGTGCAGGGGATGGTGCACCAATCCTTTGTGCCAAGAGCGCTTAAACATCCTGTCTCTCTTCCATTAACACAAAGAACATTCTTGGATAGCTCGTCATACTTTGCCGCCATGACTTTACAATCCCCGCACCCCTTGCTTTGGCTCTTTGGCCCAAACACGGTTGTAGGAGGAATCCCATATCCATAACCTCTAATCCGACTGCTCTCTTCCCTTCCCAAGGCACGAGCAAGGACATCTTGTTGACCATCACAATCTGTTAAATCTCCTTGTGATACTGATTGTGATATGCTTTGGCGATGCACAAACATAAATAACGGATAAAATTAATAAACAAGTGTCAAGAGAAATTTAATCGACAATAAAAATATGTCCACGTGTCAAAAAAATCGAGTAACGGATAAAAATAATAAACAAGTGTCAAAGAAATTTAATCGACAATAAAAAATATGTTCACGTGTCAAAAAAATCGAGTAACGGATAAAAATATTAAACAAGTGTCAAAGAAATTTAATCGACAATAAAAATATGTTCACGTGTCAAAAAAATCGAGTAACGGATAAAAATAATAAACAAGTGTCAAAGAAATTTAATCGACAATAAAAAAATATGTCCACGTGTCAAAAAAATCGAGTAACGGATAAAAATAATAAACAAGTGTCAAAGAAATTTAATCGACAATAAAAAATATGTTCACGTGTCAAAAAAATCGAGTAACGGATTAAAAAAATATAGTCGGACACAAATTCCAACTTGCTAAGAATCATAAAATTAAAATTACAATACATGAATTTTGGAATACTTACAATTTTGTCCTTGACCTCCTTAGTTTTCGGATCCACAATCTCCCATCCTTGTTTTGTCGGGCCTCTAACCGCATAAATTACAACGATCAAGGGATTCTTGAGTTGGATCTTTCCCTCTTGCGAAGAACTATTTAAGTTTAATAATTGTTAATCAATCAGTAAATTAAAAGATTCATTAAATCATAATAAATTAAACTAATTGTGTCTTACCAATCTTTCTTCAAGAATTTGATATCCACTTGAACCTCCTCTATAAGGGTACTTTCGGGATTAGAAGCTCTCACTTTATTGGCTTTGCTTTTTTTCTATTTAAAAACATAAGTATACATTAATGAATGATATCTTGTTGTGAAATATATATATATATATATATATATATATATATATATATATATATATATATATATATATATATATATATATATATAACTTAAATAATTAATATACTAACCAGAAATCCGGATCTCAGTAGTGCGTATATCTACAAATTTGGTCCAATCCTCCTTAGTTATAATTCCGGCATACAGATCTTTGGAGGCTCTGTCGATGGTCCCATCAGCCGTTTTATACTTTTTCCCCACATCGCTTCTATATGCCCGATGCAACCTTCCCGCTTCCTTGAGTATCCAATCTCTTGGGCATCATCGACATCAAAGTGTTTCTACTTATACATAAAAATGGATTAAATAAATACAACTAAAAATTCACTAAATAAGATTATTAAAGAGGTCTAAAATTATATACCGTATTAAGGACCAAAAATCATCTTTCGCTTTAGGTAAAATCAGTATTATCTTTCTCATTCCAACTTTTATTGAAATTGGAAAGATTTGTTTCACCTTAGTACCAATAAAGCTAATTAAATTTGTGCCGTTGTCTCCAATAGGCAAACCTTTAACACTCCATCGGACCTTAAATAATTAAATCATTAAATAATTAGATAACTTGGAAAGGTAGAGAACAACATTAATAATTAGTAATTAACTTACCTTATATTTCTCGTGTCCTTTACTTATCCGATGGACGATATTCTTTTTCGATGTAATTCCTCTGGGAGTGAACTTCTTTGTGTTTCTATCACCCCATCACCACCCCGACTACTATCGTGATCACTATGTGATGCCATCTGACTTGCAATGACCCAAATGAAATAGACTCAGTGAGTTTTAGCTTTCTAATTGTTTAGAACCAACAAACACATAACAAAATATAGAAGAAGCCATGCACTAAGTAATGTGATGAAAGCCATGCACTAAGTAACCTAGAGTAAACATACATAGGAAAGACATGCACTAAGTATATAACCTAGAGTAAACATATATATGAAAGCCATGCACTAAACAGAGAAAGCCATGCACTAAGTAACCTAGAGTAAACATACATAGGAAAGCCATGCACTAAGTATATAACCTAGAGTAAACATATATAGGAAAGCCATGCACTAAGAACCTAGAGTAAACAGAGAAAGCCATGCACTAGGAAAGCCATGCACTAGTCAAGTTAATAATGCTATCTAAGCTAGACTAATCTAACAACTAATTAGATACAACATTGAGCTAATTAAGTAACAGAGAAAGCCATACAAAAGATACATAACAAACCATAAAAACCATAACAAATAGTCATTGCGGTGTTGAGAGAGGTGGAGAGTACGTGAGTGCGAAATACCTTTGAAAGGGAGAGAGTGCAGAAAAAGGAAACAAATGGGAGGGAGCTGCGTGGTAAGATAGCACCAAGGAGATAGAGGATGAACGAAGAGGGTTTCTCGCGTTTTACGTTTTTCTGGGTCGCGTTTATGGGTTTCTAGGTCGTAGCACCAATGAGATGAACGAAGATGAACGAAGAGGGTTTCTGGGTCGTGGAGGTTCGCAAAGGTACGATGAACGAAGTCTCACGTGAGTTCGGGTTCCGGGTTGTTCGTGGAGGTTTCTGGGTCGTGGAGAGAAGTTAGGTAGATGAAGAGACGCCTACGTGAGTGTGTGAGGGAGATGAGAGCGCGCCTTGTAAAAATTTTAATAGCATCCCTAGCGTTTTTACATAAAACGCTAGGGATCATCTAGCAGCGTGTTTACCATTCCTAGCGTTTTAAGTTAAAACGCTAGGGATGCTATTAAAATTTTTACTACAATTCCTAGCGTTTCAGAAACGCTAGGGGATGCTATTAAAATTTTTACTACCATTCCTAGCGTTTTATATAAAAACGCTTAGGATGCTATAGCGCCTTTTTTACAATTCCTAGCGTTTTCAGAAACGCGCTGGGATGCTAAGCACCTTTTACTAACATTCCTAGCGTTTTATATAAAAACGCTAGGGATGCTATAACACCTTTTACTAACATTCCTAGCGTTTTATGTAAAAATGCTAGGGATGCTATAGCACCTTTTACTACCATTCCTAGCGTTTTTCAGAAAAACGCTAGGGATCCTCTAGCTTCTCTTTACAATTCCTAGCGTTTTATTTTTAAAACGCTAGGTATTGAATGAATTTTTTAACTTCATTTCTAGCGTTTTCACTCTAAAACGCTACCTATTGACTGAATTTTTTTAAATATTTTTTTATTTTGGTTTGTTCTCCATTTTAATTACAACCTATAAATTCATTCCCTTCCAACAAAATTCAGAAAATACATTCCAACAAAATTCAGCCAATATATATCATTACAAACCAATATATAGATACACACATTTGTACATATCACCAAAAGACCATATTAAACTAACAATTACTTACAACATAATTAATATATATCCAAATCATACAACATAATAAGTAACTTAGATTATGAAACTCAAAAGTAGCTACAAATTAAAGCTAGAAACATATATAATAAAGACAACCCTCAATGACTACTGTCTTGACCACTAGATCTCATGATCACTAAGTGATGTCATCTGACCTGCAATATAACATATATAATCCATGTTATTGTTAAATTTACAAAAACAATATAAATATTATCTATTAATAAAAAATAACGATATATCATTAAGTCTATATTACCTTTTCCTTTTCCTAGATAAAATTTTGTTTGCAATTCGCGTCTTGGTATTTTTTTCCGAACGAATAATAATTCCATCATTATGATCTTTTCTAAAATATACAACATCCTCTATAGAAGTATTTTCCCCTATTATTGGTTCTGATGTTCTGAAGAACAATAGACCAATTGATATTAACTGGATCAGTGACATAAAACACTTGTTGAGCTTGCGATGCTAAAATAAAAGGTTCATCTTTATATCCTAACTTGTTGAAATTCACCCGCATGAACCCTAATTCATCAATCTGTAAACCAGTATTATTGTCAACCCATTCACATTTGAACACAGGCTCTCAAACATATTGTAATCCAACTCCCATATGTGTTCAATGAAGCCAAAGTAAGACATATTCGCATATATGGGATTTCTATCTTTGCTTTGGATGCATGCATAGAATGAGCTACAAGAGTCACCCCACTATTTTGCATTTTACTCTGATCATCTTGTTCTTTTGTATAGAAAGTGCACTCGTTCATTAGATAGCTGTTGTAAGAGAAGACATGTATATTTGGACCTTTTGCTAACCATCTCAATCTTTTTGAAATCTAAGTAGGATTCGAAACACACTCACCATCAATGTGATGTTTTAGCCACACTATGAAACTCCTATTGTGTTCTTTTGCTAACCAAACTTGCTTCTTTCAGGGAATTGACTCTTAAGAATCTCCTTGTGCTTGGCAACATATGAATCAACCTCACTATCATTGTGAAGAACGTACAAGTGTGCTTGCTCTAGTTCTTTCCTTGATACCATCACTAATTTAGTTCTGTCATCCCTTTACTAATCCTTCCCGCATGACGAGACCTTCGCAAATCCCACAGAATATTCAAGACTAGATAGATAGCCCGTGCAAAACTCAATAGCCTCTTCAACTATGTAGCGCTCAACAATACAACCCTCAGGTCGTGATCGATTTCTCACATATCCTTTTAATATCTTCATGTAACGCTCAAACGGATACATCCATCTCATGTAACATGGGCCACACAATTGTGTCTCTCTAACTGCAGATGAACTATTAGATGAATCATTATGTCGAAAAAGGAAGGTGGGAAATACATCTCAAGCTCACACAAAGTGATGATAATTTCTCTTTGCAATGTTGGCAACTTTCCAGGTCAATCACTCTACTACAAATCGCCTTAAAGAATAAACAAAGTTTGGTTAAGGTCTGACGCACTTTCTTAGGAAAAATGGATCGTATACCAATGGGTAGCAAATTCTCCATGAGAACATGACAATCGTGGGACTTTAGAGACTTTAACTTGAGGTCTTTAATCGATACAAGAGTCGCCACATTTGAAGAGTATCCTCTGGAACTTTAACTCCATGAAGAAACTCACAAAAAGACAGTCTTTCCCTTTCTAGATAGAGTATGAGTCACGGAGGTAGATATGTACGTGTACCCTTCTTTACCGGACCCAATTCAGGTCTCAAACCCATACTAACCAAATCCAACCTTGAGTTGATGGTATCTTTAGTCTTACGGCATATTGAGTAAGGTACCAATGACACTTTCAAGACATTCTTTTCAACATGCATCACATCAATGAAATGCCTTACATATAATGACTTCCAAGATGGCAACTCAAAGAAAATCGACTTTTTCTTCCACCCCGTTTGGCAATCTCTCCGCAAAAGGCTTCCCAAATTTAATGTTCAAATCTTCCACCTTTTCAAACACTGTTGCCGTCAAAGGCGGGAGCTCTACGTGTTCTCAGTATTCCCATCAAATGCCTTTCTCCACAATCGATAGTGATGAGTTGATGGCAAAAATCTACGATGACCAAGATAGATATTCTTCTTACCATGTTCCAACCACATCCAATCGTGTTATCTTCACATATAGGGCATGCACACGCCCTTTGTTACTGCATCCGGATAGATTGCGTGTATGCAGGAAAGTCGTTAATTGTGCCAAAGATCATAGCCCTCGTGGTGAAACTTTCTTCTCTCGAACCCATCATACACCTCTACCCCAATCTCCCACATTTGCTTCAAGTCTTCAATTAAAGGAGCCAAGTATACATCAATATCATTTCACGGTTGTTTGGGCCCGTAAATTAACAAAGACGAGATCATATATTTGCGTTTCATGCAAAGCCACTGCGGTAAGTTATAAATCGCCAAAATCACGGGCCATGTATTGTGGGAGCTACTCGATACCGTGCGGGTTAAATCCATCGGCCAGACAATGCAAGGCGTAGGTTTCTCGGGTCATCCCCAAATTAGGATACTCAATATTGATTTTTTCCATTGCGGAGAATCAGGGTGTCGTAGCATACCATCTTTAATCCTTTCATCCTCATGCCATGTCAAGTGTTTTGCATCTTCCGAACTACGATACATGCGCCTAAATCGAGGAATTATAGGAAAATACCACAACACCTTTTGTGGAGCAGACTCTTTCTTCTTATATCTGTGGTGCATTACATTTAGGACACGACTTTAACAACGCATGTTCATTCCGAAATAAAATGCAATCATTCGGACAAGCGTGTATCTTCTCATAGTTCAAGCCAATAGACCCCAACATTTGCTTTGCATCATACGTCCGAGAAGGAAGCACATTATCATTCGCAACATTTCTTTCGAAGTGAGAGTAAATCGGTAAAGCTCTTATCCGTCCATCCGTGGCGAGTTTTCAAGTTATACAACTTGATCACGACCAATAATTTTGTGAATTCATTACAACCCGCATACAATGGTGTCTCTCGTGATCGCTTATCAACTTCTCAAACATTTCGGGACAATCATTAAGATCCTCTTCAACCACCTTTGCCATCTCTTCAAATTCGTTCGCATCAAATGAATGTGTTCCGTGTCAACCCGTGGCGCATATCTCTTACTAATATCATTCATATTTGAAGATTCACCTTTTTCTCACCGTGCTTTATCCAACAAGTGTAACTTTGATCAATTCCATTCGCCTTTAAATGTCGTGTCAACTCCTCTGCAAAGATGGCGATTTTACATAACAACACCTTAAACAAGGACATTTCATACCACTAGAAGTCCCTAAACGTTCAACAAAGACACTCACAAAATAATCCACTCCGGTGCATACTCCTTGGATGCGGACGATTGGCGGACATCCAATTTCTATCCATAATTGCCAAATATTTATAATAAAATCCTCGATAAGAGAACTTTAACATATGACCCATCAAGCAATTCGAATATAATGAAGAATCAATTCATATAAAAAAACAAACAAAATTTCCTCTTTTAAATTTTTTTCAATTCCACTCCTTATTTTCCCAAGCTATATCTATATCATATTCTATTTCTATTCTCGGTCCTTTGGTCAAGACAAAGGAACCATATAGTCTAGTCTTCCAAACAATTAATTTATGTGTAACAAGAAGAGGCTAGTGGTGAAAAAAAAAGAAGAAGAGTCTAGTGTGCACAAGTGACAAAACTAATATATTTCTAAACTAGAACCCACAATTAATATCTAACAAGAAAGCAGAGAAAGGAGCAGAAAACTCACCAATGTTGTCTGCGAGTGAGAGAGATGATGTTCACCGAGAGAGATGATTTTCGTTGAGAGAGATGATGTTAATTTGAGTTAGGGTGTTAGGGTTTTTGCGTTTACGGGTGAGTGATTTTGCGTTTCAGGTAAGAGTGTTATTTGAAAGAGGAAGTAGCTCAATGGGAAACAAAAAAATTATTTAACCATACCTAGCGTTTTCTAAAAACGCTAGGAATCTATCTAGCGTGTTTTCTAAATACCTAGTGTTTTGTGTAAAAGCGCTAGGATATGTCTAGAGTGTTTACTAAATACCTAGCGTTTTATAAAAACGCTAGGATCTATCTAGCGTGTTTTCTAATTGGCTAGCGTTTTTGAATAAAAGCGCTAGGATCCGTCTAGCGTGTTTTCTAAATAGCTAGCGCTTTCTAAAAACGCTAGGATCTATCTAGCGTGTTTTCTAATTGGCTAGCGTTTTGAATAAAAGCGCTAGGGATGCGTCTAGCGTGTTTTCTAATTTGCTAGCGTTTTGAGTAAAAGCGCTAGGGATCCGTCTAGCGTGTTACTAATAGGTAGCGTTTTTTTTAAAACGCTACTAATGGTGTAGCGTGTTATTAAAATGGCTAGCGTTTTTATAAACGCTACTAAAGGTGGCGATCTCTTTTACAATTACGCGTAGTGTAATGTCGTTCTGAAATTTTTATGTAACTTTCCAGCTTCCTTCATTATCCAGTCCTTTTTAGAATCATCCACATCAAAATATTTCTGCTTATGCACATTCAATGAAAATGATATAGCGGGCCATGTACTGTGGGAGCTACTTTGAATACCGTGCGGGTTAAAACCATCGGCAGACAATGCAAGTCGTAGGTTTCTTGGATCCAACCCGAAATCAGGATAATCAATATCAAATTTTTTCCATTGCGGAGAATCCGCCGGGTGTCGTAACATGCCATCTTTAATCCTTTCATCCTCATGCCATGTCAAGTGTTTTGCATCTTCTGAACTACGATACATACGCCTAAATCGAGGAATTATGGGAAATACCACAACACCTTTTCTGGAGCAGAATCTTTCTTTTTATACCGCGATGCATTACATTTAGGACACGACTTTAAAAATGCATGTTCATTCCGAAATAGAATGCAATCATTGGGACAAGCGTGTATCTTCTCATAGTTTAAGCCAATGGACCCTAACATTTGTTTTGCATCATACGTCCGAGAAGGGAGCACATTATCCTCCGGCAACATTTCTTTCAATAGTGTGAGTAATTCAGTAAAGCTCTTATCCGTCCATCCGTGGCAACTTTTCAAGTTATACAACTTTATCACAGCCAATAATTTTGTGAATTTAGTACAACCCTCATACAACGGCGTCTCTGCATCCGTTATCAACTTCTCAAACATTTGAGGACGGTCATTAAGATCGTCTTCAAAAGCCTTTGCCATCTCTTCAAATTCGTCCTCAACAAACGTAAGTATTTCGGTGTCAACCGGTGCGCATCTCTCAGTACTATTACCCATATTCGAAGATTCAACTCTTTCCTCACCATGCATTGTCCAACAAGTGTAAGTTTGATCAATTCCATTACCCTTTAAATGTCTGTCGTCAACTCAAATCGCATTAAGCGATTTTACATAGCAACAACGTAAAGCAGGACATATCATATTACTAGATCTTCCTAAACGTTGAACAACACAGTTCACAAAATAATCCACTCCATCTCTATATTCCTTGGATGGGCGATTGACAGACATCCACTTTCTATCCATAATGTCCCAATATCTATAATAAATTCGGATAAGAGAATTTACAATTTTATTGAAGCTAAGACATTCGATCAACTAGCTAGTAGTTTCAACTAAACAAATCAAAGACTTTCATGTCTTCTATATAGTCATTAATTCTTCATATAAAATAAACAAAAGAACAAAAAAAGTACCTGAACAAGTGGAAGCAACACTGACAAATATCCAACCAGCTGTGAACTCGAACTAGAACGAACTCTCAAACCAAGACAAACTCGAACAACGATCGCGAAGCTCCGACAAAAAAAACTCCCAAAACCTAACAAACAATTTGCATAATACTTTTTAACACATTCAACTAATTTTAAACATATCAAACACATACAACTACATTCAACATATTCCTCTCCTATCAAATATTTTTTTTTCACACATTCAACATATTCCTCTCCAATCAAACTACATTCATCTCCAACCTATCAAAAAACCTAAAAACAAACAAAATAGAGAACTAACCTTTGAGAGAAGATGAAGACAAGCAATGAGAAGACCAAGGGTGCTGGAGAGGATTCACGAGAGTGATGGATTGAGAGGATTCACGAGATAAGCAATGTGGGTTTGGGGGTTATTATGGGTTTGGGGGTTATTGTGGGTTTTGGGGGTTTGTGGGTTTGGGGGTTTGTGGGTTTGGGGGTTTTCTGGGTTTCTGGGTTTGGGTTTGGTGGTTTTTCGGTTTGGGGATTCATTTGAGAGTGAGGGAGAGCTCGAGGGTTTGGCCGAGAGAGAGGAGAAGAACACGCGAGAGACACGAGAGATAGAGGAGAAGCGTGTGCGAAGGAAAATGAGAAGTGAGAGGAAAACGAACGGGCAAAAAAAAAAATTAAAACAATACTCAGCGTTTCTAAAAAACGTTGAATATGTGGTTTTTCGTTCTAATATACGCAGTGTTTTCTAAAAAACGCTGATTATTTGGCTTTCTCGTCATCGTCGCTATACGCAGCGTTTCCTCAAAAACGCTGATTATTTGGCTTTCTCGTCCTCGCTATACGCAGCGTTTCCTCAAAAACGCTGATTATTTGGCTTTCTCGTCCTCTCTATACGCAGCGTTTATTAAAAAACGCTGGTTATGTGCAATCTATTCCTCTCGATACGCAGCGTTTATTAAAAAACACTGGGTATGTGGCGCTCTTTTTTAGCCATTCTGGCGTAGTGTGTTAAAGGTTGTTCCTTCTAGATTTTCTACTCTGTTTGCTGTTGTTTTGGAGCTCGAGAAGGAAAATAACAGTGGTTCAGTTGTTACTAGGTTGGACTCAGTTTCGACTTCAGGAGCTAACCAATCAACTGTACAAGATTTGGTGAAACTTCATCGCAAACCTAAAGCTGTTGGAGCTAGCACTAAGCTAGTAGAAACTCCTCTTAGTGATTTGGTTTTTGATTTTTTACCTTAATAAAAAACCCTAATTATTGTTTTATTGATTGCATGAACTGGTACTGTGTTCTTGGTGAACACTCGAAGCTACAACACTCGTGGGTCTTTTTAAGCTACATGTATCATTGTATCTGCTTATGCATAGCTTTTGTTTTACAATAAAGACCATTCTAAGTTTCTGACTTTGTTTTTTATGCTTTCTTTGTTAAGGCTTATATTGGAGTTTGGTTGGTGTGATTATGTTTTTAGTTTATTTTGTCCATATGCATTGGGAACTAATCATACTAAAAAATTGAAAAAAAGTTGTGGAGATAAGCAAAAATTTGGGGAATGAGAAATGTCAGCAGCATTCACTAGATTGGTCTCTTAATGTGATTGTTGTCATTTTTCCTTCTATTTGTGTATGAATTGAGATTTGAATCTGTTTTTTCATTTATTTCTTTGTATGAGATTAACCTAAAGATGCTTATCTCTGCTCAAAATCTGTTTTACCCTTATCAAACTTGCCCATCTTCGATCTTTATTTTCTTTCCCAGAAATCCAAAATCATGCATGAAAAGGGGTATTATGATGGATGGTAGAGAATTCAGCTGAAAATTCATTTCTGAAAATATAGTTTCAACTCCTAAAATGGAAGGGAGGGGGGTTTCTGAATTTTTTTAACTAATCAAGCAAGATTCCAAACATATTTGGTTCCTTCTGTGTCATGTCCATGTGTGTCTGTCCTCTTGAGCAAAAATTTGAGGATGCCTTTTTACTTATGCTGAATTTCCAACAATGGTTTTGACAAGAATTAATTTTTTGGAGAAAACTTATATCTCAAATTTGTCCCCATTGCTGTGCATGAGGAAACATATTTAGCTTTTATTTTGACAAGCGTATGATGCCTTGAATTAATAGTTCTTTCTTTTACATTTCAAGTTATAGTCAATGAGAAGAGAACACATTACCCACACTGTAGCAGGTGTCAACTGACAACTTGTGTGCTTTGGACCATTATACATACACGTTAACCTCAATTTTATGTTTGTTAATAATTGCTCCAAGTTATTTAATCTTCTATAATCACTAACAAGTTCATATTATTTTCTGGGAAAAACTTAAATATCAAATTTGTCTATTGTGCATGAGGAAAGTACTATGATTCTTATGTTAATTTCTTTGATTTTTTATCTTATGAATGAGGGTACATACTACATACACTACAAGAAAAGCTTGGATGATGATGATGATTATGATGATCCAAGTCATTGTCCAAGATATCAAAGCAAATCATGAACAAGACTTGGCAATACCATACTCTTCATAAGTTCAATTATGGGCTGTGTTCTTCCCTTTATACTCTTAATTAGTATTTAATGCTAGGTAGTCAATGTGAACTGTGTATCTAAATTTGTACAGTACATGTGTGGTTAGTTTGGAACTCTAGGGGTTTCTATTTCTTGATCTTTCTTCGATTCTAGTTTGAAAAACCATTATGAGTATTTGTTATGAGGACAATGCTTGTTAAGGAGATGCTTATTTTTAGCTAGCTTAATGTTACTCAGCATGTATATATGTTTGACGATTTTAATTTTTTTTTAATTTTTTTTTTGCGACGGATTTGCCACAGATTTGCGATGAAATTCACGACGACTTTGCCACGGATATTAGTGACGGATTTGCGACGGATACATTTGCCACGGAATTTTCCAACAAGCGTTTTTGCCACCAAATTTTGTTCGTCGCAAATCCGTGGCAAATGATATTTTGCCACAGAAATTGGCCCTTTTGCGACGGAAATTGCCGTGGCAAACCAACGATTTTCTTGTAGTGGTGGCCGCATATAAAAATAGCTCAAATCAGTCAATAATGGGTCTATCTGATCGAAATTTGTGCGCAAAATTGTCTTCAACAATATCTGAAATAGCGCGAGTTAACGAATTAATAAGAAAAAAGTTAAATTACTTTACGATTTTCCTACTAAAAAATGTGTGTATTCTACACATTGGGACTAAAAACAATTACTCCCATATCATTATTATAAGAGGATTTTTTTGAGTTAATTTTAGCCTGAAATATAAGAAACTATTATCATTTTTAGTGTATATTTATTGCTTAAATACCAATTTTACAGTCATTGAATATTTTGTCTTTTCAATTTTAAAGGTAAGTGGAGTAGTGCACATAAATTTGACTTAAGTGGAGTTATTTTAGTGAGGGTATTTTGGAGACTTTACTTTAAAATGACAAGAATTAAATAAGTTATTTAGTAGTGGTGATTTTTGTATTTTCTTATTATAATAAGGATCGGAAGGAATACTTGTTTGCTTTGAGACAAACTTTTGAATATTTTGTACTTCATCCATTTCAAATATATCCTCATTAATATAAGATTGTTTATAATGAAGAATTGGGGTTTTAATTGGTTCATATTTGAGAGTGTAACCAGTGTGCAGATTTCTTAGCCAAAATAGGTAGTCATGCAACAGATGATCTAGTTATCTTGGATTCTCTTCCTAGGAACCTAGAACCCTTGATATTAGCGGATGGGATAGGATTTTGTTTGTTGTTGTTAATTGGGATAGAATTTTGTTTTGGTGTTGTGGTGGTGGTGGCTCACCGGAGGGGGTGGTGGCTCCGCCGGAGAAGAAGAATATGAAAATTGGAGGTGATTTTTCATATTTGTGTTTTTGGAAATTTGGTCCCCCATATTTTTATTAAGTTTCATTTTGGTCCCTCATGTTTTTAATAAGTTTCATTTTGATCCCTTCTATGCTACATTATATAAAAATTTCAAATCAACAGTGACACGACATAAGACACCACGTCAGCAATTAACTGCAAGCGTGGCGTCTGTTAACAAAAACTAACAGCAAGGACCGAAATGAAATATAAATGAAACGTGAGGGGCCAAAATGAGACAAAAAAAGATGAAAAACCAAAATGAAAACCTAAAACAAAGATAAAGGACTAAAAATGACATTTAGCCTAATATTAATACCCATATAAACCAAACATGAAGGGAAACTGAAACATCAACCTGGAGTTACAAGCTAATGTCCTTACACATACTTAGATAATAATCAAACTTACATAAACATAATTAAAAGTGGATGAGAAATAAAGCCACCCGCAGCACAAAATCACATATCGACTTCATGGTCCAGCTGAAGTTCCACCCGACATTTGTTGAATCGAAGAAACTCTTGTCTCCGCATCCTCAGAGACAAGAACCAAACCAGAGAATCTATAAGGATGCACCTTTGACAGTTCCAAATCAGAAGCCAAAAACATGTAAAACTGAGGGCAAGCATGAGCCGCAATAGCTTCATAAGCTTCAATCAAATTATCAACCTCCTCTTTAAGGCTACGGTCAAGCAAGAAAGTCGATTGAGGCTCAACAAAGAATTTATTGATAAGAATAAAATGACGCATCCCAGACCAAGATAACTTATCACACAAATATTTACACATCCCACGAATTGCTTCATCTTCATTCTCAACATTGCTCACAAGAAACCTAATTGCATCTCCACGAACATTTGAACTTGCACCAATCATAGAGGTAATTCCCCATGCTTTCCAATATTTAAACGGAATATCAAGCTTAGCATTAGGGTCACATCCAGCTACAACACTAAGTTCATGAACACAACTCTCCATGAAAGGATAATAGCTATTTGTATCAGTATCCTTGAAAAGGAGATAAATACAACATCCGAAGTAGACAACAATTGTAGACCAGTTCATTAGAGGAACTTTGTTGGTTTTTTCTGATATCTTTTTCTTAGGTATTGTTGTTGGATCACCATATTCTTCATTAGCTGCATTCAACACTTCATGAACAGAAATTGATAATCCAGGAGCCACACAGCATATCATAGATGCAGCATATGAACAAAACATCATGACCTCCCTTGTCTGATTTGCTTCATTATAAGCCACAGAAAAAGACATGATTGTCTTTTCAATATCCTTGGTTGAAATTGCAAACTGATTCAGCCATTCGTTGTTTTTAGGGTAACGTTCCTTCATTTCATTCATCATATCTCTTAGACGGATGAGCTTATTTTGAGAAGCGGTAGAAGAAGTGTTTTTCTTCATTTTAGATCTTGGCATTATTAACTGTAACCTTTTCTTTGCACTTTGCAATACTAGAAGTTGAAGCCTCAATCGATATATAGAAGTAGAAAGGTTTAGTATTTTTTAAAACACCCCGTTTTTCTAGAAAAAAGCAAGCACTCGTAAAATAAAGTATTGGAAAGTGCGCATTGCATGCATAGCCTAGGATAGTCAAATGCTGGGAAGCTAAAAAAGCATTGGAAATCTAAACGTTTGGGGTAGTTGTCTTTTCTTGTGCACTGTAGCAGCTTAGGGTTTTGGCAAAAAAATAACGGATAGCGGATGAGCTTATAGCGGATAGCGGCCAAGGCTTACATCACTAAGCCTTGTCCTTAGTGATGATCACTAAATCTATATTAGCCGTTGGATGATAAATATATTACTTAAATTATATCTAATGGGTGTTATTATAGAAGGGTAATCTAGTACTATGAAATGTTCTTTATAATGATGTAAGCCTCTAGCGGATAGCGGCCAAGGCTTACATCACTAAGTCTGTTTGCCAAACACTTTTAAATTTTTCATTCCGCTATAAGCTAGTCAAATCCGCTATAAGCTAGCGGATATATATGACTTGCCAAACAGAGCCATAACCACAACTATGAACATGGATTAGGATTCTCTCCTTCCACTCTACCAACATCTCCCTCCTTCCTCTCTATCTCTCTCTTACTTTACCTCTCTCTCATCATTTATTTTTAATTTTTTATTGGTGAAAGAGAGTGAAAGTAAGAGAGAGATAGAAAGGAAAGAGGGAGATGTTGGGAGAGTGGAATGAGAGGATTCAACCTCCATGAACATCGGGGTAAACAATGCAAAACTCACCAGCTCAAATGTTTTTAAAATATCCATTCATATTAATGGCCAAATTCAGGCAAAAAGTGGTAGCAGCATAGAAATACAGAAGTAGGGATGGCAATTGGGTTTGTTGTGCTTTGATGTCATTTTCAGTTTTCTACAAGATGTTCATGCTATCGTGTGTAATATTTTAATTAGAAAATACGAATAAATAATGGTTTTTTAAATTGAATTATAATATATTTTTTATGTTTTTAATTATTTTTTGTTATTAAAGTGGGGGTAATGTGTAACACCCCCTTTCTACCCGGTAAGTTTAATATAAAAATCAGAGTTAGAAAACATATTTTTTTTGATACACCTGCAGGTAGGGATGGCAAAACGGCCCGGCCCAACCCGGCCCATTTTGCCTTCGGCCCGCTAAAAAGCAGTAGGCGAGTTAGCGCCAAAAACGGCGAGTTCAAAAGACTAGCCCTACCGCTAAGTGATGGATAGCGGGTTGGCGGTCCGCCCACTTTGAATATTTTTTTTTTTCAAAGTTTTTGAACAAAAAACTTATATATTTTTAACATTTCAATTTCAATAAGATTTTTCACTTGCTTTTTAAAATAGATTTTTTATAAAGAATTTTTAACAAATTTTTACTTTAAAAACTCTTGATATATTCAAAATAAAAGTATAAAACAATAATAGCATTGGAATTACTAGGATTAACTATATAACAACTAAAAGTATAAAACAATAATAGCATTGGAATTACTAGGATTAACCATTAAGAAATGTCACCTAGAAGAGAGGGAGAATCGAGATGAGGGAAGGCTGGTTGGTCACTGGTGGTGAGAAATGAGAGTGAAACTGTGAAACCCTAAAGGAATTTGTTTTTTGGTCAAATAAATGAACTTTTTTTGGAGTGGGTGGAATGGATGGTGGTCAATGGACTCACGGGAGTGGGCCGCTGGAAATGGAATGAATTTTGTTGAATTTTTTTAAATAAAATTGATTGATCTGAATGATCAATGAAGGAATTTTTTTTAAAAAAAAGCGAGATGTGGTCGGCCGACCAGTTTTTTTTGACTGAGGCGGACTCGTGGTCGGTGGTCCCAATATCCCAGCCCGGCCCGCCTTTTTTGGGGGGGTTAGTGGGCCGGCCCGGCGGGCCAAACCCGTTTTGTCATCCCTACCTGCAGGGGATGCTACATTTTTATCCGGTGTGACATTCATAAAGTCAATAACACATTTCATCATTTAATAATAGTGTAACACGTAGCACGTCGTAAACGGGGTAATTCCCTCAAGTCACCTATTTAGTTTATCACCTCGCAACGGAATGGATAAACTCTCAAAACATGTCTTAACCTCTCTGGTAATAACACTCCAGGAAATCATCGAATAATAAAGCAACAGTCAATAATAAAAACAACTCATAAACTAGTGTTCTTCCCCTCCCCCAGGTGCTACGTATCAGAGCGACGACACGACTCGACTAGGCGAAGGTGGAAAACCTTCACTCGCATTCACCTGCACGTTACCAACATATGGGTAACATTCAAACAGAAGGGGTGAGTCTCTAACAGTATAATAGCAGGTATGATAAGCAGTATACTAGAGTTAAGACAACTATAATTACCACATCGTTACTCAAACACATCATTACATAACAACATCGTCAATATCAATCACCCAAGGAAAATCACCAATATAATGAATGGGAGATGAAATGCAACCCACACCGACGGGCATATGCATGTGGTACCATCACCGAAAAATAGCCATCTCGTGGCATCATCACCAATAATGAGCATAGCTCTAAGGCCGAAGCCCTACATCACCGGAATGTGCATATGAATGCATGCGACACCATGAACTACACCAAAGCAAAAGTCAATAAACATAATCTTACGCATGATGCCACAACACCAACATCGTTAAGTGGTCATATTTGACCCAACAACACCATCATCAAATAATTGGTCATATTTGACCCATGGCCTATCACCTTAGTTAATACAACACACCAATTATAACATTTAAAACTAACACCAATTTTTCCCAACCGCACCAACATCTAAGGCACCAATTAATTTACACACCAATGACATGGGCAACACAGAATTGGCGCCTAGGTGCAATGTAGGCGAAACACAGCGCCAAACAGCACACTAAATGGCGCCTTGGGCAACACAGCATGCCTAGGGCGCACACAACACGCAAAATTGGCGCCTAGGGGCAACACAACATGCCCAGGGCGCACACAGACACAAAACTGGCGCCTAGGGGCAACACAGCACCCCCTGGCGCCACACAACATCATAATAACGAGACAACACAGATCGAGACACGAAGCAAAGACAACGAGCAACACAGATCGAGACACGAAGTGCGCATAAATGACAACACTGATCGAGACACAGCAAAGACTGATCGCAACACAACGCCACGAGCGCGGCGATAACCCACAGAATGGCGCCTGCAGAAGAACCTCAGGCGCACGGGCGCGCGCGGCCCGGCACAAATGGCGCGCTGCGGCGCTATTGACTCAACCAGCAACTTTATTGATTTTTTTCCCATTACCCATCATCAAACACCAAATAAAATCAGCAAAACATTTCATCAAACACCTAACATGCACTCTAGACACCATATACACATTTTATCAAACACCTAATGTGCATCCATTCACCATCAATTCATTCATAAGTAATTAACGCCAAAACGAAATCAAGAAACCACATATACACATTCACAAATCATTCAAACATATTATCAAACACATCACATGCATTATAGGTCCTAATCTCCCACATACACCCCATCATACAACCCATTATACGATTAGAACCCACCCTTACTTTGGAATTTGTTGAATAAGGGACTCTTCCACGAAACTCTAAGGGAAACCTCTGCAACTAGCTTTCTCTTCTTCTCCTTCTCTTCTCCTTGCGCGATCTCTCCCTCTTCTCTTCTCACTCTCACGCTCCTTTCTTTCCTTTTTTCCCTTCTCTCCAATTCGCAACACAATGTAATCCTACTAACCCTAGCCTAAGTTATTGGGCTCTTGTGTCTTGGGGCCCTTTTTACCACCCACTTAGTTACTTACGCTACTCCCTGGCATAATAAGATACATATTATTAATTCAATATGATTAAACCCACGAGATGCCTAAATAATTTAATTAAATCATTAATTAAATTATTTGGGGCGTTACATAATGGGCGTGCCCATGAGCACCAAGTGCCTAGAGGGAATGGGGACGAGCACTATAGTACCTTGCCCATGCAAGTGCGGGCCCGGGGACGAGACACTATAGCACCCTGCCCATAGGGTACCAATTGTCATCCCTATACAGCAGAGGCAAGTTTCTAATTATTACTAGTATCAGCTCTAATCACCAACTCACGAGTTAATTATCTCGCATTGAAACTTATATTGACTAACTACATTAACATTCCCATACTATTGTGTAATTTATAAAAGAAAGATACAGAATTATCAAAAAAAGTGAGTAAAGTTTAGAAATTTGTCCATGAATCGTAAGCAGCTCTTAGATACCATGTTTTTTCTCACTTTGATAATGTTTTGTCATTGCAGGGGTTACAAGAAATAATTTTGGGGTTGCAAATAGTAGCTGTGAGGCCCAATTGCTCACAACCTAGTCCTGTTGAGCAAAGAACCAGATGCAAAACAAAAAATCACCAAGCGGGTTAATGCGGGACTTGAACCCGATTGAGTTGGATTACACGTGGGTTGTTTTGACCCGGTGTATAAATGTGGTTCTTGAACCCTAGCTCTCAGTTTCTTTCACTCTCCCTCTCTCTATTCTTCGTCTCTCCGTTCTTTCTCTGAAAGCGAAACCCAGCAAGCTTTCGCTGCTAGGGTTTACTTTACCCAATTGATTTCTTGGTGAAATCAACTCAAGAATGACAATTGAGGCTTCGATTATCAACACAAGACATGTATACTCTCTTTTCCCCTTTGTTTTTTTTCTCAACTTCTCTTGAACTGAAACCCTATTTTCTGTAAATGCTAATTAGGGTTTCCTTTTGTAATGCATGTACTGGTTTTGGGTAAAACTTGGTTAGGAACACACAAACGATGAACGCGAAGGTAAAAATCT
Source organism: Oxytropis ochrocephala (assembly GCA_020916435.1). Classification (NCBI taxonomy): domain Eukaryota; kingdom Viridiplantae; phylum Streptophyta; class Magnoliopsida; order Fabales; family Fabaceae; genus Oxytropis; species Oxytropis ochrocephala. The sequence goes on from CM037093.1 coordinate 18,739,373, forward strand.
CACTCAACACCTTTCTTGTTAGGTTTTTGTATGTTTCAGAAACCCTAATCCTAGGTTTGATGTTTCAGGTGCAAAAGCTCAACACGAAGCAACTACGGGCTCAGACAAAGGTAAAATCGCAACTTCTTTGCTTCTTTTCTTCAGTTTGGTGCTTTCTCTTGCAAACCCTAGATTCACTAATGTGTATCTCTTGGTTTGCATGTAGCTATGGTGTGTTCTTGATGAACACAGAGTCACTACACCACAGATTGTTCTTCTCTCAACTTTTGTCTCTGAGTTCTATTTTAGTCACAAAAATAGAACTTAACCTCTTCCTTCTCTGTTTTGCGACGACTCAACCTCCTATTGAAGAACTTGGAATTCAGACACTTGAAGAAGAAACACACTGGAGCAAACGTGAGGAAGAAAGGAAGTACTCCCTCCGTCCCATAAAAAAAGCCCTATTGCACTTTTCACAGTTATTAAAAGAAGTTGGTGGTGTAATTAATATGTTAAAATTTTGTATGAATATTCATACAAAATTTTAATTTTTCATATACCAACACAATTTAGTACTACTAATAAGGATATGTTTGGAGCAAGAGTAATAAATGCATTTTGAAAGTTTGTAATGGGCCTTATATTTTGGAAAAAATAACATCGAAAAATGGACCTTATATTTTGAGACGGAGGGAGTATTTAGGATAGAAAAGTATAGTCGTCTAGACTTGAAAGTAATAGTAAAATTGTATTTTTCTTTGTGTAACAATCTGGACTGTATATACATGACTATTTATATAAATAAATAGACTTGGAGGTTGTTTAGTTTCTAACAACTTAACAACAACAATATTCAGTTTGAAGCAACAAACTGAATTAGTAACTAAACTGTTGCAAGCGGGTAGTTCACAATAGCCGTTAGATTATACTAATAGTTAGAATAAAAATTTGGATTTCAACAGACATTGCATGCAGAGGACAGTCAAATACTAGGAAGCTAAAAAAGCAGTAAATTAAAGAAATGCCAGTAGTAACTTTTTATTGAATGCATGAAACATAGGAAATCTAAACGTTTTTGGAGTAGTTGTTTTTTCTTGTAAACTGTAGCAGGTGTTAATTCCTCTGCAAAACTTTATCAATGTGATACTCACGAACAAAGGGGGCAAGCACACCTTGGAGGGTGGAAACATAACCACAACCATGAACATCTGGGTAAATATTCCAGAACTCACCACTGCAAATATCTTTAAAATCTTCATTCATTATATCCAAATTCAAGCCAAAAGTGGTAGCAGCATAGTAATACGGAAGAGACAAGTTTCTAATACTAGAATCAGCTCTAATGGCCAACTTACGAGTTACTTGTGATTGAAACTTATAATGACCAACTTCATTAACACTCCCATGAACATAACTATCACGGCTACCAGCAGGTTCAATCCAACAAACATCATCGTATAAATTTGTACCAGGTAAAATCCGACACTTAACACCACCAGCAACAGCTAAACAATTCGGAGCACAATCAGAGAGAGGAATTGAGCCTTTCCAAAATTGACAGTATTTTGTCATCATAGCAAACAAAGGATCAAACCATTCATGAATTGTATCTGTTGTATATGTGGCACTTCTATTGGCTAGCTCACTCCTGAGGTGGATCCTACGTCGCTATGCAGATTTGAAATCAGCACACCAAAACCAACTTAGCTGTTAGTTACACTCGGTTTAAAAGTTAGTTAGTTAGTTGCTTGCATTGTAAGTAAGGCGCCAAAACTTGTAATGCTTTAAATAGCTAGCTTTGTAGGATTGTAACTACACTAACAGAATTGGGATTGTGTGATGAGTGATTTGGAAAACGTGGGAATCGGGTTGTGAGGGGGAAAACACCATTGGGAGTTTCTTCACAATTGTGTAACCTTGATACTTTGATCTAATGCAAATGGACAAGCAATTTGGCTTAGTCCCCCAGATGTAAGCATCACATTGATGCTGAACTGGGTAATCACGTTCTCTGTGTGCTTTAATTTCACTGCAATTTGTTCAATTTTGGTTTTAGGGTTCTTAATCGCATTTTAGGGTTTGGGGATTATCGATCAATTCAACAATCCGCGTTGAATTGAATCATAATTCTTTGTGCGTTTTCTTCCTTGAATGGTAGTTCACAATAGCCGTTAGATTAAACAAATAGTTAGAATTAAAATTTGGATTTCAACAGACATTACATGTAGAGGACAGTCAAATACTAGGAAGCTAAAAAAGCAGTAAATTAAAGAAATGCCAGTAGTAACTTTTTTATTGAATGCATGAAACATAGGAAATCTAAGCGTTTTTGGAGTAGTTGTTTTTTCTTGTAAACTGTAGCAGGCGTTAATTCCTCTGCAAAACTTTATCAATGTGATACTCACGAACAAAGGGGGCAAGCACACATTGGAGGGTGGAAACATAACCACAACCATGAACATCTGGGTAAATATTCCAGAACTCACCACTGCAAATATCTTTAAAATCTTCATTCATTATAGCCAAATTCAAGCCAAAAGTGGTAGCAGCATAGTAATACGGAAGAGACAAGTTTCTAATACTAGAATCAGCTCTAATGGCCAACTTACAAGTTACTTGTGATTGAAACTTATAATGACCAACTTCATTAACATTCCCATGAACATAACTATCACGGCTACCAGCAGGTTCAATCCAACAAACATCATCGTATAAATTTGTACCAGGTAAAATCCGACACTTAACACCACCAGCAACAGCTAAACAATTCGTAGCACAATCAGAGAGAGGAATTGAGCCTTTCCAAAATTGACAGTATTTTGTCATCATAGCAAACAAAAGATCAAACTATTCATGAATTGTATCTGTTGTATATGTGGCACTTCTATTGGCTAGCTCACTCCTGAGGTGGATCCTACGTCGCTATGCAGATTTGAAATCAGCACACCAAAACCAACTTAGCTGTTAGTTTCACTCGGTTTAAAAGTTAGTTAGTTAGTTGCTTGCATTGTAAGTAAGGCGCCAAAACTTGTAATGCTTTAAATAGCTAGCTTTGTAGGATTGTAACTACACTAACAGAATTGGGATTGTGTGATGAGTGATTTGGAAAACGTGGGAATCGGGTTGTGAGGGGGAAAACACCATTGGGAGTTTCTTCACAATTGTGTAACCATGATACTTTGATCTAATGCAAATGGACAAGCAATTTGGCTTAGTCCCCCAGATGTAAGCATCACATTGATGCTGAACTGGGTAATCTCGTTCTCTGTGTGCTTTAATTTCACTGCAATTTGTTCAAATTTGGTTTTAGGGTTCTTAATCGCATTTTAGGGTTTGGGGATTATCGATCAATTCAACAATCCGCGTTGAATTGAATCATAATTCTTTGTGCGTTTTCTTCCTTGAATGTTATAGAATCGTTCTTTATCATTGTTCACGATTTGTAACATCAATTTCTCGATATTGTAGTGTATTTGGTTTACTGCTAAACCCGGTACTGTTTCATTGCTATTTTTGAGTACTTCTGCTGCTAAATTCTCAACAATTGGTATCAGTAGCATTCGTTGGGAGGTTCTTTTACAAATGGATAAGGCCCATAGTGCAATTATACTAAGCCTAGGAGATAAAGTTTTGAGGGAAATTTCAAAAGAAAAGACTGCTGCTGCAGTATGGCTCAAACTTGAGAGTCTCTATATGACAAAGTCATTGGCTACCCGTCTTTACAAGAAACAAAGACTCAACACTCTCAAAATGCAACTAGGTATGTCTATTCACTACGCCAGATTTGTTTAAAAAAGGCGCCCCTATGAGCAGCGCTTTGCCAAAAAACGCCACGGATATAAAAAAATAGGTAACCAATGGCGGCGCCATAAAAACGCCACCCATTGCGTTGCATGTTCTACCAAATATCCAGCGTTTTTAAAAAAACGCTGCCCATCGCGTAGAACGCGTGAGCCTTACCCAGCGTTTTATTAAAAACGCCACCCATTTCGTAGACCGTTCTACCAAATAACCAGCGTTTTATTAAAAACGCCACCCATTTCCTAGACCGTTCTACCAAATAACCAGCGTTTTATTAAAAACGCCACCCATTTCCTAGGCCGTTCTAACAAATACCCATCGTTTTATTAAAAACGCCACCCATTGCCTTAAATTTTTCTACCTAACACTGTACCAAATTAGTGATCATATAGATGAGTTCCATAAGTTGATTCTTGATCTAGAAAACATAGATGTTAAGATAGATAATGAGGATCATGCTCTCCTATTGATAAGGTCATTAAATAGCTCGTATGATGTTCTTGTTGATACATTAGTGTATGGTAGAGAATCTATAACTCTAGATGAAGTACAAGCTGCCCTGATGTCAAAAGAATTGTCCAAAAGAAATGAAAAGATACCGATCATGGGGAAAGTCTTGTAACTAGAGGCAGGAGTGATAATAGAGATAATAAAGGAAAGGGGAGGTCAAGGTCTAAATCTAAAACCAAGTATAAGTGCTATATCTGTCATAAACCATGACACTTTAAGAAAAATTGCCCTGAAAGAAAGAATAAGAAACAAAACAATTCTGAGGAAAAAGGTGATGCATCAGTTGCATCAGACACCTATGATGACTGTGAGGTTTTAGTTGCTGCAATCTCTGATAATGTGGAACAGGATACACCAAACACTAGAAATCAAGATGAAAAGTGGGTAATGGATTCTAGTTGTTCATATCCCATGTGTCCTTGGAAGAAGTGGTTCTGTGAGTATAGCGCTTACTCAAGTGGACAAGTGAGAATGGGAAATAATGTAGCTTGCAAGGTAATTGGTATGGGAACAGTTATGATAAAGCTTGCAGATGGAACAATTAAGAAATTAACTAATGTTAGACATGTACCTGCACTAAAGAGGGCTCTTATTTCACTTGGCACTCTTGAGAAGGCTGGTTTTAGCTTCAAGGGTGAAGATGGTGTATTGAAAGTCATGAAGGGGAATAGAGTGATCATGAAGGGAACTAGACAAGCAAACTGTCTCTATGTACTTCAGGGCAAGGCTGTGATTGGAGAGGCAAATATGGTAACTGCTACTAATGATAAGACACTCATGTGGCACCATAGACTTGGGCACAGGAGTGAGAAAGGATTGAAAGAATTAGAGAAACAAGGTCTGTTAGGTGGTGACAAAATTGATAAACTTGGCTTCTGTGAACATTGCATTCTAGGTAAACAAACTAGAGTCAAATTTGCAACTGGAATTCACAAAACAAAGGAGAAACTAGGCTACATACACTCTGATTTATGGGGCCCTGCTAGAACACCAACACATGGTGGAAAGAGGTACTTCATAACATTCACAGATGATCTTACAAGGAAGGTGTGGATCTATCTACTTAAGACAAAGGACGAAGCAATCAAAACCTTTGTGGAATGGAAGAAAAAGGTTGAAACACAAAGTGGTAAGAAGGTGAAGGCTTTAAGAACTGATAATGGGCTCGAATTTTGTAATGAAGAATTCAATGAGTATTGCAAGAAAGAAGGGATATACAGAAATATGACAGTGAGAGGTACTCCACAACAAAATGGCCTTGCAGAAAGGTTGTATAGAACTCTTTTAGAGAAGGTGAGATGTATGATGTCATGTGCAAAGTTAAGCAAGTCCTTTTGGGGTGAAGCTGTCTACACAACTTGCTATCTTGTTAATAGAAGCCCATCTACAGCTCTAGACTTCAAAACTCCACAAGAATTGTGGACTGTAACCCTCCAGAATATCAACACCTCAGAACATTTGGTTGTCCTGCTTTTTTTCATGTGAATGAAGGTAAATTGGAGTTGAGATCAAAGAAAGGGTTGTTCATGGGATATCCTCAAGGTGTGAAAGGATATAGGATCTGGTCTATTGATGAAAAGAAGTGTATCATTAGCAGAGATGTTATCTTTCATGAGTCAAAATTGATTGAGGAATCAATGAGAAATGAAACATTGGAAGAGGAGAAGACAGATCAGAGTACTCAACTTGATGAGGTGGAGCTAGAGACAAGCACCTCACAAAAGAAAACTCAAACTGATACTGTGGAAGCTCCTATTAATAATAGAAACGATGAAAACTCAAATTCTGAGTCAAACCAAAGTGATACAAAACTTGAGGAAACTGAACAAGACTATGTCTTGTGTAGAGATAGAGAGAAGAGACAAATTAGACCACCAAATAGGTTTGGATATGAGTCTATGACAGCTTATGCTATGAATACTTCTGTATGTGTGGGTGATGATGAACCAAGACATTATGCAGAAGCTATGGATTGCAAGGACAGAGATAAGTGGCAAGCAGCTATGGTTGATGAGATGCAATCCCTCGACAAGAATCAAACATGGATTCTGAAACTCACCACTGCAAATATCTTTAAAATATATTCATTCATTATAGCCAAATTCAAGCCAAAAGTGGTAGCAACATAGTAATACGGTAGAGACAAGTTTCTAATACTAGTATCAGCTCTAATCGCCAACTTACGAGTTACTTGTGATTGAAACTTATAATGACCAACTTCATTAACATTCCCATGAACATAACTATCACGGCTACCAGCAGGTTCAATCCAACAAACATCATCGTATAAATTTGTACCAGGTAAAATCCGACACTTAACACCACCAGCAACAACTAAACAATTCGGAGCACAATCAGAGAGAGGAATTGAGCCTTTCCAAAATTGACAGTATTTTGTCATCATAGCAAACAAATGATCAAACCATTCATGATTTGTATCTGTTGTATATGTGGCACTTCTATTGGCTAGCTCACTCCTGAGGTGGATCCTACGTGGCTATACAGATCAGAAATCAACACACCAGAACCAACTTAGCTGTTAGTTACACTCGATTTAAAAGTTAGTTAGTTAGTTGCTTGCATTGTAAGTAAGGCGCCAAAACTTGTAATGCTTTAAATAGCTAGCTTTATAAGATTGTAACTACACTAACAGAATTGGGATTGTGTGATGAGTGATTTGGAAAACGTGGGAATCGGGTTGTGAGGGAGGAATCACCATTGGGAGTTTCTTCACAATTGTGTAACCTTGATACTTTGATCTAATGCAAATGGACAAGCAATTTGGCTTAGTCCCCCAGATGTAAGCATCACATTGATGCGGAACTGGGTAATCATGTTCTCCGTGTGCTTTAATTTCACTGCAATTTGTTCAATTTTGGTTTTAGGGTTCTTAATCGCATTTTATGGTTCATCAGTTGATAATTGGATTATCGATCAATTCAACAATCCGCGTTGAATAGATTCATAATTCTTTGTGCGTTTTCTTCCTTGAATGTTATAGAATCATTCTTGATCATTGTTCACGATCTGTAACATCAATTTCTCGATCATGTAGTGTATCTGGTTTACTGCTAAACCCGGTAATGTTTCATTGCTATTTTTGAGTACTTCTACTGCTAAATTCTCAACAGTATCCATCCTTAAAGCAGAACTCCAATCATCGTTAACATCATCAACATCGACATTAAGATCATTAGGGAAGCCATTATAGTCTAGCATAATAGCAGCATTACACCAAAGAGTTAAATCACCAGATAGAACAAAGCTAGCTCCAGCAGAAATCATATTCCTCTGTTCATTTAAATCGTGAACACAAGGTTGACTAAAAAGAGTAGCACAAAAACTTGGTCCATCAACATGATTTGTAAACAAGTTTTAAGTCATTCCATTTTGAAGGGCAATTGAACGTATATGGATCCTCTCCTTCGAACCCTCCATACATCTCCCTCCATCCTCTCTATCTCACTCTAAATTTCACTCTCTCTCATCAATAAAAAATTATAAATAATGATGAGAGAGAGAGTAAAGTTAAGTGAGAGATAGAGAGACATGAGGGAGATGTAGGAGAGTGGGAAGGAGAGGATCTAAAGTGCAATTGAACATACACGTCTGAGTCGGGAAATTAATCAACTAATATTTGGGAGATAGAGATGAAAGGGAGATGTGAAAGTGTATCGATTTTGTCTTTTCCAACCAGGGGTATTAGGGAGGGTAGGAGTGACATTACCAAATTGCTGATTAGAAGGGGTAAAATAGGAAAGGTTCTTGAAGAATTGAACAAGAGGTCCAGGGATTAAGATGTTTTCTAAAGGGTAATTATTTAGAAAGTTGGTGAGTAGAGAATTGTTAATTCAAGTAGGTTCCCAGGAAAGAGAGGTGGGTCACAATGGACACTCTTAAATACCAAGTCTTTCCTTAGCCAGAACTTTCCCCAAATAACAGTGTTTTAGTTTTAAAAAATAAACCGAAGATATTACTGGGATGAGTCGCCGACTAGGTCGCTCTCTTTAAGATGTTTCGTGGCACTACTCAAACGTGCAAGTAGGCTATCAACCACGACGTCCCCAGGATAAAGCAAATTTCGATTACTGCATTCACAATTTTCACTGCCTTTGTGAGAAATTCGCTCTAGAAATACACCCTCAATATGGTTTATAAAAAACCACTCTATATGGTTTATGAAAACCACTCTTAGCTTGGAAGAAACTCTTCAAGCTTTCAAAGGAACAAGAAATGATTTTAGGGAGAAGAGAGAAAAGGTTGAAGAGAAAACTCTTGAAGAGTTACCTTTATTCACAATTTTCTTTTGCCTTTGTGAGAAATTCGCTCTAGAAATACACCCTCAATATGGTTTATAAAAAACCACTCTATATGGTTTATGAAAACCACTCTTAGCTTGGAAGAAACTCTTCAAGCTTTCAAAGGAACAAGAAATGATTTTAGGGAGAAGAGAGAAAAGGTTGAAGAGAAAACTCTTGATCTTCAATCCTTTGGTGCTATTTGCAAATGAGGAGAAGCTCTCCTTTTATAGGCTATAGGGGAATATAGTCGTTGGAAAATAATCAAGAGCCAACGGCTCTAAATTAAATGCAAGAATCCGTTGCAAAATAAATACAAAAAGTTGTTACGGTTTGACTTGGTCAATATGACCGTTGGAGTCAAATGGTCAACGGTCAACAATTTTTAAAAATATTCTTTTCTTTTTTTCCAAAAATTAATATATTTTTCTTTTAGAAAAAATAATACACCACAAAGCCCAAGCCCAGCTCGGCATGTGGTGGTCACTTTGTGTGTGTCCTCACCCATCAACAAAGTTCCCACTTATAAACACTCTCAAAGTGTCTACTTTATCCAATGTGGGACTTTTTCAATTCACACTCTCTAAAGTTCTAACAATCCCCCAATTGAACTTAAAAAGAAGTTTTAGAAATAGCGTCAAAACGCTTCTATAAGATTGTGCATAAGCAAAGGTGTCTACGACTAGAACCTTTGCATAGCGGTTAGGATTTCGATTCAACAAGAGTGACTCGTAGTCTTGAACTCTATCTCAAACATCAAAACCACACATAATATATAGGGCTCTAGTCCCAATTGACTCAATGACACCCTAACAAATTTAAATATAAGCAAATCTTGCAATAAATGTAAAAATCAAATCCTAAAATTCATATTTGAAAACAATCGAATAAGAATTAATTCTAGGAATAAAAACTAATCTTAATATTCTAATTTAAAATAAACCAAATGAACATTAATGTAAAATCTTAATTTAAAAGAAATAATTCTACAGGCATTAAAGTCTTTAATTTGTTTCTCCTAATAAAACTATTAAATGCAATTAAAGTAGCGTGATCTTCAAAATCAAACAAAGCTGAAGAATCCTTGTAGGTTTCTTTCCACATGCTCAAAGAACTTTGGATCCCCTACTGTTGAGATTGATCATTATTACTAGCCTTATGCTCAGAGACTAGAGTTAAAACCTATAGCTCGGGGTTAGAAGTAAAAATGTGTATTAATAATAATGTTCTAATTACAAAAAATAAGTTTTGGAAATACTAGTATTTATTTTTTCGTTTTGAAACAAAGCATATAAATATTTAGGCTTAAGTATCATTTTGGTCCCTATAAATATAGCAATTTTTTATTTTAGTCCCTATAAAAATATTTTTTTCCACTTTTATCCCTTTAAATATAGAAATTTTTTATTTTAGTTCCTATGAATATAATGAATTTTTCATTTTAGTCACTAGTCACGTAATAAACAAAATCACATCAGCTTTTTTAATTCAAAAATTACTTTAGGGATTAAAAGTGATGGTTTTTAAAATTGAACAGACAAAAATGATTTTTTTTTTTGGTTTTCCGGAGACTAAAATCCAAACAGATTATATTTGAAGGGACTAAAATAGTATGGGTTTTTTTTTTGTACCCCCACAAAGTCCCATATACCCCCACATAATAGTGTATTCCCAAAATGCCCTTCAAAAAACCTTTTTTTTTGACAAAGTTACACTAATCGTTTATATCTCTTTTGGGACATATATACGATGTGCAATCTTTAGGCATCGTATATATGTTCATGTTGTGCATATACGATTGATGCGTTTTAATTAAGTCAATCGTATATACACACAATGAACATATATATGATGCGTTAAAAATGCACATCGTATATATGTCCCACCAAGGGTATATACGATGAGCTTATTATTTGTTAACGGTTGTGATTTCATCAACGGTTTTAATTTGAAGCATCCTGATTTGATTAACATCAACAGTGTAGATATGTTGGATAAAATAAACGCGTGTAATTACAAAAACGCGATATAGTAATAGATACACGTGTAATACAAAAAAATGTGAATCTATAAGTCGTTAATATAATCATCGGCTAAATCGACACATCTAGGCGCATCACCGGGAGTGGGACGATGCACTGAAGGACACATAGACTGCCAGAGGGTAAAACGACTGGCATACGGATGCAACCATGAATGTAACTCTTCCATTTAAACATAATATGATTGGACATCATCTGTCGGAGGTCAAGCTCGGTGTTGACATCCACGACAGACCAGTAAAGACCTCCATCAGTCCATTCCGATAAACGATACAAATTATCTCATGCCGGTCGTTCTCTGGTTGAACCATCCACAGTAGTTTCTGCTTAAGAGCAGCAAATGCTATGCAGTGTTTTAACCTACACGATAAAACATCTCTCCCATCGAAACCTATACCATCATCTTGCAAGATGATGCCCTGATGATCAGCAAACCCCATATTAGATTTAACGAGAGTGAGGGAAGAAGGCTCGTAGTATGACATTAGCGAAACCTACATCATCTTCACTTGTGTTGTGTGAGAGAAGGAAGTTGAATTTTTGGTGTGAAAATAGTGATGGTGGGAGTGGGTATTTATAGTTGAGGTAAAAGATTATCAACCGTTGATTATGTCGTGCAATCCACACCGTTGATCAACTTTGGAAGTGAAATCATGACCGTTAAAAAAGTTTTACAAAAAAAAAAATTTCAAACCCATCGTATATATGTCATTTTGGACATATATACGATGCTTAATTTTAACACATCGTATATATGTCCTTAAGAGGTATATACGATTGAATCTTACACGGCAAATCGTATATACTTCTTAAAGACATATATACGATGAGCCTTTTTTAAAAAAAAAAATAGATTGCAAATGACATTTTGGGGTTTTCAATTTTGGTGGGGGTATATGGGGATTTGGTGGGGGTACCAAAAAAACAACCCAAATATTCATCTAGGGATGTAAATGGGGCGGGGCGGGCACGGGAAGTAGCTTCCCGCTACCTGCCCCGTTTAATATAAACGCTACCCGTATTTGCCCCATACCCGTGCGGGTACCCGCGTAACGGGTTTTTCACGGGTATTATCTCCTCGCGGGTACCCACAGATACTTTTAATAATATTAATTGAAATATATATTTTTTGAAAATAAAATTTGAAATACCAAATAAAATTAACCTTTTGAACACCATTTTCTCTTCATTCATATACAAAAAATTAGGCATTTCATTATAGATACATATAATATTAATTGAAATATTTTTTATGAAAATAAAATTCAAAATACCAAACAAAACTAACCTTTTGAACACAAATTTTTTTATTTTCATTCATATAAAAAAAATGAGGCATTTCATTATGTATTTATTTTATCATTTATTTGTTAGCTTGTAATAGTTAATGAAAGAAGATAAATAACACTAAAATTAATAACAATAGAAAAATTTCCAAATAAGTATATTTATTACGGGTACAGTACCCGTGGGTACGGATACCTCAATACCCACCCCCGCCCCATTTATTAACGGGTAACTTAATTATCCATTTATTAAACCCGTGGGTACCCGTTAAACTATCCGCCCCGTATCCGTCACGAGTAATACCGACAGACACCCATGGGTGCGGGTTTTTTTTGCCATCCCTATATTCATCTTATACTCGTACATATCATTATTTTGTTGTTGTTTTTCTTTATACTCGTTTATTGAGAGTTTTTATTTTCCACTCCCAATATTGGACAGGCTCCTCCCCAATGTTTGTTAAACTTGAAAGTTGAAACGTCCACTCTCCAAGTCTCCATTTATTTTGCACCGCTTTCCGATGCTCTATTTTCTAGTTCCTTTTTCCGATACAAAGCATAGAAATGACGTTTAATTATTCAGAAAATTTTCATCTTCCACTCTTTTTCTTCTTCTTTCTAGCTATATATACATGTAAATAAATAACATCCAAAATCATCATCACTTGTGGCAATCTAAAGTGAAGAATAATGTCTCACCCGTTCCTCATACTAACCTCAACCAATCACTTGAATATGCAGTTTGCAACACGAAACTTGCGTGACTGTGACTTCTATATCTCAAATCTCGATATGAGAGGTGCAGCTTTTACTTTAGCATATAATCAAGCTAAAGAGTCTAAGAATAACGATGAGTTTTGTGTTCACATAGGTTCTATGTTGTGTGACATTTTTACCGATCTCAGTGTTGAATTTTTAACCTCTTTTATGTTTACACTTGCAGGAGGGGTATGAACAACTGAGGGGAGGTGCAGTAATAAGAAGCCCAGCTTCTATTCAGCCCAACCCAATGAGGCTTGCAGCTACACCAAACAAATTTGTTTGTTACCAACTGCGCGCCCGAACCCGTTTCCAAGTGAAACGCGCGGATCTTCTTATGACCCGAGATACTTAAGCTTCACTCTCTCTTTTCTTTACCGGTAAAACAAGAACTCTTCCTTCTCTCTTGATTCTCCGTTTCTCTCTCTCTCTCTTCTCCTTCTCCAGAAACCTAGGGTTTCTGTTGCTCTCACCGTCGCCGGTGATTGAAGCAGCAGCCACCCTCCGTTTCAGGTCAATGATGACAACCGTTTATGATGAACTAAAACCCCTTTGGTTTTAGCCTGAAACAACCTGATCTGAGACCTAGATGGCCTCTTCTCACTTAGCGATCTTTGGGTTTTCTTTAATCTCGAACCTACGCTTGATTTTCACAATCAAGCTTGCCTCGAAAAGGTAAAACCCTTTCTTTCTTTACTCATTTACGGTTCTTAATCTTTCAATTTCACTGAATCAAGATTTTGGTTGAAACCCTAACCCTAATTCATCTTTGTGCAGGTATCAGGTATAGAAACTTCAATTAAAGGTTCCAAATGCTTCAATCAGGTAAAAACTCACACCTCTGTGTGTTTTTCCCTTAATCTCTTAGCAATTTCGCAAAACCCTAATTTTGCTCTATATCTGTTTACTGCATGAACTGTTGCTGAGTTCTTGAGATGAACACAGCCTGAATCCTTTCCCAGAAATCTCTCTCAGACTTCTCTAAGGTAACCAAACCCTTCCTTAACACTTCTTTTTCTTTCCTTTGATTTCAGTCACTGAATTCAAAGTCTAATCCCTGTTTTCACTTGTTCTTGCAAGGTACATTCACGCTTTGACTTGTACAGAACAGAACCCAGAAAATGGAGATAGTTGCAGAAAACTATTTGTAAAGAAAGAGTATAGCAGTAGTCTAGAAAGACTTAGAGTAAATTCATAAACTGTAAATTCTGTTATTCATTGATTGTAAGTATTTTTTCTATGTACAACTGTATATATACTGATCTGAAAAATAGCTGTTAGACTATGGTTGTTAGTTAGGCTAACAACCAAGTTTGTTATTAACAAACTAGACTAGTTGGTTAGAGTTAGTTAGTAACTCTAATCGCGCTGATTAGTTTATTTACAACGGCTATATAAATTTGTTTTAGCTTAAGCTAGGGTTTTGATTACAAACTCAACACCCTACCTTAATCAAAACACTTTAAGCAACTTAGGTAGACAACCCCTACCTTAAGTTCAGCTAGCTCTAAGTTAAGAAAACTAAGGCAATAACACAAAACAGGACAACCCCCTGAAGGCCGAAACTTAGAGTCTAAGACAAGCCCTTAGACATAGCTTTTAGGTCACCCTTTCCTTGAGTTTTAGAAAGAGATGATATTCAATTGCCTTCTTAACTTAGAAAATAATTCACCCTTTAAGGCTTTGGTAAAAATATCAGCAACTTGTTCACTAGTGGGAACAAAGTCTAGGGTTAATCTCCCTTTAGAGACTTGATCTCTAATATAATGAAACTTTGTTTCAATATGCTTAGTCCTACCATGAGAGATAGGGTTTTTAGCCAAGCTTATTGCTGACTTGTTGTCCATATAGAGCTTAACAGGTTCAGATAGGTTTACACAGATTTCCTTTAGGAGAGTTTCAAGCCAAGCTGCTTGGGTAGCAGCATGGCAAGCAGAGATGTACTCTGCTTCACAGGAAGATAGGGCCACAATAGCTTGCTTCTTGGAGCTCCAGGATATAAGCTGCTCCTTGAAATAGGAAAATATAGCCACTGGTACTTCTTCTGTCCACTTTGTCTCCGCACCAATCTGAGTCTGAATATCCAATTAGGATATTTTTCCCTTTAGCCCTGTCATTTGGAAAAAACAGACCATAATTAGTAGTGCCCTTTATATACCTTAAAATACGTTTAGTTTGCATTTAAGTGTATTTGCATAGGCAGTTCATAAATCTACTAGTTAAACCAAAGTAGCATATAAAATATCAGTCTGCTTTATGACATAGATATCTTAGAGACCCCACAATTTGTCTAAAATAAGTTGCATCAACTTTAGTGCCCCCTCTTCTTCTTCTTTCTTAGTTAAGTTTCCTCATTTGGGTTAATTGCGGCATTGCAATTTTCGGCTCAAACCTTTAAGACTTGGTAGCATATTTCTGGCGATGCAATACAATTCCTTCATTGACCCTTAGGAATTCTAACCCGAGGAAATAGGTCGGTTTTTCCCAAATCTGTCATTTCAAACTCCTCTTTCATATCTAGTTTGAACTTTGCTATTTCTTTAGCATAACTTCCGATTACAAGTAGGTCATCCACATATAGGCACACAATTAGTAAGTAAGAGTTAATGTCACCTCGACATAGACTCCATACTCGTGATACACCTAGTAAAGCCTTTACGAACAAAGAATCCATCTATTCTCTTGTTCCAAGCCCTAGGTGCTGCTTAAGTCCATAGAGAGCCTTATGTAAATGATATACATAGTCTTTCTTGCCACTTTTCCACAAATCCGGGAGGTTGGTTTATATAAACCTGTCTCCTAAGGGCCCATTTAAGAAAGCAGATTTCACATCTAGGTGGTACATTTCCCGACCTCTACTACTGGGGCTAGTCTTTGTCACCAACCTTATAGTCTCATGTCTATAAGCTGGGGCAAAGACTTGATGAAGTCTATGCCTGTTTTTCTTGAAAACCTCGTGCCACCAACCTTGCCTTGTACTTAACTATGTTACCACTAGGATCAAGCTTTAGTTTAAACACCCACTTTACACTAATAGCTCTCTTTCCTTTAGGTAACTTAGTTAAGGTCCAAGTTTGGTTTTTCTCAATGGATTTTAATTCCTCTAGCAGCATAGCTACCTTCCACTCTTTCTTCTTAAGAGCTTCAATGTAGTCTAGAGGCTCGAGAATGCGCTATCATAGCAAAATGGATGATATCTCCATCATCATTCACCTCATCATCCCTTACTAGATCATAGTCACCAACCTACTAGGTAGATTCACGACCCTAGCGGCTCTAATAGGGTTATTAGCAATCATGACCTCTTGTTGAGCCACTTGGTGAATTTGGCTCAACAAGTCGTTCTCAACTTGCACATCACCTCCAATAGGTTCTTCATCACTTTGTCTTCATCATCAACACCTTGATGATGTTGCGCGTCTTTCTTGTGTTACCTTCCTCATTCACATTAGGATCGTAGAGAACTTGCTTGTTCCTTCTTCTCCCAATCCCAAGCCTCATCCTCAAGTATAGTAACATCCCTGGATATCTCAAGCTTGCCTGTCATAGGATCAACTAGCCTATAAGCACCAGTAGGGTGATAACCCACTAGTACCATAGGTTTACTTTTATCCTCTAACTTCCTTCTTTTAGCATCAGGTATGTGTCCATAGGTTAGTGATCCAAATACCCTTAGATGTGTGACACTAGGCTTATCCCCAGTCCACATTTCCTCAGGTACCTTATCATCTAGACCTCTAGTAGGACATCTGTTTAGTAGATAAACAGCAGATGAATCTTGCTTCACCCCATGAGTCTTTTGGGAGGTTTTTAATTTCATCATGCTTGGCCATGTCCGAGGTGTTCATTCTTCTCTCTCGCAACTCCATTATCTTTGTGGGTGTAGGGAGAAGTAACCTCATGAACAATTCCTTGACTTGTACAGAAACTTTCAAATTCTTTTGAAGTATATTCACCTCCTCCATCAGACCTTAGGATCTTAAGCATGTTTCCACTCTGTTTTTCTACCATGGCCTTAAACTCTTTAAACTTAGTTAAAGCCTCACACTTTGTTTTGATCAGATAGACCCAAATTTTTCTTGAAAACTCATCAATGAAAGATAAAAAATATTTGTTCCCTCCCTTTGAAATCACATCAAATGGGCCACATATGTCTGTGTAAACAACTTGAAGAAGATGTTTAGACCTTAGTTTTAAATCTGTCTTAAACATCTTCCTTGGTTGTTTACCCAGCCAGACAAGTGGTACACACCTCTATTAGGTTTCTCAATCTTAGGTAGACCTTCCACTAGGCCATTAGAACTAAGATTTAGAAGACTCTTATAGTTTAGGTGCCCATATCTCCTATGCCATAGAACACTTTCAAGATCGGTGGTAGCACTTAGGCATTCTCGCCTCTATAGTACTAATCTTTGGTCTTGAAAGTTCTGATTCTTAGCTAGTTGAGAAGTTAACACCAATTTATCCTTTTTATCAAAAACTTTGAGTTTTAAATCCTTCATAATGTGAAAATCCTCCTCTACAAGTTGACCTAGGCTAAGTAGGTTCTGACTCATACAGGACATAGTAGACATTATGTATGGTGACTACTGGCCATCCTCTTTCTTAAGTAGAATATTCCCATACTGTTGCTTGAAGGGACTGTCATTTGCACACCTAATAGTAGTTCTCTTGTGAGGTTGAAATCCACCACCACTCTTTATTTCTGTCAAGTGGTTTGAGCAGCGAGAATCCAAATACCATATTTACGTAATCTTTGGTTCCATCACTCTTAGTTACTATTAGTGCAATATAGTCCTTATTTTTCTTAAGTTCAATGTTAGTTACCTTAACTACGCCTAGTATTCGGTTTAGAGTCATCACTTATGGCACTAAATACTCTTTGGACTATCAGTCGAGAATCCTCTTTTGCAACATTTGCTTCTATTTACGATTTAGGTTTTCTAGTTGGGCATTCTGCAGAGCATAATGCCCATATTTGTCGCACCTATAACATTGAACTTTAGACTTATCCTTTTTCTTAGAATCAGTCTTATTCTTAGAATTAGGTTTAGATTTAGGCTTACTTTTACTAGAGTTAGGTTTAGAGGATGACTTACTGTTACCTGGCTTAGAACCCTTCTTACCCTTGCCTTTTGTGAAGAAGGCAGTATCATCATCATCACTGTTCTCCATCACCAGGTTGAGTCTCATTTCCTTAGCCTCAAGCCTGCTCTGGAGCTGTTCCACCTTTAAGTCCTCTTCCTTGAGTGTGTCTTCCAACCCATTGACACACACATAGTACTTAGCAGTCGGTGATCTTAAGATTTTCCTGCACACATCTTCATCAGTTAGTGTTAGGCCATTAAGATTCATAGCATTAGTAATTTTCTTTACACGACCACAGTAGGTCACAACATCCTCATCACTTTTCATCTTAAGGGTCTCATATTGAGCCTTAAGGGCTTCCAATTTTTCTTTTCTAGCTTCAGTAGCCCCATTGTAATAGGAGTCAAGAGTATCCCAAGCCTTCTTGGAACTCTTAATTCCTCTAATCCTGTCAAAGTTCTTTGTCATCTAACTTGATATGGATTAGATGCAGTGCCTTCCAGTCCCTCTGGACTTCATCCTCATGTTTGGTCTTGTCCTCATCAGTAGAGGTAGCTATAAGTGGTGTAACACCATCTTTAACTACCTTCAGGACACCTTGGCACCCAAACACTGCCTCCATTTGGTGGCACCACCTATCCCAGTTTTTACCAGTTAGGGTAGGCACTTGTGCACCAAAACTTGCATGTGATTGAATGTTGTTACTCATTTTGAATTTTACGTTTCGCAGACATACGCACACACACACACAGTTAGACAGAAAAAAACACAGTAGAGAAAGAAAACTTTAAAGAAAGTAAAAGAATAGAGTAGAGATCAGATAATTTTGCCCTGGATCGTTTTTAAAGCTCTGGGAATACCATGTTGAATTTTTAACCTCTTTTATGTTTACACTTGCAGGAGGGGTATGAACAACTGAGGGGAGGTGCAGTAATAAGAAGCCCAGCTTCTATTCAGCCCAACCCAATGAGGCTTGCAGCTACACCAAACAAATTTGTTTGTTACCAACTGCGCGCCCGAACCCGTTTCCAAGTGAAACGCGCGGATCTTCTTATGACCCGAGATACTTAAGCTTCACTCTCTCTTTTCTTTACCGGTAAAACAAGAACTCTTCCTTCTCTCTTGATTCTCCGTTTCTCTCTCTCTCTCTTCTCCTTCTCCAGAAACCTAGGGTTTCTGTTGCTCTCACCGTCGCCGGTGATTGAAGCAGCAGCCACCCTCTGTTTCAGGTCAATGATGACAACCGTTTATGATGAACTAAAACCCCTTTGGTTTTAGCCTGAAACAACCTGATCTGAGACCTAGATGGCCTCTTCTCACTTCAGCGATCATTTGGGTTTTCTTTAATCTCTGAACCTACGCTTGATTTTCACAATCAAGCTTGCCTCGAAGGTAAAACCCTTTCTTCTTTACTCTGTTTACGGTTCTTAATCTTTCAATTTCACTGAATCAAGATTTTGGTTGAAACCCTAACCCTAATTCATCTTTGTGCAGGTATCAGGTATAGAAACTTCAATTAAAGGTTCCAAATGCTTCAATCAGGTAAAAACTCACACCTCTGTGTGTTTTTCCCTTAATCTCTTAGCAATTTCGCAAAACCCTAATTTTGCTCTATATCTGTTTACTGCATGAACTGTTGCTGAGTTCTTGAGATGAACACAGCCTGAATCCTTTCCCAGAAATCTCTCTCAGACTTCTCTAAGGTAACCAAACCCTTCCTTAACACTTCTTTTTCTTTCCTTTGATTTCAGTCACTGAATTCAAAGTCTAATCCCTGTTTTCACTTGTTCTTGCAAGGTACATTCACGCTTTGACATGCAGAGCAATGTAACCGAGAAAATGGAGATAGTTGCGAGAAAACTATTTGTAAAGAAAGAGTATAGCGATAGTCTAGAAAGACTTAGAGTAAATTCATAAAGCTGTAAATTACATTTATTCATTGATTGTAAGTATTTTTCTATGTGTAAGCTGTGTATATATCTCGATCGAAAAATAGCTGTTAGACTATGGTTGTTAGTTAGGCTAACAACCAAGTTTGTTATTAACAAACTAGACTAGTTGGTTAGAGTTAGTTAGTAACTCTAACTGCCCAATTAGTTTATTTACAACGGCTATAAACTGTTTTAGCTTAAGCTAGGGTTTTGATTACAAACTCAACACTCAGAAGCTCTATAGAGGCAGCTTTGAATGAAATAGGTATCAGACCTCATTTGGTGTCTTTAACATCCTTAGCTTCTCTGAAAGATGCTAACATTCTTCTAATGAGCTTGCCAACAATCCTTGTCTACTTCGCATGTTGCATTCTCCTCCTTTTCAAGAAGTCTACTGATGAGGAAAACTATAAGAACTTCATGTCTAATTGTATTAGTGAACTGAAGGAGATAGCTGCATGTGATTCTGATGCTGAGTTGAATATTCCTCCGTTTGATTTCAAGAGAGCAAATGCAGTTACAAATTTACTAGGTGGTTGTTTTTATCTTCGTGCAGATGCAATTAGATTTCTTGTTAGTGCTTCGAATCAAAGTGATACGAGAATTGGTCGATCGTGTTTGTCAATATTTGTGTAACAAGTTAGCTTGGTGTGATATGCGTTATTTTACCCTTATGAATGATTTGTTGGTGAAGGCTAAATCGAAGGTATTATCTGATCCACGTGTTTCTGAAGAGGCACGTAATTTAACTGAGGCATGTGCTGTTGTTTCATCTCATCCTTATCCTCAGTTTTTTAGGTATTTGTCTTCCAATGAGGAATTGTTAAAGGTTGTTCCTTCTAGATTTCCTACTCTGATTGCTGTTGTTTTGGAGCTGGAGAAGGAAAATAACAGTGGTTCAGTTGTTACTAGGTTGGAGTCAGTTTCGACTTCAGGAGCTAACCAATCAACTGTACAAGATTTGGTGAAACTTCACCGCAAACCTAAAGCTGTTGTAGTGGAAAAACCGTGGCCATAATTCAAAAAAACGTGGCCTGAATTTTAAGCCACAGTTTTTTAGGCGCTGTCTAGGTGGCCGCCGCTTATTCCTTTAGTCCACGGTTTTGTCACATTAGGCCACGAAATATAAAAACCGCCGCCACAGTTATTAAAATAGGCCACGGTTTATTAGTCTAATTTCCGGCCACGGTTATCAATTGGCCACACATAAATAACCGTGGCCTATAGGTTTAAGCCACGGTTTTCAATTGGCCACACATAAATAGGCAAAAAAACTAACATAGACCAAAAAAAAATTTTTTTACTTAAATAACACACATTTTAGATTAAATACCAAACTAAGCCACTTTTTTTTTCCTTTGGTGAACTCGCCCCCCCCACCCCTAGTTCACCAAAGAAATTTTGCAATTTTTTTTAAAAACCTTTGATGAACTCGCCCCCCCCCCCCCACCCCTAGTCCATCAAAGGTTTTTAAAAAAAATTGCAAAATGGTGGGGAAGCGAGTTCACCAAAGGAAAAAAAAGTGGCTTACTTTGATATTTAATCTAAAATGTGTGTTGTTTAGGAAAATAAATTTTTTTTTTGGCTTTGTATGGTTTTTTTGCCACATAAATAACTGTGACCTATAAGTTTAAGCCACTATTTTTAAAATCCAGTTTTTTTCTTTATCATGCATTTGCTTTCCAAACATCTAAATCACAATTAGCCGACTCTAGAAACATTCATAGACAATACTTTTAGTGTTTATAATTTAGGAGCACTAAAATAACTATTTATAATCAGAAATATTTAATTACAAATCAAATTCAAGATATACACCAAGTTCAATATTTCAACTTCAAAATACCAAATGCGGAGTAGCTCTATAACATTACATAATACCACCCCACAGCACCTGTACAATAAGAAGCCAAAAAAAACAGCCCCTACTGAAACAAAAGGGGACAAAGAAGAATAAAAGTAAAAATAACATAAGTGACCCTTTAAAACTAATCTCCTTGAGCCTGTTACCAACTAATAACAGACAACAAAGATGAGCAAAATCATGCTTTCAATATTAGCTCATTAATGACATATTCCACCCAAAAAAAGCTCATTAATGACACACCATAGAAGCAACATGAGGCTTCTGAGAATCACTTGGCTAAGAATCACATCACATCTAGGACCACAGTTCCCAAGCTCTTGATATAAACCCGTCCAATAGACCAGAACTATGCGCTGGTGGCTGAAGCGGAGGTCTTTTTCGAGAGTGGCTCTGCCATTTTTATAAGGTCCTCTTCATACCCCTTTTAGCTTGTCTCATAACCTGTTCAATCACTAACTTTATAAAATAAGTGGAAAAATCTGTCTGCATTTACAAAGCAAACTTGAACAATCAAACTTAAAGAAAAAGAAGATAGAAAACAACTTCAGTGGATGCAGCAGAGAAATAGTTCCATAACCTGTCTTTCATAAAGGCCAAATCTAGGTATCATAATTTTCATTTTGTAACTCAGATAAAAGCTAAGTTGAAAGCAACAGATTTTAAGGAAATCAAGAAACACATCTTTCTTTTGAATATGTGTAACCACAAAAGCTAATAAACATAAAACTTAGTCCCAAGCACAAAATACCCATATCCAAATTAAGTTTTCAGTATCACCTTGTCATTTAAGAAGAATTCCCAAGCCAAATAGCTACAAGCAATAGGTAATGCACTTATAACTTAATAGCACATTGAGTTCTCAATAATAGAATGTTTAGCAAAATGAGTCCCAAACCACATTCAAATTTCAATAATGGGAGGTTTAGCAAAATGAGTCCCACACCAGAATAACTTGTGTGATATGGAATAATTGTTATACTCTTCAATTTAATTCTCAATGAATGCATGCTATGCAACCGCATCTACCAAAACATAGAATTCAATAAAGTTTCATAAAGTAAGGAAACTATCCAAATAGAATTCATATCAGTTAAATGTTGCAGAACAACAAAGTTAAAACAGCATGTTAAAATGAACTCAAAACTAGCTAGACATCTAATTGAAAGGTAACTCAAAAATGCATCTTCTCTGAACAATGGATGAGAGTGCTCCAACCTCCAATCCCTCCACTTATTTTTAAGATAACAACCACCCACCTCCCTTTATATCTAAAATAACAATACTTTGTATCCTGTCCATGAGGTGGAGTTCAAATCCTCTCATGACCATTAGTGTCCTTCAATTAATGATAATATCCCACTTGCCCAAATAAAAATAAAACAATACTGTGTATCCTATAGCCATTGATACTGGATAGGGAATTCAATTTTGTACGTACTTTCAAATTATCAACACGAACTAATTTGATCTAAAAAACAAAAAACTACTTTGTGAGAAACAGATCATGTGGGGTTGAATTCATGTAGCATATTAGCCAGTAAAACCATGGTAACTAGAAAACCAACCTGGCGATATTGATCAAAATGACACAATATAACCTTACCAGCCTTCAAAGTCTTGTCAATATTCTGATGAGCTTTCCTAATAGAATGGGTTCTAATCTGCAAACCCAAATGAAAAGATCCAACATTCAACAACATTACGAATTCACAAAAATCCCTTCATAACCCCAAAATCAATTCCAAGTCAAAGACAAGTCAATCCGAGAAAACCAAAATCCCAAAATTGAATTTTGAAACTAAGTAAAGCAAAATCAACATGATTTGAAGATATGAAGAAAAAGGGTACCTGAGTTGGACGCATGGCAGTTTCAAGAGCGGAAAGACGATGGTCGAAGGAACTAAGAATGGTGACAATGTTGTTTGAAGCAAGCTCTTTAACGGCTGAAGCAAAGGGATCAGCGATTTTCCTTGTTCAACCCTAACAATTTGGAAGCAAGAGGAATTAAAGCAAAGGGATCAGAAAGACAAGGGTTTCCTTAGAAGACAAATTGATTTAGGGTTTGGTTAGAAGCAGCTTTGCGCAAGAAGGGAAATGAAATTGAAAGTGTGGAACCGCGAGGTTGTTGGGTTTAAAGACTTGAAAATAGAGAATATAGTTCGGGATTTGAACGAGGTAGAGATAAACTGGCATCGGAAGGGGGAGGAGTTGATGATGCAAGAAGAAATATGTTGAATGAGGAGTTTTGGAAGGAGTTACATGCGAAAGAGAGCTTGCTCGCTCAAAAGGCGAGAGTAAGATGGTTATTGGAAGGTGATTCAAATAGTCGCTTCTTTCATGCTTGCATAAAGGGTAACAGGAGAAGAACCCAACTTCTAAAGATTCAGGTGGATGGGGAATGGATTGATGATGTGGGGGGAGTGAAAAGGATAGTAAAAAATAATTTTGAGGAGAAATTTAGGGAGGAGGACCTTAATAGGCCTACGTTGGATGGGGTGAATTTTAATCATGGACCAGAAAAAGAGTTGCTAATTGAGCCGTTTAGCGTGGAAGAGATTAAAGAATTGGTATGGGAATGTGATGGTAATAAAAGTCAGGAGCCGGATGGCTTTAACTTTAAGTTTATAAAGGAATGTTGGGACATTATCGGTGGGGAAGTGTTCAAAATTTTTGAGGAATTCCATAAGAGTGCACGACTCTCCAAAGCGGTGAGTGCGTCCTTCATTGCACTTATCCCAAAGAACAGCAATCCACAAGGGCTTGCGGAATATAGGCCTATTTCTTTAATAGGCTGCTTGTACAAGATGCTTGCAAAGGTGTTAGCGGGAAGGTTGAAAAAGGTCTTGAAAGGGGTGATTTCTGATTGTCAGAGTGCTTTTCTAGCCGGGAGGAACATCCTAGACGGGGTGGTGGTAGTTAATGAAATCATGGATATGGCTAAGAGAAGGAAGAAAAAATGTGTGATTATGAAAGCGGACTTTGAGAAGGCTTATGACTCTGTCAGCTGGTCATTTCTAGATTACATGCTAGATAGGTTGGGGTATGGTAAGAGGTGGAGAAAATGGATGGGGGCATGTGTTACGTCCAACTCTATCTCGGTGTTAGTAAATGGTAGTCCTACAGAAGAGTTTGTGGCACGCAAGGGGCTGAAGCAAGGTGATCCGTTAGCACCGTTTCTGTTCCTAATTGTGGCGGAAGGGTTAGCGGGACTAGTAAGGAAAGGAGTAGAATCGGGCCAACTGAAAGGGTTTGGTATAAACAATGCTTTGGAGGTCGATTTATTACAATTCGCAGATGACACAATTCTATTTTGTGATGGGAGCGACAAGAGTGTATGGTGTTGGAAAGCGATCCTAAGAAGTTTTGAAATGGTTTCGGGATTGAAGGTGAATTTTGCGAAAAGTCGAGTCTTCGAACTTAATATGGAGGGCAGAGTGATGGAGGGAATCTCGCAATTCTTGGCTTGTAAGGAGGGAGCAGCACCCTTCAAATTCTTGGGGGTTCCGGTTGGTGCAAATCCAAGAAGAATGAGTACGTGGCAACCAACCAACCATTGATGTTTTGAAAGCAAGGTTGAATAGCTAGAAGAGTAGACAATTATCCATAGGACGGCGTGTAACACTTATCAACTCGGTATTGACATCTCTCCCTTTGTTCTGTTTTCGTTCTATAAAGCACCAAAAAGAGTCATTTCGGAAATTACAAAGTTACAAAGAAGATTCTTATGAGGGGGGATGAAGAAAATAAATAGATGGCCTGGGTGAAGTGGGAAACAATTTGCTTGCCAAAGGAGAAATGGGGTTTGGGTATCAAGAATTTGGAATTGTTTAATGTGGCTCTACTATCTAAATGGCATTGGAGATTGTTGGTTGAAAATCGTAGTTTCATTTGGAAAGAGGTCTTGGTTGAAAAATATGGCTTAGAGGGGAGATGGCCTAATTTGGTTGAAAGTAGAAGAGGGTGGGAGAAGAAATCTCTATGGTGAAGGGATCTCTGCCTGATTGGATCGGATATTAATATTCAAGAAGATTGGTTTGATCAAGTAATTAAAATTAAAGTGGGAAATGGTAATGTGGCTAAATTTTGGAAGGATGTTTGGTTAGGACGGGATCGGTTGGAAGTCTTATTCCCGGAATTATATAACGGATGCAGTTTTAAAGAGGCTACGGTTGATAAATTCGGCGAATGGACGAACGATGGCTGGAAGTGGAAGGTGGGGGTGCAGGTAGGTCGCTGCATAATTGTGCGAGACCTCCGATTCTGGCGGCGAGTGCTCTTTGGGAGCTCTTGCCGGTTTGCGGTTCTCAGACCGAATTGCAGCGATTCTTTGCGGCCGGTTGCTCTATCACGCTATGTGGACAGGTGGCTGTGGGTTCCGGATGCGATGGGAGGGTTCACAGTGAAAAAATGTTATGAATGTTTGCTGAATTTTTCTGCAGGTGGAACAATTATGCAGCAGACGGAAACTGTCAATGCGTGTAGGAAAATATGGAAGTGCGTCGTTCCATCTAAAATTCAAATATTCACGTGGAGGGTAGTGCTACAACGGATTGCCACCAGAGTTGCTTTATATAGAAGAGGCGTTCTTTCACAGAATGATGTAAGTTGCATGTTGTGTTTTCGAGATGAGGAGACGGTGGAACATTTGTTTGTGAATTGTGATGTTGCCAAAAGAGTCTGGGGAAGTGTATTTAATTGGATGGGGTCTTCGGTTGGTGATTCAGAAAGTGTAGTTGATCATTTTATGGAGTTTGGGAAAGTGGTGAAGGGTAAAAAACAAAAAGGGGTCAAGCATGTAATTTGGATGGCGGTAATTTGGAACATTTGGAAGACACAGAATAACGCAATTTTCAACGGAGAGATTGTCTCTGTTCCATTGATATTAGCTGGAATCAAGGACTTGGCATGGAGTTGGTTCAAGGTAAGGAAGGGGAGGAAATTCAGGGCGACTTGGGCGGACTGGTACAATTGCCCGTTGGGCTGTTTCTCAATGTTGTAATTATGGATGTTTTTTCTTTTACTGACTTGTAATCTTGTGGATTTTAAGGGGGAGAAACGGTGGTCTAATTCCATTGCCACCGTGGCACAACATCTTGTGCGGGGTACTCTTTTTCCTATCTGAGTCTTTTTCCCAGAAGGGTTTTGGCTCTGATAGGTTTTGAGGAGGCCCTCTCCCTTCCCATTTCTCTTTCATTGTAAGGGTTGGGCACCCCTTGTGCTCCCTTCAATGATATCTTGCTTATCTAAAAAAAAAGGGAAACAAGACTCTCTCTTATTTCTGCGGAGAAGAACGGGAGAAGAAGGGTTTGGGGGAGACGAAGAAATGTGTGGTTTGCTTTTCTCTTTTAGTTTTTCATTTTTAGTTTCTTCCGTGTTTTTGCTATTTTGTCATTATTCATTTCGTGGAACCCAAAAAATAAAAATGGAAGAAGCTAAAAAGGAATATAGTCCACGGTTTTTTTAGTGAGAATGGTGACCACTATTAGTCCACAGTTTTTTAGTTACATTTTAATCTACGGTTTTTTAGTTGTGGCCTATAAATAAAGGAAACCTTTTAGGCCACGGTTTTATTCGTTGCTTAGTTAATTTTTAAAGACCATGGGTTGAAAAATGTGGTCTTAGGTATCCACACTTTATAAGTCGTCGCCTATACAGTTTTTAAACTGTGGCCTAACTGCAAGTTACCGAAACCGTGGCCTATACCTATCTCATTAACCACACTTGTAAACTCGTGGCCTATTCCGTGTTCAGACCACTGTTTTTTAGCCGTGGCAACGAGAGGTGTGGCCTAAAGTCAAAAATGTTATAGTGCACTAAGCCATTAGAAACTTTTTTTGGACAAAAAGTTTACTCGGATAATTAATAAGTACAAATTCTTATATTAATTTTAACATAAAAAGTTTATGTTTATTCAGTAAAAATAATTCTTATATTTATTCATATTTTTAATATTATATAGTAACATTTTGTTATACCTTTCATTATAGAATTAGAAATTATGAGTAAACGATTGATAATTTTTGACAAAAATATTTTCAGCATTTTAAAATTAAAGTCAAATAAATGCTCGCGGTTCCTCATCACCATCGGTCTCTACCTCGTCGTTTGTTGCCCGACTTGCCTTCTCATCACCGTCGCTACGTTTGATTTGTTAATTGATTTTCTTTGCATCATCTTTTGATTCTCGACATCGTCTTCTCATCATCGTGTGAGTTTCTTTCATTCCAGCGAATTTCTGAAGTTAAGCTTTTGCGTTTTTGCGTTTCTGTTCATGCATTTGAGTTTCCATGCCTTTTTAATTAGCCCCGAGTTTTTGGTCAAGATCCGCCCCAGCAATGGTCTAAAGAAAGGTGTTGGTCATGGTATTAATTAAGTTGCTGTTGCGGTCCTTGTAATTGCGGGCATTGCAGTTGTTATGATGCCTATTGCATTTGTTGCGGTGTGAATTTATTTTTTATTAACATCAAATATTATAACTTACTAGTAATATTATAATTCACAAATATCTAGCTCATTATCAACTCATCATCACTTCCAAATATCTTTCTTAAAATAGTACACTTTATATCTATCATATAAAGATCGATGAAGATATAAAATTAATTTGCGTGACCACTATATAGTCTATTACGGTTTGATGTGGCCTGATGAGGGGGGTTACATCCACTGCATTGCGGTGTTGATTTTTTTTTTTTTGTGATTTTATATCACATGATGCGGGTGCGGACACTACCGCAACGACAATATTGCGACTGCATCGCATGATGTTTTGTTTGTAATTTAAAACCTTGGTGTTGGTGAAAATTAGGGGAAATACATATAGGGCCGGTTTGATTGGCAAACAGGCAAGTACTGGACAATTCAGTACTACACAACATGTTTGACCAGTACACTGTTTTGGTGAACACTCGACGGCACAAGCAAAAAAATGTAAAATTTACTATATACAATTCTCTTTATGGGGTTTATAGTTATTTTCTATAATTTATATTATAACATAATTATAAAATAAAGTGAAAATAATATATAGAGTTTATGAGAGAGAGAGAGAGGGAGGATAAGAGAGAGGGAGAGAGGGAGATGGAGAGGGAGAAGGAGAGGGAGAGGGGAAAAGAGGTCATGATATGAGAAGATCTATAGAACAGAGGTGGGAGGTAGAGGGAGGGAGGGAGGGAGGAGAATGAGATATGAGAGAGCGAGAGGAAGAGAGAGAAGTGGCGAATGCAGCTTGTAGCTTCTAGATTTTCTACTCTGATATCTATTCCACTGAAGCTGGAGAGGGAAAATAACAATGGTTCAATTATTATTGGGTCTGACTCAATTTCGACCGCAGGAGTTGACCGAACAACAGTAGAAGATTTGGTGAAATTTCACCGCAAACCTCTGATGGCTAGCTGTTCATCCTCTTACATTAAAAGTCATCGTGTAAAGGAGTGGCCGATTCTTGTGTATCAATGGGTAGTCTTGAATAACTCAAAAATAATATATGTGCTCGAATAAGTAGGCGTATTTTAAATTTAACTATCTTAATAATATATTATATAGCTAACTCAACTAAGTTTATTAGCACTAGTATTAATATATGTGAGATCTATGGTTTCGGTTGTAGTGAATGTTTTTGATTAAATAAAGTATGAAGCAAAAGAAACTTCGCAAAGGGTTCATTACAAACCCAGGCGTTCTTCGAAGTATAATCTTGTGAATCACTTGCTTAGGTCAGTCTCCTCGTCAGATGGAAGTCATTGTTTTTCTTCATTGCAAGCACTGGTGACGGCGTCTCCGTCAAGAGCATCTTCGACTTTCTCGGATGGAGTCGTTTAGATAGGAGCACGAATTATTGGAATCACGAAAAAAAAAGTTGGTCCCAAACCAACTGCCAACACCACTGCCCCTCCGATCCCAATGCAAAACAAATAGGAGACCTCCGTTATACAGAGTAGTTAAGGTGAACTCTGATGCGAGTTTCCTGGAACACAGTGGGAAGGTTTATAGGGGTAATAAAGTCGGCTTAATAATAACAATGCAAAACAAATGGGAGTACGAAATATTGGAATCACGAAAAAAAAAAGTTGGTCCCAAACCAACTGCCAACACCACTGCCCCTCCAATCCCAATGCAAAACAAATAGGAGACCTCCGTTATACAGAGTAGTTAAGGTGAACTCTGATGTGAGTTTCCTAGAACACAGTGGGAAGGTTTATAGGGGTAATAAAGTCGGCTTAATAATAACAATGCAAAACAAATGGGAGTACGAAATATTGGAATCACGAAAAAAAAAGTTGGTCCTAAACCAACTGCCAACACCACTGCCCCTCCGATATGCAAAACAAATAGGAGACCTCTGTTATACAGAGTAGTTAAGGTGAACTCTGATGCGAGTTTCCTGGAACACAGTGGGAAGGTTTATAGGGGTAATAAAGTCGGCTTAATAATAACAATGCAAAACAAATGGGAGTACGAAATATTGGAATCACGAAAAAAAAAGTTGGTCCTAAACCAACTGCCAACACCACTGCCCCTCCGATATGCAAAACAAATAGGAGACCTCTGTTATACAGAGTAGTTAAGGTGAACTCTGATGCGAGTTTCCTGGAACACAGTGGGAAGGTTTATAGGGGTAATAAAGTCGGCTTAATAATAACAATGCAAAACAAATGGGAGTACAGAATATTGTGATTATAAACAACCATAAACCGAGAAAACAAATTTTCTTTTAATAATGAACTTAGATAGAGAGATTATTGCAGATTACCTGACACAAATTACGATCAGTAGCCCAAGAAACCTTATTAGATTTCCTTGTTCGTTTCATACCAAATCTCAAAAAGAGATGGGTTTTTGGGAGGAGGGGCAGTGGTGTTGGTAGTTGGTGTGAGACCGAGTTCTAAATGATTCAGAGTCTAAAGTGAATTGCTATTGAAGACTATTTTAAGAGATATTCAGCTTCGTCAAACTTCTGTGGATGAGTGGAAGTGAAGTGGTAATGACATAAAAAAAATTCCAGTCAGCTCTTGTTATTCAAATATTATTTCTACTGTACAAATGTCTGAACAAAATTTGGCTTTAAAGAAAAACTTGGCAGGTTTGTGTAAGACTCTTGTTTCCTCTAAAGTGTGTTTATTTTGACGGTGTTTGTTGCTAGGGAAATTACCTACTATAGAAGGGAGCTTATGATTGATATTTGAAAGTGGGGAGCCTATTATTGATATTTAGAGGCGGGAGCCTACTATTTGTATTTGCAAGCAGAGAGCCTATTTTAGTTCTGTATAAGTATTACCCCACTTAACATGGATTTACATTTTTATATGTTTTACTTGATTAAACTAAGTTTTTCGACGAAACCGTTTTACACCTGATATTTTTATGTCTCACTTGTTATGCTCTTCATTATTTGCTCACTGAGTGGTGACTCACATAGTTCTCTTATACTCCCTCTGGACCTATTTATAAGCAAAAAAACACTTTTTATGTTCATCGGAAAACTAATGTATTTGGACTACATTGTAGTCCAAATACATTAGTTTTCCAATGAACCTAAAAAGTGACTTTTTACTTATAAATATGTCCGGAGGGAGTATGTTTCAGATTTCCAGGCACGTGTCGAATCGATCATCCTTCTTATAGTTTAATATCTTAGTTCTAGGTGGTGCTCCCTATTGATTTCGAGGCCACTAGTGACTTTATTTGGGTTTTCCTTTGTGTCCTTTTGTACTTGTATCTTGGAAAAATTTGTAGTAGCTATGTTACATTTTTGAGTTGTCCGACATCAATTAGATGTGATTCTGTTGGCCTCTATGAGGACCTATATTGGTTGGTATAATTTTTTGTTGTTATACAAGTCTTTATGTTATTTTGGAATGTATATATTTCAGGGGAGATGCTGCCGATTTCGTTAGAAATTTTGGAATATGGACAATTATAGATTTTGTTATGATCAATTTTTTTTAGGTCGACTTGATTCTGTTTAGGATTTCCAGATTAGGTTACTATTCCGTGCGTCGGTTATGGTCCAGTTTGGGTACCTGAATATTATAAGCCCATGCTTCTTCCAACCCCCTAGCTACTCAGTAGACACCCCTTACCCTTAAATATTCCCAAAATACTCTTACATGAAACACCCCTTTACGCTGTATTTTAACTGGTTCAGAGCACGGTGCTTCGAACCAGTTCGATAGTGTGAGGATCGAACCCCACAAAACCCCCTCACGCTGTAAAACCAATTTCTTCATCATCATCATCTCCAACCTTCTAATCTATGGCAACCTCCCTCACGCTGTAAAACCAATTTCTTCTTCAACTTATTTATTCTATTCCATCTCCTCCTGCAACCTCAAAGTATATTCCCCAATAATACTTCCAGCCTCTTCTTTTTAATGGATCCTCTTATTTATCTTCAAATGAATTTTGAATCAACGAAAATTGAAATTGGAATAGATGATGATGATGATGATGATGATGATGGTGATTATAATTAAAAGTTTTAATTGGAATAGATGATGATGATGATGATGATGATGATGGTGATTATAATTTACATAGCCCCTTTGAATCTCACATCTCCTCATCTGTGATTTCTGGTTTTAATTTCAATTTCAATTTTAGTTGATTTTTTTTTTGAGATTTCAATTTTAGTTGATTTGGGAGAGAAGGAAGAGAGATTCAACACGTTGAGGAGGGTGGAATTAGATGACGATAATGATGATGACTATAATGTAGTCACAGAATAAATGTGTTGAAAGTACTTTCACAGACACGTTTGGCCAGCCGTGTTTCGAATTGGTTCGGCCGGCCGTGTTTCGAACCTAATAAAAAACAGTTTTAGGGAGAGTATCTCTAAAAATAACACATTTCGTACGGTGAAATCCGAACCGGTTCGGTCAAGCGTGCGCCGAACCGTACTTAATGTTTAAAAAAAATATAAAATCTAATTTTAGTAAGAGTTTTTGATTTGATCTTTTCACCCCAAAAAAGGGTGTCTAATGAGTAGAGAGACCGTTATTCGAAGTATGGGCCATATTATATTATCATTTTGAGAGCAATAGAGTACCTGAATAATTTAAGAACACTGTATTTCCCCAAACATCAATATAAAATGTCATTTACATAGTCTAAAGCCAATAATAGGGATAATTAAATCTACACAACAGAACAATATCTCTTGAAATAGTCATAAACATATTGAATTATTAATTGATTGGTTTGCACTTTTACTTTTATTGTTAAGAATATTTGGTGTTTTAATATTTTTACCGCATCTTTTCAATCTTTAAAAATAACCACTTTTTATTATTTTGAGAAGGCGTCCAAAATTTGGTCAAATAAAAAGTCACCCAAAGTATTATACAATCATTTTGAAAGAAACATAGCACTATAGTTTCTTTAGAACGATTTATATTCTCCAAACCTAAATTAATGTTATTTGCATATAGTCTAAACCCATTAATAGGGATAATTAAATATGCATAACAACCCATTATATCTTTCAATAGCCATGAACACATAAACTATTAATTGATTGGTTTCCTCTTTTAGTTTCAATTTTAGAATATTTAATTGTTAAGTTGGGTGTGCATGGCTATAAAAAAAGGTATTGTGAAACACCAGAGACATCACAAACTTGAGAATTCAATATAGATTTGAGTAATATAAGAATAGAGAAGAGTTATGGCACTAAGTGATGTAAAAAAAGATGTTGTGGTTATGTTATATGCTAGTTGTAACACAAGCTCGTATGGACATAATTCAATCTAAAAAAGTTGAGTCAAATAAAGAATGTCTTGCGGAGTGTCGTGAATCCTGTCTTAGCGCAATATTAAAGCCTATACTTGAATACATGGAACTTTGTACTCAGGAGTGCGGTGGTGGTAACGAATGTCTTGCGAGCTGTCGCGAAAATTGTTATGTGTGGTGTCCTGACATATGTAAATAATGGTATTTATATTTTCACTTTCTTCTCATATTATATATACTCTTATTTGGATGAACTTAAATATATATATATTTTATAATGTTAATTTTCTTTTGTTCTTGTTTTTGTCTTAACAAATGTTCGCATAGTGCATACACTCGTTTTAGCTTGAAGGCTTGCAATAATTGTAAAGAAACAAAGTGTATGCCACACGAGACTCTAATAAATAAAATCTACTCATAAAAATTGACAACTATGTCAAACTATAATAAATAGATTTTTATTCGTAATACCTATTTTCTATTTCAATAATTCATTATAATCTTTTTTTCTTTTGGAAGATATTATAGTATTTCTTTGTTCGTTTTCTATGATGATGAAATCAAGTCAATCACGGAAATAATTAGTTAATTGATAAAATAACTAATAAGTAGTGGTTTAAAAAGTAATGAATACATCATATTCACTCCAACTCTTTTAAAATAAAAAAAAGGTTTAAATATGGTTTTTCTTCCATGCAAATATAGCTGTTTTTTAAATTAGTCCCTGCAAAATTATTTTTTTTAAATAGTCCTTACAAAATTTAAAATTATTCATTTTGGCCCCTGCAAAAATTTTCTATTAAACTAGGCATTGTAAAATTTAATATTATTCATTCCGTCCCTGCAAATACAGTGAATATTTCGTCCCTGAAAATGAATAATTTTAATTTTTGGAAGGACTATTTTAAATAAAAGAACTTTTTGCAGGGACCAAAATGAATAATTTAAAATTTTACAAGGGTTAATTTAAAAGTAAACTTTCTGTAGAACATATTTTAAAAAAAGTTATTTTGCAGTGACTATTTTAAAAAAAAAAATTTTGCAGGAATTAATTTACAAAATAACTATATTTACATGGAAGAAAAACATATTTAAACCAAAAAAGAATTAACAATTCAAAGAATTCCAAGACCATTTATTTTGTAAATAGGATATCATCCCAAACATCCTAAACTTTAAGAACCAAACTCATCGATAACTATACCGTAAGATTAACATAAAGTTATAACACCAGTGAGGGAAGAATTCATCATTTTTCCTCTTGAATGCACTTAAGACAAGTACACATGTGGATGCTAGGTTAGCTCAATAACTAAGGTATGAGAATAGTCTTGGCTATAAGGATTTTAGTTAGAAAACCTAAACGCTTCCTAAGGATGTTCAGACTTACTGGGGACACGAACTAACTCAGATTAGTTAATAGATTTCACTATCACAAAGGCTATACAACCTCATATTAAACAAGAAGGGCAACAAAATCGATTTTTCAATTGGACTATCTGTTTAGGAATCCTAGTTGTATCACAAAAGTTAGGAATTGATGTACATGTTAGAGTCACAACCCTTAATCATATGATGCATATATTCAGCTACCGATCCGAAGGAATCAAAGGAACAATTAACTTGTGACACGAAAAGAGACAATAGCAATGACAAACATAGTTTTATTAATAACACTACTACAAAACTTAGTCAATTAGGTCAACTCCTTAATTTTCCTAAGAAACTAGATCAACTCCTTAATTTTCCTCACCTTGCTTCGTCTTATATGTTCATCTGAAAACACAACAACATAAACAGTGAGATTACAATCTCAGTGAGTTTTTTTGCGACTCCTCGCACTTTACCCCTCATTGTCTTTTAATTATAAACTTATCTTAGCGCAATCCAATAAAAATTGAATTATATCAATTTCAACGGAGAACCCAACCCAACTTTCGTCAAGTAACAACCTTAGGACTTGAACTTAGGAGACATGACCTCCCATTCCAAGTACGCTACCTTAAAATTTTGGATCGTCATCCCATAGTGTCTTATGTAATAGCTATAGTTGTGTTCTCTCTTGTTGACACGTTTGGAAAGGAATTAGTACCAAAAAGGAGGAGGAAATGAGTAGTTTGAAAGGGAGTTTCAACAACTTGAATTGTTGAAAGTTTCCTCTTCCCTTTTGGTTCCAAATTCAGTCCCAACACTAAAACAAATTCAGAAAACATTTCAATCACATTTTATGGCAAGCAT
This sequence comes from Oxytropis ochrocephala, assembly GCA_020916435.1. NCBI lineage: Eukaryota > Viridiplantae > Streptophyta > Magnoliopsida > Fabales > Fabaceae > Oxytropis > Oxytropis ochrocephala. The sequence continues at coordinate 18,774,902 of CM037093.1, forward strand.
TCAACATGAACAACACCAAATTCATGCTATAATTTCTATCAAATAATGACATCAAAACAACCTATATCACAACTCAATGTTCAACATTTTGAAAGGAAGCATCACCAACATTCAATCTAACATGTTTAGAATACAAGGGGGTCTTAAAATCAACATGAGAGGAGAAGATTGGAAGACATGTGACTACATTTCAAACATTATCAAACATGTAAAACCAAAGGGGATGAAGAACTCACATGTTGTGTAGCTCACTAACTTAGGCTGGAATGAACCTCAATTGACTCCCAACACAATCTTCAACTCCAATTCTTAGCTTTGAGACTCCATTACTCGCATAAAAATTTAAAATCAATTGCTTAATGAGGTTTTTCTAAATTCCGTTTTACAGCTTCTGTGGCTATTTTGTAATAGACATATCTAATCAAATTCATTAATTCTAGTGCCTATATATAATGAATATCATTTTGTCTAGTTTCTTTTTTTGGTCAAGATTTTGTCTAGTTTCTAATGGTTTAGGTTTCAAATTGATACAATAAGTATTTAGGGAGTTATGACCAGAACAAATTAACAGGGTAAATTCCATCACTTATTCAAAAACACAACCTGTTGGTACAGTCTCTCCCTCAATACTTAATTAAATAAGGTATAATTATGGAAACTTCAAGATACACTACTAAATAGTATAATCTTAAGTTTTCAAGATCTTTCTAGTCATAGGAATTAGAGTATTCATATCTCTAGATTTTTCTTTTGTAGTCAATGCTTCTAGATCCTTCTAGTTTGTAATGTAAAGTCTTACAAGAGTAGTATAAATAGGGTTCATCACCATGCATTTTGTCATCCAAACAATAATCAAGTAATAACAAGTTCTCTTGAGAAATTAGAGAGTTTATCTCTTTCTCTACCCTTCCCTTATCCCTGAGCCAATAATACTTAGTTATCACACAATATCAATCAAAGGACAAATTAATTTTGCTAAAACAACTTATAAAATGGGACGAGAGCAGTAATTGTCTGGTAAACCAACCCGTCAGAACTCTCCCTTTGTCGTGCTTCTTATCTTCTTGAGTAGTCATATTCTCTTGATATATGAATCACTTAGCATAATAAATATTTAGAAATTTTGAGATCTTAAAGTGATTGGCTATGGAAACCGGAACCAAAGAGAGGATCTCTATCATAAGAGATGGTGAACTAAAGATACGAATCAAAGGAATACACCATTTTGCATTAACTTTAGGAGAGCTAGAATTATGACAAGATACATTCTAAGGTATACACACATACCTTTGACTCCTTTGTTGTTTCTTCATACGACCCTAGGAAATCCCTCCTCCGCTTCACCCTCTCAACCTATCCCACATCCTCATTACAAATAGGCGCAAGACTCCACCATACCTATTGTGACTTACTTCATTCAGTCTCATTCTAAAATCACTAGAAGTAAATGATAGAGATGAAGCTACAAGGTTTCAAAGAAACTCCCAAGTTACTAACTTTCATGCAAAGATCAACTAACTTCCCAAAAAACAAGTTACCAATGGTACAACATCTGCAAAGGCCTAAGAGTGTTGGAACTTTGAAGTTGTGTGATTTGAAAAAGTCCCACATTGGATATAGTAGACACTTGGGTAAGGATCCTCTAACTTTTTGGAGGGAACTTCCCTCTAACTTTGTATCTATCTCTCTCATATTATTTTCCTCCATTTCCCTCCATTTTTATTTTTCTCTCTCATCAAAAAAGCACTAAAGTTAGGAAAAGTTAGAGGAGGTGAAGTTAGAGGATCCTAATCCGAGGTGAGGATACACACAAAGAGACCACCACACACGCGCGCGCGGGCGGCTTTGGAGGGCTTAGGCCCGGACCTTGTGGTGTATTATTTTTAAAAAATGTTGACCGTTGACCGTTTGACTCCAACGGTCATATTGACCGAGTCAAACCGTAACGGATTTTTATTAAATTTTGCAACGGTTTTATTTCACATTTAATAATAGAGCCGTTGGCTCTCAATTTCTTTCCAACGGCTAGCTCTCTCAATCCCTATAAAAAGGGAGCTTCTCCTTACTTGCAAATTGCACCAAAGACTTGAAGATCAAGATTTTTCTCTTCAAGTCTTTTCTCTTCTCCCTAAACTGTTTTCTTCTTTATGAAAGCTTGAAGCATTTCCAAGCTAATAGTGGTTTTCATAAACCATATTGAGTGGTTTGCATAAACCATACTGAGGGTGTATTTTTAGAGCGAATTTATCACAGTGCTGTGAAAATTCGTAACAGTGTAATTGGGTTGTTTTATTCTAGGGACTTTCAGCAGTGCCACAAAACGTCTTAAAGAGAGCGGCCTAGTCCGCGACTCATCCAAGTAATCTCTTCGGCTTGAATTTCTTATAAAACAGTGTTGTTTGAGGAAAGTTCTGGCTAAGGAAAGACTTGGTATTTAAGCGTGTCCATTGTGACCCACCTCTCTTTCTTGAGAACCTACTCAGATTAACATTTTTAAGACGTTTCGAATTCAGTCATGACAATCGTAGAAATTACTGGTGCTGGTTTCGCAGCTTCTGACTTCAACAAACCATTCCGGTTTGAGGGAGCTCATGACTTCAAACGTTGGCAACCAAATATGCTCTTTTTCTTAACTATGAAAAATGTTGCCAATATCTTGACCGATGAGATTCTTGTGGCAGATGAAACAACTGAACAGAAAGAACATGATAAAATAGCTAAAGAAATACACTTATAGAAAGAGAATAAATTTATCTATACTAGTTATCAATGGAAAGAGAATGGTTTTCTCTATACAGTTTATCAATGAAAAGAGAATGATGTTCTCTATACGGTTTAATAATAGAAAGAGAATGATTACCTCTTTAATTTTAATTCTACGGAAAGAGAATAATCATCTCTATAAGAATGAATTTTTTTAATTCATATTTTTTGAACTTGAATTTGCATAAAAAAATTTTGGTCGCGCCTTTTTTTGCTGTTAGTGGTTAGCACTTAACGGTTAATAATTTTATATCGTAGAATCGCTTTTGTTCTCAATAGCAATACAATTATTTTTTGAGAAGTTATGTTTTTCATGACATATTGCAATATATAGTATTGAAAATTGCATTATAATTTTCTAGAAAACTTTTCAAAATTAAAACCGTGATCAGGCCCAAAAGAACAACAACTGAAATGGGAACCCCAAAATTTCCCATATTTTAAGCTTCAACTACCAAACAACATACAATAAGCATAGAAGTCTCTAATTGTCCACATCAATGCTGCTTCATCATAAAATTCTACTTCCATGCTGCATCATATGCCAAAACACATTTTTACAACCTCTTGGGATCATCAACTAGAGGTTCTAAATAAACATCATGCCAACTTTAAAACTGAATGGATCAGGTTTGTGACAAGTCAAAAACATATACAGTTTAGTCATGCACTTCTCAATAGGAAGATTGTAAGGGGTAGCAATAACTAGCCAACAAGAAGGGCGTCGATGATACTTGGATTTATGGGGTAAATCCATCAGAGCAGAGGCGGATCTTCTTGGGAGCTGGAGTATGCCACGGTACCCCCGAGATTTTTCTAAAATCGATTCATATACATAATGTAGAGATATTGGAAGGTATTTTGCTAGTTATTTTGTATTTTGTAATATTCAAGTTTATTTTTCACCAAAAAGTGTTGAAACCAAAATTAGAACCTTGTACATTTATATTGCGGTAAATGATAAAAGCGAACACAACCGGATAGATAATTGTTTAACGATTAGTGAAATATTTTATATATATTATTTAACAATTTTGCACCCCCCCCCCCCCAAAAAATTATTGTCAAGCTCCGCCACTGCATAAGAGCATAACCTAAGTCGTACATTTCGTGGGTCTGGGGAAAAATCAGAATGCACCCATCAATGTGTTTCCACGCTTTGCCATTAGATGTTGGGGTAAAATGTCTGAGCTATCTATCAAAAAAAAATGTCTGAGCTACATGTGTCCATCCACACATCAATCAATGTTCTTAGTTTCCAATCCCAGCTTCGACACTAACATCTTAGCCTCATAATAACTTTTTGGCAAATTATCATTTATAGGCTTCGCTTCCATAATCTAGTCAGTGACATAATCTAAAACCCAACTTAGAAATATTATTCATGGACTTGAGAGCTAAAATCTCCAAACAATGATTTGTTGGTCTATATTAACAAATTATAAAATCTTTGTGCTTCTTCAATTGGAAGTTCATCAACATTGTCATATTGAGGCTCATCAGATTGCACATTCACCCCGAGAGCATCACCAATCATGTTTTCCATCGATTCAAATTCTTCATCTGATGCAAGACTTGCATCGAAACTGCTTGAAGCCCCTAAGTCAAAATTTGGAAGTTCTTCCCCATGGTAAATCCAAATCCAGTAATTAGGCTTGAACCCCAAATTATACAAGTGATACCTGACTTCATTTTTGGCCCTAATGGGTATGCCGTCGCAAACAATACATGGACATATAATACCCCTTCAAGTTCAAACATATAATGTCACTTTGCTACCATAATAAACTCTTCAACCCCAATTACAAAACATTTTTTCAAACCAACTCTTCCCAGATATAACCTATCGTACAACCAACTAACATTCAATTGATTAAAATCCATCTACACACATTTAAAATTAATGCGTTAGATTCGCATAATATTCCCGATAGGCCGTCCAAACAATTTGGAGGCCCTGTTCAAATATTAAAAATTGAGCCCCTAATTGGGCCCATATTTTATCAAATTGGGCCTCACATATTACTCTATTTTTAAGATAAATTAAAATTTACATAAGAAATTTTTCAACAATTTGTCTCCTTGGATTGATTATTTTATTAACAAAATCAACATTGTTCTTGTGTTGCGGTAAAATGAAGGCAAAGTGTTGAATATAGTTTCTTTTGTGGGTTTTAATACTAGTACCGCATCGAGAAGCTAAGTCGGTTAGATGAAAAACAGTTGTTATAAGAAACCTTGAGAGGCTATTTAATTCAATATTTAAATTGGAACAGTTGTCGATGACCTAATGTGATCGTGCGGTTGGCCCACGCCTCTTTTATGCAAAAAAGAAGTAGAATGTTAAAGTTTTTTAAAGAAAATAGTACTTCCCCTGTTCATAATCTTTGGTAGTTTTGACTTGTTACGCACAAATTAAGGTACAATTAATTTGTGTTAGCTAAGTACTAAAATACGTACTCTCTTTGTAGTTGTCTTGATTGAAATAAAAATAAAATAGTTAATAACTTAATAGTTGTCTTGGATATCTAAAAGATTCAATAAATATAAAGGATATTCTGAAAAGTTTGGTAAATTGTAGATTGGATTTTTAAAAAACTATGGCAGAAAAATAAAAGACCAAAAGTATCAAAGATTAATGAGAAGGTAGTAATATTTTTTTGGGCCCAAAAAAAATGGCATTGGGCTGGGACCCTGTGCAATAGCACGACCCACTCATGCAAATGGTCGGCCCTGATTCCCAATAACCTATCAAATTAGTCGCATCGATATGATCTTAATGGAGATGATTTCGAGACAAATATAAGGGTCAATGACAACACAAATTCCTTTTCCATCCAAGCAATGAAGGAAATTACTTTTAATTCTCAACAAAACTGCAGTTAGTATCATCTCTAAATATGGGGGTGATATACATCACCTCACCCTTTTCCATCAACAACAGACAATTTAATAACAATATAATAGCAATTAGTTAAGGTGAGTTTTAGTTACTCACCCTTTCCATAACCAACAAAAACATGACAAGAACCAATTTCAATCCTATCAACTCGATCTCAATTTCAATTTATACAATTTCAAACATCCTCCAAAATCCTCATCTAATACATTTTTTTAGTTCCTCCAAATTAGGAGGATTTGGTTTTATGAAGAAAAATAAACTTTCCGTTAGAGTTGAATTCTATTTGTCTATCATCTTTTCTATTTTTTTCAAGTACTTCTCTCACTTCCCCTTTAAACTTCCAAACAGACTCTAAATGATTATATCGACAATATCTTCATATTTTACGACCAAAATTATTGTTTATCCCTTTAATTATTTATATATCTTAATGAGAAAATAGGGGCAAAGGCGGAAAAGAACTGAGAGGAATGCACCATGACAAAAAAAAAAAGGCTCCAAATTGCCTATTCCCATATTGTTTAAAAAAAAAAGCTCTAAATTGTCGATTCCATTAAAGACATTTGATACCGCTAAACAACCTCTTGTGAAAGAGAAAGCACACAGTATTAGATTTGTTTTTTCAGGAAACGTAGTATTATAATTTTGGTAACCCAAATTAGTATCTCTATTTTTTTTATTACTAAGTACTAATGACATACAATGGGAATGACATCAATCACATGATTCGTGTTGGCAACACTTTGCTAGTATTTTATGCATATTTTTGTTAGTCATATACCAGCTATATATGATGGTTATCAACTTCTCATGATTCATGCGTGGGACAAAACAAAATTACTATATTCCGCTTTCACTCTCATTGGTTATTATTTAAGGTTGACTTACTTAAATTTAGTTATTTTTGTAAAATTATTATGAGACTACAATTTTAAACGTAATGAGATATTTGCAGTATGAAGTTAAGAACAATCATCTCTTTAGAAAACTAAATACGCAATACACATTTTGCATATGTTTCATATATATATTAGATTAGATTATATGTTAGTACTTTTCTAGGTGAAAATTACTTGAGGTACACGCAACGTTAAGCAACCAAACTGCGAGGGAAGCAGATCCAAATCCTCAAGCATATGCAAAGGTGCCACGTAGTAACAAAAGCGATATTCTTTTTTGATTAAGTTCATTCAAATCGTTTAAATTCCGTTGGTGTGTGTTTGGTTAAAATCGATTTTCATTTAATTGATTTTGTAAAATGTTCAGCACTGGATCTCAGATGAAGGTCGGATTTGGGATATTTCAGAGACGTGCTTCAGGAGATTGAAGGTGTGCTTCGAATGGTTGAAGATGTACTTCGGACGCTTGAAGATTTACTTCAGATGTCCGAGATTGCTTGCTCGAACTCGTCGGGTACCTACATACATTCCGAAGCTTAAGTCAGTAAGGGAAATAGAGAGTTTTGCAAAGAATGAAAACGGACCTGAAAATGAAGGGGTGCACCTCTATTTATAGACGGATGTGCCATACTTGAGGCGTCGGATGCGGCGCGCTTTAATCTGAACTGTTGAATGGGAACGCTTGATTACTGAGTGCATATTGGGTCGTAGCCAATACCGGTTTGGGCTTGGCCCAACTCTAGTGAGGTTAGGCTAAGGCCGGATCATAAAATTAATTTTATTAAAAAGTGACCAAAGAAATGAAACACTCTCAAGGAAACTTAATGAAAAAATCCTAAATCCCCAAAAGCCAAACGAGCACCAGCATAATCGAAAAAACTTGACCACCAACATAAAAACACCAAAGCTAGAAACTTAGATGGCACTTAAAAGCATTATTTAATTTGTAGCGTTTTTGGGGTGGATTTCTTCCTGGAGCTACTACAAATATTAGTTAATTTTTGGAGCACCTCTTCCTTTATCTCTGCATATAAGCTCAGTTGCTGACCTAACTCCCACAATTTCTCAGCTTCCTAAATGTTCTCCTCAAGGTCGTCACATGAGCTGATATCCCTTTGGATATTTTCACTCCTTTCTTTGTTACCTTTGTCTTCTTATTACCTTTTACAATATTCCTATTGATTCTAGATGCGAAGCTTGTTCGACTCTCAACACCTATGACCAATCTTTGAGTTGGAATGCTTAACCGCTCCTCTTCGAGTTTGACTAAAAAATCTGAGGATGAGATTGGGCCCCATGATTCAAAACATGGTGGCCTAAAACTAGGAATCCCCCTTTGATTCACAATAGCCAATTCTTGGCCCAAACCGCGCCAATGTAGAAGTTACTATTTGTAGCTTCTAAAAAAATGACAATACACTTGAGGTGGCCGTGAGCTTCCCGCGTTCCAAAACAAACATTTTTTTGTCGATCAACAATTAGGTTTTGATCAAAGTTTTGAAAGTAAGCAGCTTAGTTGGCAAACTAAAAGATACCAAAAGAATACACCAAAAGAGGTCTCGAATTCAAATCCAGAAAACTAACATTCCTCTCCATTGACATTGTACGTAAAAAATTAACATGCTAATAATAATTGACACAACAACTCGAAGAGGTTGGCCTAATAGATCATATATGATATGTCATATTAAATTTTTTTATAAAATAATAATAATAATTAGTACAACTATATCAAAATAATACCCATAATTATCTAATATATAATCTTACATATCTTATCTCATTTATGTAAAAAAAAATCTCATGTCATTTCATAGAAATAATGGTTGAATTTTGTGAAAATAATAAATAAAAAATATGTGGTGAATCATCGATGAGGTTATTCTCGTCATTCCGGATACGGAAGCGTGACGCATCCATGTTGTCATTTGTCAAATTCAACCTTACACAAATTCGAAGCATCCAGATAGTTCCACGTCTCCTCCAAGGGTAATATTGTATTTTCAAATACAGAACAATGAAAGTGAAATGAATTTTCACGCGAGCGCGTCGTTTATAAGTGGTCACACGGCATTATTTCGGCATAAAAGGAAAGGATAAAACGGTGACACGCAATTTCAGTTCTAAAAAAAAATCAGTTCTCAAAAAAAATAAAAAGAAAAACAAACCCTAATTCGTTCACTGCTCTTCTTTGAAGCCCCAAATTGAAATCCCTAGTTATTCTTCTGTGTACTACTGTTGGAAGAGAGAAGCACGACGACGCTAGAACCAATCGTTGAAGAAGAAGAAGAAGAAAAAATGTTGGTTGAAACGGAAATCATCTGTCAACAAAGTATTCCTGTGTTAGATGTCAAGTATCACCTTTGCGTTTCTCAAGAACACGCCGTTAAGGTTGAGGTTTCACCTAACTCTAACGCCGTTCCCGTCTTTAAACAAGTTAGGGTTTCCTCTGAATCTATTACAACCGAATCGGCTTGCTTTGAATCGGTATGTTCACATCCCTTTTTTTTTGCGTTTTTGTTTTGAATTTTTGATTAGTTTCGAAAGTTGATTCTTGGATTTTGATTTTTTGTTTTGTTCGGTGAAAGAATTGGGAATTTGTCGGTTATTTATTGATGGTTGAGTCGGTGGAATTTTTGTTTTTTTGGATGGTTGTGTATTGATCGGTGTAGATTTATCTGTGAATTAGGTTTAGTTTATTCTCTAATATGAATAGGGTTTTGTGAGTTTCGTGTGTCGGATTTGGGGAAGATTAAATTCTTCAGTGATTTGTAACTTGAATTTCGAATTGGGTGTTTTTATAGTTTGTTCATTCTTTTGTCTTTAGATTTGGGCATATTTAATTGAAAAGGAATACAAAGATTAGATCCTTACTTAACGTTTTCCTCTGGTTATATAGTATTAGTAGATTCAAGGTTCCAATTGATTCGTGATGATAGGCCTTCTTAGTGAAAGGAGCTTAGTGGATTTCTGTTATGTTTGTTGATGTATTTGTTTAACAACCCTTTCCTAATGAGTGGATTTGTTTTTGTGCTGATCTGTTTATTTTTTGTTGTCTTATTATTTTAGGCTGTGATGGGTTGCTCGGAGATGATTAAAGATTCAATTTTAGAAACTCCTGTTGCAAATTTTACCCCAAATGTTCGTTCTGGTAGCTGGGTTGATATTGGACCGAGGGGATCAATGGATGACGAACACATTCAAATAGATGATCTAGCTGCTCACCTTGGATTTGTGTTTAAATACCCTATGCCGAGTGCATTTTACGCAGTTTTTGATGGCCATGGAGGGCCTGATGCAGCTGCATTTGTTAAGCAGAATGCTATGAAGTTGTTTTTTGAAGACGCTAATATGCTGCAATCATATGATACTGATGCACTTTTCTTTAAGAAGTTGGAGGATTCTCATAGGAAGGCTTTTCTAGTTGCTGACCTTGCTCTTGCTGATGATCAGAGTATTAGTAGTTCTTGTGGGACAACAGCACTCACTGCCCTTATACTTGGAAGGCATTTGCTAGTTGCTAATGCTGGTGATTGTCGAGCAGTTCTTTGTAAGCGTGGAGTAGCTGTTGACATGTCTCAAGACCATAGACCGACTTATTTACCAGAGCGCAAGAGAGTGGAGGAGTTGGGTGGTTATATTGATGATGGGTATCTCAATGGGTATCTTTCTGTCACTCGTGCTCTTGGAGATTGGGACTTAAAATTACCGCTTGGTTCTGCATCACCTCTCATTGCTGATCCAGATGTTCAATTGGTTGCATTGACAGAGGATGATGAGTTCTTGATCATTGGGTGTGATGGGATTTGGGATGTAATGTCAAGCCAGGATGCAGTTAGTCTTGTGAGGAGGGGATTAAGAAGGCATGATGACCCACAACAATGTGCCAGAGAACTAGTCAAAGAAGCATTGCGGCTACACTCATCAGATAATCTTACTGTAATTGTTATTTGCTTGTCCCCTGTTGAAAGCATTGTGGAATCATGTCCACCCCAAAGGAGAAGATTCAGAGCTTGTTCTCTGTCTGAAGAGGCCAGAAGCAGATTGAGGAGCTTGCTAGAAAGTAACTGAATGTAAATACAGTTTTCATGATTCACTGTTCCTTACATTCAAAAATTGATTCATGTTTTTAGGCTGTTGTAGACTTTAGAAAAAATCAGCCAGCAGTTTTGTAGGGATAAGAGAGGATGATTGGTTTGGTGGGGCTTGGGTTGTTGAGATCTTCTATTTAACTGAGGTGTTTTCTAGTTATTTTGCCTTTTTTAGTTACAAATGTAACTAGCTAGATTTTGGCAGTAACTGTGGCGGATTTGATTTCATTGTTACATGTGTAAATAAGAAATGATTTAGACTTCTCAGGCCTTAGCTATATACTCCTTGGTTGCTAGCATAATATTCGTTTGACATCTCGTTGCTTGTTACTACTTAATTAATTCAACAGCGGTTTGTTAATGTTTCATGTTTCGGACGTGAAAGTTGAGTGCGCGTTTCAACTTCCCTCATCAAAATTCGTTTGAACCTTCCTTAATATTTATATATGAACTACATGACCTTAGATTAAAATTAAAAGGGATAGAAATTTTTTCTCGTCAAACACCCAACTAATATTTTCTATTGGTTAGTATTTCCTTAATTTTCATGAGTTCTGCAAGTCTTTTGACTGATTTGCTTCCCTCGTGTTTTTATATTCGGTCAAGTGCACCATTTGCAGTATTCACGATAGAAAGTGTTCCCGATACATAGCACTGCTGAAATTAAAATGTTTTTTTTTTAATTAAAAATTAATGTATTTTCCACGGCAACTGTGTAGACTAATCTTTTGAGATATTATAAATCTATCTAAGGAGTTGACGGCTTCCAACAAACATTTTTCAATACGAACTAGTTAGGTATGAATCCAAGACCAAATGGTTAAAAGTTAAAATGTTATATTTAAGAAAGAGTTTTGTAATTGTGTCGTTTGCTGTTTTTGATGAGTTTTTCTAAACTATCCCGTGTTCTGGCATAAAAAATGTAGTGGTATTTGATGACGACTTTTAAATAACTTAAACTAGTGGAAAAACAGAAACACACACCCCATTTTATTAAATATAATAAGCTTTACCAATTATTGGTATTTAATTATAACTTAATTATAACAATTATTTGTGCTTCTGTAAAATTTTAAAACCGCCACAAAATCTTTGTTAATGCGTAAAATCCTGACAGACCTTTAACCGTCGCAAGACTGGCTTACCTATGGTTTTAATTTACACTTCCATTCCTTTGAACCCCCACGACTTGTTTTTTATTTTATTTTATTTTATTGTAGTGATATGTAATTCAAATACTTTTATTTTATATACATAAATTATGAGAAATAACTTATACGGATCTTGTAGACATATTACACTCTAACTTTGGGAAACAACTTCAACTTTTAGGTGTTTTTTATTTTATTTCATTATCTTTCTTAAGAAGGTTGGATAATATCGAGCTACATATTTTAGGTTTTTTTTTTTTTTAAATTTACAAATGGGACTCTTTCTTTTGCGTTGGTTTCTTCAGATTTTTTGTTCGATATTGTAAATCTATTTTTTCATAAAGGGGAAATTAAAATGAAAAACAAAATGCAATTCCTTCATGTAATTGCCATTAAATGGTAATTAAACTAGTTTAACCATTTATTCAAACAAAGGAAAGGAAATGATCCTCATTAAAATCTCATGATGCATAATCCTCTTTAGAGAAAAACATCTATAAGAAAAAAAATAGTATTCACTACTTTTAAATAAAGGAAAAATGAAAGAAATACAAAAGAAAGTCTGAGAGAAAACTAGGCCAATACTCTTGTCGTAGAAAAAACAAAAACGAAAACAAATAAATAATAGCCATGGGTGACCAAAGCGAAATTCAGGTAAGAAACACAAACCTATAATTAGGCAACCACAAACAATTATTATAAAATTCCAGTAACTAAAGATTGGGACAATATCCCACCAAATGTAAAATCTACTATGACAATCGCATGAAGCTAGAGAATATGCCCACGTGTTACCTTCCCTAAAAATGTGACAATTTCGCCACCTGATTGGAAGATTCCATGGGACAAAAATTATTCATGCATAGAAATTGATCATTCATGCATACATACATTCTCATCAGTTTCTGACTTAATGACAGTCACATGCATACTTATTAAAAACATAAACCAGCAAATGTCTAATTAAGTCTCATCAAGGAAAGACATATGATATTAATTAACACATAAAATAGATGGATTTCATTTCATCCAAGTTAATCAGCACCAATCCTATTGATTAAAATTTCCAACGTAAGCCATCCAGGAGATTGGGAAAAGTCAGTTGGAATCAAAAGAAGAGTTGATGGTCCAACAGATGTGCTTTGAACTTTTGCATCGCGCATATAGTAACGTTCACCTGATGGAGTTATAGCTGCCATTTCAAATGAAAACTCCATGTTCAATGTGATAGGTGTAAAATAACAAACTGTGATAGTGTTTCCCATTCTCTCAACCTTATTCTTCACAATGAATATTACACCATCTTCTAATTCTTTAAGAATGATAATTTCCTCATCAAGACGTATTACTGTACCATACATCATACCATATTTAAATGGTCGTATAGCAAGCAGATGAGTTGTGTTGAAATGGGAGGCAATGTCCTTGTAATCAGAACGAAAGTTGCAACCTACTAGGGGACATGAACTTGGTCCAAAGATAGGTGTATTCTCATGTGCTTTAATAATGCATGGTATATTCATGGATTCCAAATTTACCTCTAAAGAAAGAGAACGTTGAGTAACAGGCAAGGAGCACACAAAGCACTTCTTTTGAGACTCACTGTGGCACTTGGAACAAGTATGGTGTCCATTGATGCACTACATTAATTAAACACATAATATCAAAGAAATAAAACATTAGCTTTTCCATATAATCAACATTAAATATTATTGTTTGCAGATTATCCTCAAACAAACAAGAATCTGTCAAGATAGTACATACATAGCACACAACAAACAAGACAAATAGCTAATCTCAAGTGTCATTATTAGTGATGCATCACATACTGATTTGAAATTGGTAGGTTTTTCAGACTGGGCCGAGGGCCCAATCCGCTCAAGCAAGTCAGGGCTTGCCCCAAATCAACAAAAAGCATCTCAGCGAGATGATTAGCGCTCGCATGTGCATGATCAACGATCCAGATCGGCCCAATCCATCCAACAAACATGATCCTTCGCCTTGTACTATATATAGGGGTCCACCCCTACTGACAAGGTACACATATACGTCACTCCTGCTTTGACTCTTACCCCACTGACTTGGGCGTCAGAGTGTCTTTGTGGGTACAACCTGAGTTCAGCTTCACTCCCGGCCTACTCACTCAACAGTGAGAGCCTTATTCCCGGTTCACTCGACGACAGACGACCAAACACCTTGACCAGTCCATCATCAGGACGATTAGGTACGGTTCTGTAGGTATGCAGTGTTTTTGTTTGCGAAGTATTCCTCAACGCCTTTTTATACTTTATAGATGATTGATAATTCATATTAATGGCCAACATATTCTTAATTTGCTTGGCAACTTGCTCTACATAGGATTCTCATAAAATCTAATATCTCCACTATAAGCAGCATCTCAAATTACCAATTGCAAAGGCTACAATTCAACTTTTAAGATTTTTGATTGGTGGGGAAATCCTCTTGTTTGTATGAATTTGGTATAATTTGGCTACTTGCCTCGTTTTTTCTAGGGTACTCTTTTTTCTCCTTGGATCTTTTTTTCATGGGGTTTTTGCCTATAGATATTTTAATGAGACCCCTTGTATATGTTTGGGTTGGGGTACCCCTAGTACTTCTTTTTTATTAACTATATTTTGGAAACAAGGATTTAAAGGACACACCTCACATATTCTATAATTTCTCAATCTCTTATATTGTATATTTTCATATTTATGGTTTGTTTGATTATTTGGCAGTGCTCTCATCTTTAACTTTTAAGCATTATTTATTTTACAGAGGAGGAATGGTTAAATGCAAGAAGGTAAAGTTTAATTGGCAACATTTGGAACTGTGTATGACATTAAAATAGAACCTTGAAGAATTACAATGTATTAGTTGTTACAGCTTTGATTTTGCTCCTATTTTAAATATGATAAAGATCAAATCCTAGGGATGGTAACGAAACTCGACCCTGCAGATATCCACCCGATCTTGGCCTAAGTTTGACGGGAAAAATCTGCTTTGACCAGGGGTGGCGGCGGGTTTGGAGATATCAATACATTGTCTATACTAATTTTTAGTAGGCTTGATTGCTTGAGGATCTTTGTAAGCACAAAAATGGGCAATAGGCTTGATTGCTTGAGGATCTTTGTAAGCACAAAAATGGACTTGAGACTTATGCAGAAAAAGATATGCTTGACTATAAGTTGTTTTGAAGAATGTTTGAGAAGAAGATTTGCTTATTTTGGATTTGTGTCCCACCACTAGAAATATTTTACTAGCTGTACTCAGTACTTACATTTTTCAAGTACTTATTGTGGATTTGTCTTGAACTACTTTGTTCAGCAGGTACTCAGTATTTATATTTTTCATCGGTTAGTTGAGAACATGCCTAAAACTCAAAAGAGGTTTGGTGTTGAGCCCACATTAAAACTCAAAAGCAATTTGATGTTAAACTTGAGTTAACTAGTCGAGACATCAACAATGATATTCAAAATTATATTATTTATATTTTGTGACCACCCGATCATGTCTTGATTAGGCCCGGTCCTAAGTTGACCCGTAGCTTATCGGGTTTAGGGATGGGTTAGGGTTTCTAAAAGGCCTGATCAGAAATTGGGACAGAGTTAGGGTTTGTTATAACCCGTCCTAACTTGTTCCACGCTCACCCCTATCATGAGCAACCATAGCAGATTCTCGATGGATAATTAATAATTGTTTCTTTTTATCCATCCCTAAGTCATGCCTTGTTATTCTGGCATAGGAGAGGATCTATATCGTGCAACTACCTTACGCCTTTCAGATTCCAAACATTTAACCTCAAAAAAAAATTAAACTATACAAAACTGCACTTGATTTCCTACTCTAAGCGCACATGATATAACATGAAAATTAATCTATTTAATGGTAAATGAGCACAATGTTCGTACCAAAGAGAGTAAGCTTAACAATGATGGACATTCGCAAAGGGGAAAGTACCTGAAAGATAGGGCCAAGACTCAAAGGTTCAGAGCAAACACAACAATGAAAATCACGGATCTCAGAAACCTTTCCAGATTGTTCAATGAGATCATTCTCTTTGGAAATAGAATTGTTAGTGCTACTGAGATCCATATCAGATAGTCTTCTTCGCCCAAGATTTCTTCCCCTGCAATGAGGTTCCTCAAATATCCCTAAAAAATATGCTATCGCTAGAATGTTCCTTCACCTTTTTATACCCACTAATTGAATTACGCCATCACTCTTTCGAACGCCAACACACCCACACGCATTTGGGTTATTATAGAACTTTTGATTCTACTCATTCAAATATATTAATGGAGTAAATCATATAAAATAATATATTTTAGTATAAAATTTATTAGATTTTACATTTTTGATAATAAAGAATCCAATCATTTAAACTTATATACTAATACTAAAAATGTATTTTGAACCCATTGTTTTATTAATCAAAATAATACTTTATATTCAATCAATACATAACATAATTGTATTTTCCTTTTAAACAAAATATAACATTTATAAACTAATTTTGATAATATCCTTTTTCTCGACGGAAATTATAATAATTTTCAAGATCTCCTAAAATGTGTACTTCTTAGAATTTGAGTTAGACCTTACTCACCCCTACAAAATTGACTTGTAAGGTTAGAGATGTCATTTCATTATAGATTCTTTTTAGACTGTATCTTTAGTCAATATGGGATGTTATGTCAATCCACGATGTAGTTAGTCTTGTGCAGAGGGTGTTAACAAGGCATGATGACCCACAACAATGTGCTAGAGAGCTCGGCAAAGAAGCATCGCGCCTACATACATTAGATAATCTTACTGTAATTGTTATTTTCTTGTCCTCAAAGCATTGTGGAATCATGTGTAGTGTTGTGTAAAAATTTGACAAGAACGGTGCAAGAATAAGGGAACTCAAGAAGCTCGATTTTACTATTGAGTGTAGACATTTACCTTAGAAATTTTTAAGAAGACATACAAATAACAATTAAAAGGAGTGGAAGCCTCGGCTCTTAGATTTTGTTTTTGTTTTTTCTATTGGTATATGGATATATTTTAATATAAAAAATATAGCATAGGATATATATTATTTGCTAAGTACACTTCTCAATTTGTGGTTGAGTGGTTTGTCCAAAATTTGCATTCAGAAGTAATAGAGTTCAAATCTTAGAATTTAGTTTTATAGGTTCCTTCTATTTTTTTGCTAAAAGACAACATGAAAAAAAAATTTGGAGTTTGAACCTGCAACCTACACCAACGAGTAAGAAGCTGCTAATCGTTGAACCAAGGCACATTCGAAGTCAATAGGGTATCTTATTGAGCTCATGCCCATAGGGTACCCGCAAAAATTACCCGCAAATGGACGGGTAATTACCCGCACATATGGGCGGGAGCTCGGGTACGGGTACTACGGTGTCTAGCCCGCTTCTACTAATCTTACTAATACTAGTATGTATGACTCGTGCACTGCACGGTTATACATTTTATGGTTTAATAGTAATTTGATTTTTCCGGTGGTAACTTACAATTATTTAATTGTTATTATATTTTGTATTGAAATACATATGTTTTGTAAATATTTATGATTATGCAGTTGTAGTTTATGTGAAACAAACAATACATATTTGTAGATTTACTTATGAGAATCCAACGGGTTATTGATGAACAATCTTCTTAACAATATGAAGGACTGCGTCACACCTTTCAATGAACAATCTTCTTAACAAATGTATTTTTTTTTTCAGTTTCGAATGAGGTTACTATTCTCATGTTAATTTTGGGAATTTCAAATTTTGAATTTCGGTATAATTATGGTAATTATTTAAATCAATTAATTGTAGAGATAATTTCAAAATTAGTTAAGAGAACCGCAATTTGTGCAGGATGGTGACTATTTACATCAATTAATCATTAACATTATTACGAAATTGAATTTTGATTCTAAATCCTTGTAATTAGTAAATGACAATTCCATGTAATTAATGTTGGTTTTAATTCGTTTTTTTTTTTTTTTGTAATTTATTGCAGGAACATGTTGCATCTATGTGGACTGATTTGTTGACATGGAATTACATCATCAATGACGGCATTTAATTATTGTGATTACATGGATTATAGTCCATGTGAACTCTTCATGGTTATATATAATAATATTAAGATAAGATTACAACTTTAATTATATATAATTTTAAAAAAAAATGAAATGATTTTTGTAACATTCCTAGTTCTGTTAATTTCGATTTACGAAATTAACTAGTGATTTATTATTTGAGTATATAATAAGTCTATTCATTGTTATGATGTTGTCGCGAAAGCAATATTTAATTGCTATATTATATGATTTATTTGCAGTATTGTTTTAATTGTGTGAATTGTGTGTGATTGTTTGGGGTAGAAATAGAATTGAGAGGGAACTAGTGAACCAAGGGTGTTTTGGTCATTTCATGTCACTTAAACCCTCAGCTCCAAAAACACAAAACAACGAACACCCCTCTCATTTTGTGCAAAATCAGAAAACTTAGAAAAAAGAAAGAATAGAGAGGGAGAGAGAAGAGAGAGAGATCGAGAGTAGGGGTGTTCAAAACCGAACCAAACCAATAGGGAAACCGCAAACCGAACCAAACCAAATCGAAAACCGCAAAAACCGCTTTTGATCGGTTTTGTTCGGTTCTTTTTTTCATTGCACCGCGCGGTTCGGTTCGGTTCGTGGTTTTGATTTCCGAAACCGAACCAAACCAAATCAAACCGCAAGTAACACTAAGGCTTGTTGAATTACAACATTTCTTACTAACTTACTAACCCAAATGCAACTACAACCCAACTCTCACTCACTTACTAGCCCAAATCCAATTAATTCTTTGACTCACTTACAGACAATCCATATTGTTATGCTATATTTAAAAATTACAACAAAATACTTAATTCAAATACTTTTAACGCGTTGTCGTAATTTATTTGAAAAGAATTAAAAGAGAGTGATTTATATACTACATATATTTGAGTAGATTTTTTTTTAAAGATTTATGTTAGCCTTTTTTATGTTAGTTAATTTCCACTCTGTTTTAAATTATTTTTGTCTTGAAAAAAACCGAACCAATCCAAACCACATTGTTTTGGTTTGGTTTGGTTTGGTTTTATTTTAGGAACCCAACCAAACCAAACCGAACCGCATGTAATTTTACCTTGCGGTTCGGTTCACTTTTTGTCTCAAAACCGAACCAAACCGCGAGAGAGTGAGAGCAAGGATTCTTCAAAAATTTCCATTGCATGTAAGGGGTTTCTTCTCTATCCATTTCAGTTTTTCATCCTCTTGCCAATTGTATCTCTTTTAACAACTCATTCCTCTTCAATTGCTTTTCACCATTTTTGGAGATTGAAGCTCAACTTTGTCAAAAACTCAAATTTGTGGCTTTCATGTTCTTTTGAAGCTCCAAAACTCTCTTATTGAAGTCCAAGAACCAGTATCAAACCACAATCACAACCTATAATCTGAGTTCAGTGATTTGGGGTTCTTTAGAAGAGTTGAAGTGTTTGGGAGCTTAGGAGTCGTAACGGGGATAGTTCGAGTGCTCGTTTCGTTCGTTGGGTGAAGATTCGAGTATTTGTGAACTCGACATTCTGGGTGAGTTTTACTCACGTTAGGTTATTTGTTGTTTTTGAATCTCGTTGAGCATTGTACTGATTTCGAGTCTATTTTCGTTTCGAAAGAATTTTTGAGTCGAAAACGGTATTTTATGAAATTTCGTATTTTTGAAATTTCGAAAATAAATACATGTTATATTGATTGTTGAGTGGTATTGTTGGACTGGAATATGGTGTTGGATTCTGATTGGATTACGAGTTGGACGCGAACGGAAATGCGAAACGAAAGAATCGAAACAAAATTCTGACTCTGCACAGGACACACGGACCGTGCGCCCTTGAGCACAGACCGTGCATAGGTCCCTGACTGTCATTCTCTCAAAATTGTGCAGCACCCACGGGTTGTGGGCCTAGAGCACAAAGACCATGCATTCAGGTCTGTCTCTGGATGCCAATTTTTCGTTTCGTTGCTCATTTCGATTCCAAACCTTTCCTAATCCTAATCCTTTTCTCAACCAATTCTTATTTTTTGATTGATAATGGCATGATTTTAAACATGTTCATAGTGGTTTTGAATGAAATGTTTTGAAGTTATAAATCTTTCGAAAAATCGTAAATTAGAATACGAGAGAGAACAAGTGTCTTGATGTATACAATGAATACAATGTTCTATTGCTTGATTATACATGTTCATGGGTATGATAATGTGTTATAAAAATTATCATTGACTGAATGAGAGGCGCGATATATAAATTATATCGAGTATGGGTGACGACCCAAAGAGGTTAGCATACTAGGCGGGGAAGTCATGAGCCCCTAAACCTAGGCCCTGTTAATTTTACCATTAGGGAAAGTATTAATGGGAAGGGAGTTCACCGTGATTAGAAATTTTAGGAAGACGGTGTTGTGCTAAAGTAAGTATTGTCATTCATTGAGATTAGCAATTTTATGCAGTCGATGAAATTAAATGCTAAGTTTACAAAACTCGTGGTTTATAAATTCGATCACAAAGTTAAAAGGACCTATAATTTGATTGAGTGTTTTGGTTAGGGGTCACGGTAAAACTCACTGAGATAGTATCTCACTCTTTATATGTTGATTGTTTTATAGATAAACAAGGAAAGAGGAAGGCTTAGCGGCACGAGTAGGTGGCCTGCCAAGTAGATGTGGAGGACATAGTGCCTATGACTATGTTATTTTGATTTCCCTTGTTTACTTTGTAGTTCGGTTTACAAATGGTTTTGCCAAATGTAAAACCTATTTATGTTGTTTCCATACTTTTGGATATTAAACACTAAGTTGTGTTATGTTTAAGTTAACTTGAGTACTTGAGTTATGTTTATTTGAGTACTCCAGGATTATTTATGACTCTTTGATTTTATATTCAAGAGTTTTTAATTGTTCAATATCTGAAACAGGAAATATTTATACTCTGATATATGTTGTTATGTATATTTTAGTATTTCTATTAATTAGAGATACTAGGGTGTTACAATTTTTTTCATAAAACACTAAATCTAACTGCTAATTAATATTTTGGATGTTTATTATATTATATTGTGTATATATATATATATATATATATATATATATATATATATATATATATATATATATATATATATAGTTATTATTATTACAATATATTAAGTATATCCATGTTTTAAGAAAATGAATTCAAACTACTAATATTTTGGATGTTTTTATTACACTAAATACTATCATGTGTAATATTTTAATTAGTAATTAAATACGAAAATATGATGATTTTTTAAATTAAATTATAATGTATCTTATGTTATTTATTATTTTTTGTTGTTACAGTGATGGTAATAGACATGCCCATGGGCACAGTGCATGAGAGAGTGAGAGGGGACAGACACATTATCTTCTCTGCTACATACATATGCGGCTTAGATCACGACACTATAAGTCACTACCCATGTAGGGTATCCATTGCCATCCTTACTCTAATCCAACCCACTAGACTTCTTCATTCACTTCCTCTCACTCGCTCCAAATCATAATCTGATCATCTCTTCTCCACTTAAAACCCCAACAATTTAGAAATGTGAGAGCCATTCTTTAAGACCTCACAAATTTAGTTGCACGCACTAGCTTTGAGTTGCATTGGAAATGGGGAGTTCAAAGATAACTAGAAGAGTGTGGAAGCTAAAGTCTGGAAGATGGAAATTGAATTTTGAAGCCAGAATCATGGGTCTCATGGAGCTTCAAAATTCATGTTTTTAAATTCATAGGTAAACAAAGTTAGAACCTAAAGAACGCATAAATTCACCAATCAAAGAATACCATGCACAGAAATTCATCATTCATATAGATACATTCTCAGTTTCCTACTTAATGACAATCACACTTAAAGAAACATAAACTAGCAAATGTATAATTAAGTCTCATCAAGGAAATGCAAATTAAAAAATACATAAAACCAGTCGATTTCATCGAATCCAAAACCACTTCTAAAGAAAGATACCATTGAGTAACTGGCAAAGAGCACACAAAACACGTCTTTTGACCTTCACTATGGCAATTGGAACAAGTACGATGCCCATGGATGCACTACATTAATTAAAACACATAATATTAAGAAATAAAATATTAGCTTTTTCATAAAATCAACATTAAAAATTATTGTTTGAAAACCAACCCTGAAGTGTCATAGTAATGCATCACATTCTGATTTAATGATTGGTCGTCCCAAAACATCAATTATTTGATATATGAACTTTAGTAGGTAGGTTATATATTGGAGAAAATTATAATGCAATCTTGCTAAATTACCATATAATATATTTCCTTTACTAAACTAAAATGGAAATTTAAATGTTTAATTTCATATGAATTACCCATATATCGCTAGTTGAATGTTAATGAATACTATGAATTTAGAAAAATTTAAAAACAAATCATTGAATGCATGCGACCATTTATTGTTAGAGGTACATAATTCACATGATTTTGTTTCATAAATTTACTGTCATACTCGAATGAAAAAGAATTAATTCAAGACCCACATACATATGTTTCTCAACTGCTTTAACATCGTAATTTGTACTTTACCAAGGTCTCATTGAGTTACCATCACAATGATACCCTTTAATGTTTTTTTCGAGGGAGCTGCTAAAAGATAAAAATGGTTCTTCTACTTTTTTTTTTGCCATGATAAATAGCTAATATAAGGAGAATTTTTTTAGAGAAAACTCGGGTTATAAGTGCTCCAGTGAATAAAGAAGCTTTTAAAGAGGTCAATAATGTTTCTTGAGATGGTTTGGATCCCAATCCTTTATTGAGAGCTTACTAGCCATCTAATGCTCAATAAGCATTACTTATATGCAACAACATCCAAGTGTGAATAGGAAGCAAAGAGAAACTTCACCAAATGAGATCGATTAGAGATGAGGTCATGCAATCTAATCAAGAATCAGATCTGTTCAATTTGTTTAGGACTCTTTTACTTCTGAGGAATGGAAGCAAGTGTCGCTGCACTTATGCAGGTGCATAAGACATCTCTAGACTCAATTAAGAAGTTGGCTAATGTCACTGCCTCCATTCAATATGCTACTACATCTGATACTATTAGTGGTTGTAATTTTAAAACTCCAATTATTCACTCTAACACAAATGTAATAAATGATATGCATGATGCTAATTGGAATGATTTTATTGATTCATCCTCCACTCAACCTCCTACTACCAGGCTAGACTCGCTAAATGCCTTATTGTCTGATATTACTTCTAACCCAGTAGTAGCAGCTGATATGAGAATATTAGGAAAGCTTTTGGGTGATGTGTTAGATGATGTTGATTCATCCTCCACTTAACCTCCACTACCGGGATAGATTTTCCAAATGCCCCCTCAACCTCAAGGTCTGCGGCTACTCCTAGTCTAGTAGTAGCATCCGACAAGAGATTATTAGGAAAACCTTGGGGGTGATGTGTTAGATGATATTGGTGATACTATAGCTTTTGATATCCAAGGAATAGTTGTGTGAGATGATAATTTCGAACCGGTTGTATCCAAGACCCAAAAGAAGAAATTGTGGCAAAAAAATAATTGGTCGTTGGCTATAATACTTGTTCAAGAGAAAATTTTGTCTTAGTCTCTTTTTGATCTGGCTATTGTAATTTAGTCCTTTAAATTGTCTTATAATTTGCCTCTAGGATGAATTGTTTTAGTGGGTCTTTCGTCATAACAAGCTAGGGGCTCCCCATTATTACTTCGACTTTATTTTGTTTCCTTGTCAAGGGTATTATATATATTGGTCTTGTTCCCCTCGGTCTCTCGTCTGGCTTCTTTCTTTTTCTCTTTTAGATATAATTAAGGAGAAATACTCTTTTTCTTTCTTGGTGTTTTAAAAACTAGAAGGTTTTAGAGAGATTTTCTTCTTTATATTTGTCAAAAAAAAAAGGAATTCTTGGCTTAATTCAAATCTTCCCCAACGGCTGAAATAGGCAACTAGAGTGGAGAGCAGTGAATCTGGGAATGGGGTTTGAGGAGGAACTTATAATTCCTTGGAAAGAGGAGTTGCCTGTACAGTTACATTATCTTGTTAAAACCATAGTTTTATTGAAGTTTGAAGAGAATTGGTAGGTACAATTTTGGGATGGATAAAAAGAAACGATTTTGGGCTGTTACTTTTACCACACCCCCTCCTACTCCAAACACACCCCATCACCCTACACATTTACCAAACTAACCCCACTTACAATTCTATTTCCCTCTCTATCCCTCTCCCTCTTCTTCTCCAACACCCAAAAACACTCCCTCCCCAACACCCAAACCTCCCCTCTCTCCACTCCAAAACCCACCCATCCTCACCTTCATCATTCACTCTCATTCAACTACCCATCATTGGCAACTAGCTCAAGGTAATAACCCTACCAAACATTTTTCATTTTGGTTCTGTTTTGAGTTTTATACGCCATTTTTTTTTCTGCAAACGCGCTCAGTTCGAACAGGGTCATTCGAACATGTTCGCATGAACGTGTTCGAACAAGTGTTAGCTGGGGTGTGAATTTGATTTGTTCGAACGACCTCATTCGAACATGTTCGCATGAGGCCGTTCGAACAGCGTATGACAAACAATCGATAAGTTGCGCTTCGTGCGAGTTTTTGGTTTAATGGATGAAAATGAGGTGCATCTCGAGCGATTGAGTTGTTGTCAATCGTAGAAATTCGAGAAGTCAATCGTCGCAGATTGACATCTCAACTGACGTCGTTGAATCCCAAGACTTTACTAGTTCCTTCCAAACTGATACGGTAAGAATGAATTAGTTGTTTTAATTTTAGCTAACTATTCAAATTATGTAACTGACACATGGTAATTGAATTTCAGTTATTTCCTACTCGTGAGGAGCTTCTGACTTGGGTGCGTGCGGTTGGAAAATCTCTTGGGATGGTGATTGTTATAGGAAGATCTGACACCGGACGACGATCAGGTAAACAATACTGCATGTTGATTTGTGATAAAGTTGGATCATATAAGACAAATGTTGAGGAAGGCACAACTTTGTATATGGTAGTCAATGTTATGCTCATACAATCACAACCCCCCCATCCCCTTCCTTGTGTAGATTTAAGTAAAGATACTGATGGTAGTCAATGTTAAGTTAGATTTATAATTTTGGTACACAACTTTGTATATGACTATTAGTAGGAAACTTTTGAAATGAAAAAACTCTGTTTCTGTTTCTGGTTTTTAAGTTTCTGCTTCTGTATAACATTGGTTCGAATGATACCATTCGAACGCCTGTTCGAACGCCACCCTTCGAACTTGTTCGAATAAAGCCATTCGAGGCACCAATAACACACCCTCACACCAATAGTTGGCAATATTCCTTAACACGCATGAGTTTGTTCGAACAGGTTCGAACGATGTCGTTCGAACAACAAAAATTCCTTAACACGGACAAGGTCGTTCAAACCTGTTCGAAGGCCGTTCGAACAGTCACTTAAACCACGCTGCACGAGCGTCCCACGCGAGGCCATTTTTGGAAAAAAAATGTTTGGGGGCGTGCGATGAGTAAACGGGGGTGTGGGAAAAGTAAAAGCCCGATTTTTTATGGACTCTGAAAGTCCATAAAAATGTATGGGTTTTGATTTTTTCACCCCCTCATCATCTATCCCACCTCCATAATTACCCAAACGGACAAAAATACCCTTACTTTTTCCCAAAAATTACATGGTTTGTTAAAAAAAAAATTAAAAATCGGAATTACCTCTAAAAAAGGTAATTCCGGTTTAAAAAATAATGGAATTTCGGATTTACCTTGTAATTCCGAAAATTACAAT
This sequence comes from Oxytropis ochrocephala, assembly GCA_020916435.1. Lineage (NCBI taxonomy): Eukaryota > Viridiplantae > Streptophyta > Magnoliopsida > Fabales > Fabaceae > Oxytropis > Oxytropis ochrocephala. Next base: position 18,800,593 of record CM037093.1, read on the forward strand.
TTTTTTATTTCGAACGAATAATTTAGGCTAAAAAATCGGTTTTCGGACAACATACTCTGATCGTAATAAAACCACAGCCATTAGAAGCGAAAAAAATCAAGAATCAAGACTCCCTTAAAAGGGACTTCTTACGGGACTACGGCCTCAAAATCTCAAATTCCATCGTTTACTATTTTTTACGATTTTTTTTAATTTTTCATAGTCTCCAAAAAATCTAAAAAAATTTGTATAGCCTTATTTTGGTTTTGTTAGATTTTTAGTGGTGTTTTTATATTTTTTTAGAGTAGTTTTGACTATTTTTAGTAGCCTTTTAGTAATAAAAATTAAAACAAATCGTATATATACGCACTGCGCGTCCTGGATTGGCCCGGGATGCCCTAGATGTCGTCCGTTCACCTACTTCACGTGCTTATTTTCAGTCATTTTTAGACATTTTGGACCCATAGTTGTATTTGTACTCCTATTTTATGTTGGTCATTTTATATATTTTGACGTATTGTTATTAAATCGAAAATCGTTCGTATCATATTTCCAATAAAACGCGTTTAAATCTTAAGACCAAAATATAAACTTAAAAAAAAATTAAAAATTAAAAATTTCGGAATTACCTTTTTTAGAGGTAATTCCGAAATTTTTCATGATTTATGAACCGGAATTACCTTTTTTAGAGGTAATTCCGAAATTTTATTTTTTTTAAACCGGAATTACATAATTTTGAGGTGATTCCGAAAATTTTAATTTTAATTTTTTTAAAAAGGCAGGGGTAGTATTGGATTTTTTTGAAATATGGGGGTGGGATAGATGATGAGGGGGGTGAAAAAATCAAAACCCAAAATGTATTGTTTACTTAAGTTGCCTAAGGGTTGGAGTACCCTTTTGCCCATTAATAACACTACAAAAAACATTGAGTTTAGCAAGGGAAATATCTGTGGCTAAAAGGGCCAATTCCGTCGCTAATTGCCATTAGCGAGGAAATTAGCGAGGGGCCAATTCGGTCGCTAATTACCTCCTCGCTAATGGCAATTAGCAAGAGAAATAGTGTTCCGTCGCTAATTACCCACGGCCAATTCCCTCGCTAATTCCCTCGCTAATTAGCGAGGGACACATATTCCGCCGCTAATTGCCACGACTGCACATCCCAATGGTGACTGCCACGTGTCTGCACGTCCCTCGCTAATTCCCTCGTTAAAGCCCAAAAAAAATATTTTTTTTTAAAAACCTGCTTATTTTATTAATAAATAATAAAACATCAAATACCTAAATCAATATAAATCAAAAATTTCTAAAATATATGTTCCGTCAGAACAAAATACTGAAATGTCAGAATCCGAATCAACACAACGTAAACTCAAATGCCAATACAACACAAAATACTGAAATGTCATAACAAAATACTCAAATGTAAAACAAATAATACAAACAGTACTAAAAGGACTCGTCTTCAGACTCCTCAGACCCCTCAAAAACTCGATACTGCACCAGTCGACTCCCCCAAGTTTGCAAGCAGCCGAGACATACTCTCCTTAGACTGAAGAAGCTCTATCACCCTCTTCATGTCATTCTCCATCTTTTGCTGCCACTCTTGCTTTTGAATCTCCATCATTTGCTGCCACTCCAGCTTTTGCATCTCACTCTCTCGTAGCTTCTGCTGCGTAGCATGCAGCTCCTCCTCCATCTTCCTAAACCGCTCTCTCTCCGAATCTGATTGAGTAGGAAATGGTCTTCGTCTTCTAGAAGCTCTACTGGGGTCAACGCCAGACGGGGTCATTAATGGAGCCAAGGGCCTCGTACCATACAGGCGACCCTTGTTCCAACCCGCTACTTTCTCCCAATGTGCATTCGACAGAGCTATCAACTCAGGAGTAAGTTGACCATGTGTCCACATCAACGCCGCTCTCATCTTAAAATTCTTTTTCCGTTATGCATCATATGTCAAACCCCCCCCCAATCTCTTGAGATCATCAATCAGAGGTTCCAAAAAGATATCAATGTTAGCTTTTGGATTATTTGGACCAGGTATCAGACAAGTCAAAAACATAAACGGTTTAGTCATGCACATCTCAAGAGGAAGATTGTAAGGGGTAACAATGATCGCCAACAAGAGTAGGAGAAGATGATGCTTGGATATATGGAGTAAATCCATCGAGCACAATCCAAGTCGAACATTTCGTGGGTCCGAGGCAAAATCGAATGCACTAAATCAAAGTGTTTCCATGCTTCACCGTCGGATGGGTGGCGCAAAATGTCCGAGGTACCCTATTATCATAATGCCAAGTCATTTTCTGCGCAACTTCAGTCGATGCAAACATTCTTTGCTACCTTGGAATTATAGGCAAATAGAACATCGACTTCACAAGAATGGGTTTATAATACGTTTTGCCTCTTTACGAACATGATACCTCGACCGTCCACAGAATTTTCATTCAAGTAGCTCACCATCATTTTTACCAAACTCGTTGTTGTAATACAACATGTGCCCTTTCTCACAACAATCAATCTTCTTAAAATCCAATCCCAAACTTGAAACTAACATCTTTGCTTCATAATAATTTTTTGGCAAATTATCCTTATTAGGTGTCGCATCCAACATCATGTTAGTCACATAGTCTAAACCCACTTCAGAAATACTACTCATGGACTTGAGAGCTAAAAGCTTCACACACATAGATAATTTTGAATCTGGCGAGCCTTCGAACAACAGTTTGTTTGAATCTGATAACAAATTATAAAATCTCTGTGCTTCTTCATTTGGAAGTTCTTCATGATTGTCATACTGAGGCTCATCAAATGGCACATTCACCCCAAGACCATCACAAATCATATTTTTCATCGACTCAATATTTTCATTACGTGAAACACCAACACCACAATTGCTTGAAGCTCCTACGTCAAAATTTGGAAGTCGTTCTCCATGGTCAGTCCAAATCCTATAATTAGGCCTAAACCCCCATTGATACAAGTGATATCTGATTTCCTCATCAGTCCTAATAGGTACACCGTCGCATTTTAAACATGGACATCTAACCCCATTTTCCTCTTTAGCCAAATCATGTTGCCACGCTACCACAAGAAACTGTTCAACCCCAACAACAAAAGATTCCTTCAAACCCGCTCTTCTCGAATATAACCGATCATACACCCAATCACGATTCAATTGATACCAATTCATCTACCCACATTTTAAAAATGTGTTACATTCCCATAACATTGCCAATAACATATATCAAGTTAGTGGCATCGATATCATCGCAGTGGAGATGATTTTGAGCCGAATATGGGGGTCAAGGACAACACAAAACCCTTTTCCATCCAAGTAGTGAAGGAAGTTATTTCGAACTCCCAACCTTACCGTTGTTAGTACTGTCTCGCAATTATCTCAATGGAGATGATTTCGAGCAAAATATGGGGGTGAGGGACAACACCTCAACCTTTTCCATCAACAACACACAGTCATCTAACCTAGGGTTCATCCAAAAAACACTTAAACACTTTTCAATTAACAACTCTAAAATAATACACTTTTCAATTAACAACTCTAAAATAATACACTTTTCAATAACACTTTTCAATTAACATCTCTATTTAAGTTTTGCTCTAAAAACATACATTTTTCAATTTCAGTTTCAACAACTTAACACAATTAACAACATACACAATTTTCAATTACTAACAACAATCATCTCTAACAATATAGTTTCCCAAACAACATTCACTCAATTTTAACTCACATCTCACACTCAATCCTACAACCTTTAAAACAACAAGTTTATTTTAACAACAACAACAAATTCTAACTCACAATTCACACTCAATTCAACTAACATTTCACAACAATAATTAATCCTAATACTCAATTATAACTTACAATTCACACTCAATCCAACAACCTTTAAAACAACAAGTTTATTTTAACAACAACAACAAATTCTAACTCACATTTCACTCTCAATTCAACACACATTTCACAACAACAATTAATCCTAATACTCAATTATAACTCACAATTCACAACAATACTCAATTCTAACACATAACACCAATTTTTTTTTTTAAAAACTAACCGCTATGAGATTGACGTCCGGTGCGGTGGTTCGGTTACGGTACGCACTCCGGTGCGGTTGTGAAACTTCAAACACCAAAATTCAATCCTAACCAATTTCAATTTCAAGGAAAAAATATATTAAAACAAATTCAATAAAAATTAAAATTAAATCAATATCATAAAAAATTAAAATCAAAACTTACAAGAAGGGGGAAGGGGACCTCGGTGGTGGTGGTGGTGGTTGTGTGGTGGAAGAAGAGGGGAAATGAGAAATGGTAAGAGAGAGAGAGAGAGAGGAGATAAATAGGAGCTTTGGTGGTGGTGGTTTCGTGGGTGGTGGTGGTTGTGTGGTGGTGGAAATGAGAGAAGAGGGTTTAGGTTTGGGTGGTGTGGTGGAAGAAGGTGGAGAGAAGAAGAGTGAAAGTAGAACTTGTGAGAGAGAGAGGAGAGGAAGAGGAGCTCCGGTGGGGGTCGTGGGTGGTGGTGGTGGAAATGAGAGAAGAGGGTTTAGGTTTGGGTGGTGTGGTGTGAGGTGAGAGAGAAGAGTGAAAGAGTGAGAGAAGAGTGAGGGAAAGGAGCTTCGGTCAAAAATTCATGGTAGGTAGCGACGGATTTAGCGACCGATTTCCGTCGCTAATCCGCGCGTTTCCCAAGAGCCTGCAACGGTCAGAAAATTAGCGAGGGACCTAGCTAATTCCGTCGCTAACTGCTTTGAAATTCGTGCAGCGCAATTTGAAATTGGCGCCTTGCATTTAGCGACTGCCAGTCCGTCGCTACTGGCCTTATTTCCGTCGCTAATGACCTTATTTGCGAGGGCCATATTTCCCTAGCTACTTCGTCGCTAATTCCTGATTTTGCGAGGGACCTAATTTTCCCTCGCAACGTCCCTCGCTAATTCCCTGTTTTTTTTGTAGTGTAAGTTGTTTACTTACCCCAACAAAATAAGACACGATCATGCAATAGGAAGATACAATTTTTTTAAATAATGATTTTCCCCTTGCATTCTTTCTCTCCATCCAAAAGTATAATAGTGAGAAGAGAGAGAAAATGTTTAAAAAATAGAGAGACAATGAAGTGAGTGAGAGAGAGAGATGGAGTGATGGAAAGAGGCATGAAAGAGTGAAGGGGAGAATCCAAGTTCCACATATTTGAATATGACTAGTAAACTCCATGAGCAACCATGGTAGATCCTCACATGATAATTAAAAATCGATTCTTTTTATCCATCCCGAAATTCTGTCTTCTTGTTTAGGCATAGGGGAAGATCTATATCGTGCAAAGACATTGTCTTTCAGATTTCAAATATTTAACCTAGAAACAAACAAACTTTACAAAATCACACTCGATTTCCTACTCTAAGCACACATGAACTAATTAAAAATATCAAAATATAATTTATTTAATGGTAAATGAGCACAGTGTTCATACCAAAGAAGTGAGCTTAACAACGATGAACATTCATAAATAAAAATATACCTGGAAGATAGGATCAAGAATCAAAAGTTCAGAGCAAACACAACAATGTAAAACATAGGTCTCAGAAACATTTTCAGATTGTGCTACGTGATCATTCTCTTTGGGAATAGAATTGTTAGTGCTATTGAGATCCATATCAATAATCTTTTTCACCCGAGATTTCTTCCTCTACAATGTGGTTCCTCAAAATCCCTAAAGAAGTCTGCTATTGCTAGAATGTTCTCTCACCTTTTCATATATACCCACTAATTGAATAACGCCATCACTCTATCCAATGCCAACCGGCCCACGCGCTTTCAGTTACTATAGGACTTTTTTATTCTACACATCATACGAATATGGTAATTGAAAAAAATTATGTACAATAATATATTTTAGTATAAAATTAACTAGATATTACATTTTTTTGACACAATAAAACTAGTTCATTTCATTCAAAATAAAATCAGAAATACATGTTGGAATGTCAAAAAAAGTTTGAGAATGGGCTGAGAACAAGGCTACCCCCGCTAAGGTATGAGCCACCTTGTTAGCCTCTCTCTTAGAGAACTCCACATGAGAGTTTACATCGAAATAGACAAAGGCATCTCTACAATATGCTAGAATACAACCATAATCAGAGTGAATTGTAGGAGCTCTGTTGAAGTCATCCACCACCGTCTTGGCATCCATCTCAAAGATAACGTTCCGTTCCGGAATTGGAGTTCCCGCATCCAATCAATGGCTACAAGCAAACCAATAGCCTCTCCCTTATAAACTTCAACCAATGGCGCAAACAGATAAGTTTTGGCAGCCACAAAGCTACCTACCTCATCACGAACACATAGTCCAATACCAACACGATTTCCCCTTGCGTCAAAAGCTGCGTCAATATTGCATTTAACAAATCCACTAGGCGGTTTGGACCAAGAAAGAGCTGCAGTAGTAGCGTTTGCGGCAGCAGCTGCGGTTAGACCAGAAGCAGCAGAAAGATGCGCTGCGGGTGGGGGAAAAATTGTCCTGGCCGAGAGCCAACTCTGGTGTAATGCCACTCCATTGTGAATAATAGCAGAAACCGAATCCCGTTGCTGCTGCCAAACCAGTTTGTTTCGCCTAGACCAGATACTCCAGAGATTAATTACCCACGCCGTACGAACGTCCCCAGTAAATTGCAGCAGAACAACAAAAAACCAATCACACACGGAGGAGGCCGCTGCAGCCTCTATCGCTATTACTGCTCCAAACCCCATAGCAGTCCAACACGAGGCAACAGTCAAACAATTTGCAAATAAGTGCAAGCTTGTTTCCTCAAAATCACCACAAAACGGACACACACCCGGAACAACAACACCGCGATGAAGAAGGACAACCCTCGTAGGTAAACAATTCCTTGCTAGGCGCCAAATAATTGTTTTTACCTTTGGTGGAACTTGCAATTTCCAGAAAATTCCCCATGAACCAGCCACAGAGTGAGATGCATCATGTGTTATATTTTGAGTGGCAAGACGGTAAGCGCTTCGCACCGAGTAGCAGCCATTTCTTTCCCCACGCCAAGTGAGAGCATCTTCATAAACACACCGAAACAGCGGTGTGTTCAAGACAGCTGAACTAGACGGACCATCCAAGGTGTAACGAACAAGTGGCTCATTCCAAGATTTCCTTTCATTAGCAATAAGATAGTCAACACGAAGCAGAGGTTTAAAAGTACTAGAAGTTCTAGGCCGAAGTTGAATAGGATTTGTGGTCCAACGACCCTCAAACAAACGGATCATGCTACCATCACCAATACTCCAAGACGAACCATCTCTTACTAAATCCTGGGAAGCTAGTATACTATTCCAAACATAGCTTCCATTACTCTTCTTCGGAGCATGGAGAAAGTCACTATGAGGGAAGTACTTAGCTTTGTACAACTGAGACACTAAGAGGTCCGGTTGTGTTTGTAAACGCCAAGCTTGTTTCCCCAAGAGGGATAAATTACAATGCTTTAGACTACGGAAACCCATTCCACCATGAACCTTAGGTACACACAAACGATCCCAAGCCCTCCACCGTATACCACGACCCACACCACCATTTCCACCCCACCAAAACCCATTGAGGAGGCGCTCAATCTCAGTGATAAGAGTAGAAGGAATCATAAAAATGCTCATGAAATAAGTTGGTATGGATTGAAGTACCGATTTGATCATAACCTCTTTCCCCGCCTTGGAGAGCATCCGACCACCCCATGAGTTAATTTTCTGCCATATGTGATCCTTGATGAATTTAAACAAAGCCTTCTTGCTCCTACCTATCATGGATGGGAGACCCAGATATTTACCAATTCCCAAACACACCTGAACACCCAATTGAGTTGCAATAGCCTCCCTAACCGCTGGTTGAACATTGCGGCTAAAGAAGATCTCAGATTTCTGGAGATTGACTTGTTGCCCAGATGCATTCTCATAAGTATCAAGAATAGCTTGGACACGAGTTGCTTCCCCCGGAGTTGCTCTAAAAAAGAGGAAACTATCATCTGCAAATAAGAGATGGGAGATTAGCGGGGTACCTCTACATATGCGTAGACATTACTTTTTTGATAATAAAGAATTCTATTTTTTTACACAATAAAGAATTCTATTTAAACTAATATACTAAGAGTCGGGTTCAATTGACTCCAAGAGTAACTTTAAAAGAGTTACTCCACATCCTAATCGTTGATTTCAATCTAATCCAATGGTAACAATACACCACTACTTGGTGGTGTATTGTTACCATTGGATTATATACAAATAGAGAGAAGCTAGAGAAAATGAGAGAGTTGGCGAGAGACAAGGGAGAGAGGAGAAAGGGAAACCAATTCATCTCCTTCCATTCTTAGCTACCATAGAACTACATTCCAACTTCTAAACCTTCATTCATCTTCACCCTTTCAAATTCATCATCATCCATTAGAAACCATGAGAGTTTAGAGATTAAAATTCTGAAAATCCATCACTCTTGTTTCATGGTCCTCCATTCGAAATTGCATTTGGAATTTTGAGCCTCCAATCACCAATTCCAGCCTTGCATGTTGATTAGGAACTGTTCTTGGGAAGCCTCGAGTAGAGGAAGTTGAGTTCTGGGGTTTTGGGGGAGTGGTTCGAGAGTTGGGGAGCTTTGGGAGTCATGGGAATCTATTTTGGTTGTTCTTGCTTGATTGTGTGTGTACTATTACTTGAGGTGAATTCTTAACCCACTTTAATTGATTATTTGTGCATGCATGATTGTGGTTTTCAGTGGTCAATGATAAGAATGAATAAATGCATCTGTTATTTGGACTGTTGATGTGCTGAGTTTGAGTTCATGTTAAGGGAAAACAAATTTTGTTTTAAAACTACATTTTTCGGTTTCATAGTATTGAGGAATGTGTGGCATGTGAAATGATGTTTTGGATGACTTATTTTACTTCTATAGAGGCCTTTATATGGGTTTTACATCCGTTTTCATGTTTTGATTAGAGTTGGTGAAGGATTGAGATCAATTGGATTGAAGAACTAAAACGAAAATCAGTAAAACAGGGCACCTGATGCACTGCTACGGACCGTGGTAGTCACCACGGGTACCCGTGGCAATTTCGGTTCTGGCAGATTTTAATGCAAACCAACTGCCACGGCCCGTGTTGTCTGACACGGGTGCTCGTGTCAGCATCAGTTTGGCCACCCTTTTTTCTTACTATTTTGCCCTCAAACCAAGTGTTTCTCAACCCTAACCTAATCCTTATCTTGTGTGAGAACAATTACATGTATTTGAACTTATTTTCAGTTATTGTAATGAGTTTGGAGTCGACGGTAAAACAATTTTGTGCCAAGTTAATTTTTTTTTCCGAAAAAACGAGTGAGAACATAATTAAGAATATTAATAAAATACCATGGGATGACGATCCCAAAAGGTTAAGTATATACTTGGAATGAGAGGTCATGCATGTCTCCTGAGTTCAAGGCCCAGATGGTTTATTCGCATTGAGTCAAGACTCAGATTGTTTATTCGGGTTGGGTTCTCCACTGAAGCTGACGTTGTTCAGTCTTTTATGGATTACGTTACGAAAAGTGAGAAGATAATAATAAGACTACGAGGGGTAGCGAAAGAACTCACTGAGTTTTGTAATCTCACCATTTATTGTTGATTGTTTTTCAGATTCACAGATATTGATTGAGGAATTCATGGGCCAGGCCAAGGGTTCAGAGTTGAGGATCATGGTTTCATGGAAGATTAGCACGAGGTTGCTAATGTCATGTAGTATTTGTTTATGGTATCGGTCTTATACCAAGTCGCGTTGTATTAGGAATTTATGCACTGGATTTTGTATGTTTTGTAATGACTGAATTTAAATGATCTTATGAGGATTTTTTTATATGTATCAAACTATGAGGTTTTAATGAAAATTGATCATTCCAATTAATCTTAATTAATTTATCAGTTATGTTGTGTTTAAATCCTTAAAAGTGCATCTCTGAAAGGCTAGAAAGTAATATTCTGGTTTTAACGTCGACTCAAAAACCGAGATATAACACCTTTTAGCCCATGTTATATCTTTCTAAAACTCATGAAACAAAATACTTGAAAGAGAATTTATCAAACAATATTGTAGCTTTGATGAATAAATTTTGGTCAAAAAGAAAGTTGAAAGAATAAAATTAAAGAAAAATTCATATAAATCAAAAAATGGAATTGACAATATATATAGACTAATAGAAAATGAAATCAAAATTATTATATAATATAAATCTAAAAGGTATGTGAACATTTTCCTCTAAAGAAACACTATGGTTTTGTTTGGTAAAAAGTAGCAGATAGGGAATGAGCGACTAGCAGATGAGCTAGAAGATAGCAGAAAAGTTAGTGATAGCAAATTATGTGTTTTGTTGCAAGGAGCTCTTATTGGGCCGACCGTGGCCCATTTTGCTGCGTGGGTCCTCTGGCCCAGTCCAGAACAGGACTAAATGTTTTTTATATAGGAGTCTAAATATCCGAGTTTTAAAGTAAAGTGACCGGCTTATCTAAAAAAAAGTAAAATGACCAAATGTTTGAATTTGTAAAATTTTAGGGACCAAAACTATACTTTAGTTTTCTTTTACTCGTAGAAAATAAGTATTTTTAATTGCAATCGATAAGGGAGTACATAAAAATTATACTAGTACATAAAAAATGAGTTCTTTTAATAGTAGAAAATAAGTATTTTTAATATAGCAAAAATTGTAGCCGTTAGATTAGATTAACGATTGTGAAGCTAAATGATAAATAATAATAAAAAAAGGCTTAAATATGTTTTTACTCCTGTAAATATGGAGTGTTTTGTTTTTACTACTTGCAATTTTTTTTTTAAAAACCCCTTGCAAAATCAACTTTTTTTGTTTTAATCCTTCTGTTAGATGAACGTTACAAAAAACGTCTATGTGGCATTTTTAATTCTTTTCTAATTTTTTAATGTTGATTGATCTGCCATGTCATTATTTATTTTAATTAATTTAAATTATTGACTAAATCAAATTAAGATTTTTTAATTAATTAGGCTTCCACAAATTTCTCCATTATCCTCTCTCCCCACCTCATCTCATCTTTATCTCTCACTTATCACTATATTTTTCTCCATTCAACTCTTACTTCCACAATCAAATCCCTAATATTCAACAAAACAAAATGGTCCAAACTTCAAACTTCATCTCTCTCTCTCTCTCCCTCCCTCTCTCTCTCTCTCTCCCCCCTCTCTCTCGTTCTTCACCACCAATATTTCTTCTCATTCCAAATCTCAAACTAGAACTCATCTCTTTCTCACAGAATCAGCACACAGTTTAATTAAACCGCATACATTTATTAAACCCATAAAACATTGATTTTGAGATGAAGAACAATCCATAAACAACGATCCATAAAACTTGAAACAAACCCTAAAATCAGGATCATTTGTCGCGCCGCGCGCGCCTCCAACAGAGAGGCGGTGAGTGATCACTTGGAAGCGGCGGCGGCGGCGGGCAAAGCATCGACGACGGTGCCGAGCCAGTGGGCGGCCAGGTCACAGCAGTTGGGTGGATGATTTATTGAATACGTTTTGCAACTCTCAGATTGTTGAGGCATTATTAAAAGCAATAAGCGATAGAATAGGATGATCAATTTACTCATGAAGGAACCGAGAAGAGGACATTACAGCAACTGAAGGAGTGGAGTGGAAGAACGAAGAGTTAACGACGGCAGCGGTGCGAGAAATCAATAAAATAACTCAAACTGCATTTTTGTTTTTATTTTTATTATTTAATTTATTTATTATTTATCATTTAGCATCACAGCCATTAATCTAATCTAACGGCTGAAGTTCTCGCTGTAGGGTAACTGCCGTAGAGAACTCACTTTAGAGGATCCGGAGCCAGTACAAGTATATTTTTGATAAATCTCATATATCTCACACCTTATCCGAATTATTATTATCTGATCTGATAAAAGGCGAAGCAAAGGAGAGAAGAGTGGCACATCAAATGGCCATGGCTTCTATGGCTCAGCAATTGAGTAGTGCAACGAGATGGACCCCACTTCTATGGAACCCAACGCAAACGCAGAAACAGAGACGCCGCGGTGTTGTTCCCGTCCTGTGTTCTCTTGCAATCTCTAGTCAAAACAACAAAGAAAGAGCCCAACTCAAAGAACTCTTTGAAGAAGCTCATGAGAGATGCCGCACCGTTCCTATGGAAGGTGTTTCCTTTACTCTCGAACAATTCACTGATTCTCTTGAAAAGTATGATTTCGTTACTGAAGTTGGAGCTAAGGTACGTTCTTTTTTTCCCCTCTTCTTTGCTTCTTCAATTTTTTAGTTGAAAATTGAAAGAGGTTCTGTTGAATTGAATTGAATTTTTTGCAATGTGTGTGAATGAGAGTGTTTACCTAATTTTTTTTTGGGGAAATTGTTTGTTGGTTGTGTGTGAAGGGAAAGAAAATGCTCTTGTATTGTAAGTTGTGGTCTAGACTTAGTGCAGTTTAGATTACTTTCTAATCTTTCAATTGATACAACTTTTTGGTTCCTAATTTATGAAAATTTGTTTGTAAGTTTATACTTGTTTGTTACTGAAAATTTTGAGAATCAGAAGTTAATTTCGATTTATGAGGAACCTATTGTTTAAAACACTAAGATTATTTTGAGAGCTTGTTTACTTTCTTTTAAATTTTCATTTTGTTTTCTACATGATACACATATTAGTAGTGAAAGAAACAATAGCATATTTGGAAATGGTGAAAACAACTATGTATATCATCATCTCACTGTGTATATTATCTCCTTGGTTATATTTGTACTAGTATACACGCATCTTATTGGTAGAAAATGAAAATTTGAAAACAAAGTAAAGAAATACTTAACTTTGCTTGTTGAAATGATTTGATAGGCTTAGTACGTTTTGCCCCTTTTTTGTAAGGGAGGGGATAATTATCTGTGGTATTCTGAATAGATTGGTGATTCTTGCTGGTTTGGTTTCAGGTTAAGGGTACTGTGTATGGCACTGATGCCAGTGGGGCTTTTGTTGATATTATTACCTCAAAGTCCACGTCGTACTTGCCACTGGAAGAGGCATGTATCCGCAATATTAAGCATGTAGAAGATGTGGGTATAACTAGTGGCGTGAAAGAGGATTTTGTAATCATTGGTCAAAATGAAGACGATGATGGCTTGATATTGAGTTTAAGGTCTATCCAGTTTGACCTTGCATGGGAACGCTGTAGACAACTTCAGACAGAAGATGCTGTTGTCAAGGGTAAGGTGGGTTTTGTGGTCTGAGAAATTCATTTTCAGTCAAGATTTTGCATATTTATGCTAATTTCAAATCCAATTATTTATGATACCAGTTTCTAGTAATTTCAATCATGTAAAGATTACAACCAAACACACTCTCATATGTGAACTTTGTGTGGCAGATTGTAGGTTCAAACAATGGTGGTGTTGTGGCTGAAGTGGAAGGCCTTAAGGGGTTTGTTCCATTCTCACAGTTCTCAACGGTTAGTTCCTTACCTAGTTTGATATTTATGGACTTGCGTGCATCAAATCAACTTGAATTGTCTCTGAATATTTCTTGTATTAATCACAAATATACACACACACACACATACTAGAGAAACAGTATTGAGATCCTTCAAATTTGCAGCTTCAACAATTTCTGATGTAGGTGATTCTGGGCAGCAAATTGATACTTTCTTTTGTTGGTTATTTATATCTTTCATCTTTTCCTTTCTAAAAATTATAATTTTAGCTGCAAACTCAAACTATTTCACCGTTGCCTATTTCTTCTTAGAATTCAACTGGAGAAGACCTTCTTGATATGGAGGTTCCACTAAAGTTTGTGGAGGTGGATCAGGAACAGTACAGACTCATCCTCAGTCACCGCAAAGCTGTGGCAGGCAATCAAGGACAACTAGGAATTGGATCAGTAGTAACTGGCACTGTGCAAACCGTAAAACCGTATGGTGCCTTTGTTGACATTGGTGGAATGAGTGGCCTCCTTCATGTTAGTCAGATCAGTCATGATCGAATTTCTGATATTGAAACAGTTCTTCAGCCTGGTGATATTCTGAAGGTAAACCTATAATAAGCTACATAGGTAGTTGCTACCTCTGTAGCACCGACACTTCCGGTTGAAGACGTGATCGGTGTCTGTGTCGCTGCTTCACAGGTTGCTACTTGCTAGGATTTTTACAGTTGTTTCGACATAAAATCTCTTTTTTTTTCCTTTGATTAGGTGATGATTTTAAGTCATGACCGGGAGAGAGGCCGTGTAAGTCTTTCCACGAAGAAATTGGAACCCACACCTGGTGACATGATTCGCAATCCAGAGCTTGTCTTTGAGAAGGTATAGTTCAAAGAAAAGGGCTTTCATTAGTCATGGTTTATTTTCACTTCATGATTTTTCTGCTATCTAGATTAAAATCCTAGACAAAGCCAAAATACTGAGCTCTGTTTGGCTCTCTGTTTTACTTATATGCTGCTGTAATTTCCTTTGACATTTCTTGTACTTCAACCCCTTTATTAGCATTATCAAATTTGAAAGAGAATGTACACTTGTAATTTTTAATCTGTTCTTATAGGCGGAGGAGATGGCTCAGACATTCAGACAGAGAATTGCCCAGGCAGAAGCCATGGCTCGTGCTGATATGCTTAGGTTCCAACCAGAGGTATTTGTTTGTTAATTATTTGTTCAATATTATGAACTTTGCTCCTTGCTGCTGTTCAAACTAGCATAAAAAATAACTTCTCGGCTCCTTGCTGCTGCTGAAGAAGAATGTTAGAGCTTCTGAAATGACAATGTTTGATGATTTCCATGGAGCATTTTTAGAATAGGATATAAAACGTTGTGCAGAATACAAGTGATTTTGGTAACTTAGGATATATGAATATATTTCTACTTCTACCTGCATCGATTTATCATTTCATCTTTGGGGTGGATATCTTTCTTCGATCACATTATAGCAATATATGCATATGAAGATAGATAGATATTAGTTGTTCATTTGATGAACCTATTGAATTCTTATCATTTCTTTTCCAGAGTGGATTAACTCTCAGCAGTGACGGAATCTTAGGACCACTTACTTCAGATTTGCCTGCAGAGGGACTGGATCTGAGTGAGGTACCCCCAGCTGAAGATTAATGATTGAGGGAACTCAGAGGCTCTAACCCTCCCCCCATTTTTTTTCCTTTTCATTACACCTTGCTCTAAGAATTGTTGTAGAATGATAAACCTAATGCCTATTTTGTTTAGACATAAAATGAAAAAAATTTAATTATTATCTGTACCTATTTGAGCTAACTGTTTAATATATGTTTTGAAAAAACTAAGAAAAATAATTTCAGGGTTAAAAATTGAAGAAGGAATACTTGATAGTTTATTGAATGAAAATGCATATTTATTGGCTTGTAACCAACCTGAAATTTTCTATTAAATCTCAACTACCATCGGATTTTATTGGCATGACATTGCTAATTACCACAAAAATTAAGACTCAGCATATGTAACAATATCAAAGGTCTATCTAAGATTCATTCAAAATTCACGCATTTGTTGGTAAAATATGGTTTGACCACAAACCAGCTTAGTATAGTATTCCTTCTTGTATTTTCTTTGGTGTTGTATTTTGTTTTTCCAGAGCACGCTCTGGTTAGGTGTTTGCTGGAGTTATCTCTTGAACAGGAATAAGTCGATAGGATGGTTATTTATGTCTGGAGAGTATATTTTTGCTATACTTGTTGTATCAATTGATTTTGTATCCAGATTGATATTCATGGAAATGATACTTCAGTGTCTTTTGTTTAAGTACTTGGCTATGTGGTTTTGCATCTAGTTGAATGTTTTGTTTAGATTTAGTGTCTCTTGTTTTAAGTACCTGGCTATGTTATTTGAAAGAAAAAAAGGCACACGAGTTTTCACAGCCAAGAGTATTACATTTTAAAAATGCATTCTGAATTAGAACTTTGATATGATAAGTAGCGCTTTGAAAATTGGAGTGTTATATTGGGGTATCAAACTAGTTTGTCCTAATGAAAATGTGAGTTGGGTTGTCTAGCTAGTGAAGTGTAGTGTTGGTTAAGGGGTAGGTATTGTTAACGGGGACTTGGATCTTCTCCTTCCCCTTTTTTTCACATCTCCTTCCATCCTCTCTATCTCTCTCTTTATTCACTCTCTCTCATCATTATCTTTCAATTATTTTAATCATAAGAGAGAGTGAATTAAGAGAGAGAGAGAGAGGATGGAGGGAGATCCAATGTCTTGTTAACACCAAGCTATGTTGTGGGGACAAAATTTTGTTCCTTTGTGGTTGGGTTGCTTCCTAAATGAAGCAATATGTCCAATCACACCCTTTGTTGTTGGATTTTGGCCAGTTATGTACTCTATAAGAATCCAATGATAATAGATGTTCACCTGAAAACCCTAGAGTTGAAAAACCCTGTGATGACCATGATGTCTAGCTTATAGTTGTGATGGCAATCCTTGTTGCTCGGCAAATAGTACTCAAGAATCAACATGATCCTCAAGAGCACTAGAGGGGATTTTTATTTATTTTTTATTTATGAGAAGTAGTTTGTGTTTGGATTAGGGTGACTTTCACCTCAAACAAACACATCCTAAAAGTCATTAAACTTTTCCTTCCTATGTTGGATCCCTTCCTATAAAAAGACAACTTCTTACCCTTTAATAGCCATCATTTTGATCTTCTCAGCCAAAATTTGATCCTAGAGTCGACCTAACCATAAATATCCTGATTCCGGGATTTTAGAATGTTTTTGAAAGGGTAGAATTGGAATAAACGGAAATGTGGGGGTATATGGACCATGTGGGGGGGGGGGGGTACATAAATCAATAGCCCTCGATCATTTAACTCTCTGAACTAGATCCACCCATGTTTGTCTGATGAAGATGGGTAGCAGCCTCCACAATTATGGGCATTTCTACTAGCTACATGACTAATTGTTTCGTGGGAAGACATTGATCTAAAATATTGATGTTCCCCTTTTCCGAGATGCACCCGAGCCACAACTCACTACCCAACCTCGGATGCACATTACGTGACTCCAATGACAGATGCATGCATAAAATGGGAATGGATCATCTCAAGTCGAAAAAAACTTGAGGAAGTAAAGTTGATACAAATCTCACCATTAAAGCTCTTCTCTCTATAGTATTGGAAACCCATTTCCCCTCTCTCTCTAATGAATGGTTAGGATTTCACTGGACTCTTCTTATGCCACTTGAGAGGATCCTTTCCTGCATAGAACAATGAGGGTATTTTCCCCCATGAGAATAAAATATTTTACTTTGTTGTGTTTAATAAAAATATTTTTTTCCCCATAAAAAATGAGGGGTTTCCCCCATATAAGTTACTTTTTTTTTTGAATATTTGTATAAAATAACTAGAGATATAAGAGATAATAATTTGTACTAATTTTATTCTTTATTCTTCTAATTATTATTTGGGTTCTTCTAACACTAAATAAACACGCAAAGAGCTTAAGTATTTTGTTTTATTTCCCAAAAAAGTCTTTCTTTTTAAAAAAATAAAGACATTTTTGCTCTCTAAAAATGATTAGTACCAATTTGACCATTAAAAAAGCTTAAATATTAGTCAAAATAATCTCTAAAGAGGACTAAATTTAACCGTTTAAAATGTCCCTAAATTATTTTAAAAGGACAAATTTTAAAATTATTTAAGGACCAAATTGATACTTTTTTTTTCAAGTTATGTAAGTCTCTATTTTTTCTATCAGCTTGAATATCTACTCTTTTCTATCTTGAGTATATTTATTTTGTAAATATATATAATTTTGTTTTAAAATTGTTTGATTATTCTTTGCCCCACCATAAAAAAATTTTGTGACTCTAAAGACACTCTGACCCTTAATTTTATACACATTGGTCATCCCACCCATCGTTTCTAGCATGACCTCCTCGCCTCCAAAAGATAGCAAGATAGGCAAAGAAGGATCATATGACCCAGACTTGACCTCAATACCTTTTGACATTTTCTATACATGGCTTTTAAACCTTCTCGTTTCCTGTTCTTGTCCTTTTCCATTGCGACACTTCGGAGAACCATGTAATACCCAAAATATAAAATAATTACTTTGAATATTACTTAGGTGCAAAATATATGAGTCACAAGTTGTGACTCATATATTTTGGACATGTTTGGTAATTGTTTGACTATATTTTCTTTTACCTCGTTTTTTATAGAATACCTTATAATTATTAGTTAATTGTCTTCTTGCTAATTGGGCCTAATTGATGGTTGAATTGTATAATTGTTTGTGATTTGACTATAATATTAATACCCCAAAGTACTTGAAAGTTCACTTGGATATTATCTTAAATTATTATTGTTTATATGTATCTTTTTATTTTGAGGTTAGTTTATTTATTTGATTGCATCATTAATTGTGTTTGAGTCATTATAGAAGGCATGTGAGTGTATTAGAAAAGGGGGGGTGCGAATAGACAATTTTTTAGACAATTGATCATGGGTCTTTGGCGAAACCCAATCCATTGTGCTTTAGATCCAACACTTCCTTTCAGCTGAAAAAAAAACTTGGGCCCATGCTTCGTACAACCCCCTAGCTACTCACTAGAACCCCCATACCACCCTTTATTTCCAAAATGCCCCTGAATTTAAAACATTTTTTTAAACATTACGTACGGTTCGACCATCGTGCGCCGAACCAAATTCTCATTTGGCAGGGCCGAACATCCACCGTTCAATTTTTTCTATGGCCCATGCTTCAGCCAACCCCCCTTCTACTCACTAGACACCCTCATATTTCTATCTAGTAGAAATACTAGAGTGCACAGTTTAGCATACATCATAGACAAATTTCCTGCTTAGATTTACATCTTTTAGAAATATTTTGGATTCTACAAGTGATTAAGAGGAATTTAATTGTTGTGAATCTACAAGTGAAACTACACTATGTCCAAAATATTTCTAAACTAACATGAAAAATAGACCTGCTGACTTATAATATAAATAAAACTTTAAGAAGTTCCAATACTGCATGTTCAAATTATCCAAGGATTTGATCCACTGACTTGAGCCTCTTAAAAGAAAGGAGCTCTGTGGGGTCCATTTCTTTTTCTTTTGCGAAAATTGACTACAGAAGGAAGAGTATTTTCCGCTTGACTTTCTTCAGGAACTAGAGAGAAGATCTATTTCAATGGTTGTGTTGTTTTAAAGAAGAAGACATGACTCAGCAAGGGCTTATTTAAAAACGTCAATATTGCCACGTTTCAATCCCCCATGTCATCCACACGCTACTCCAAGTTAACTCTGTTATGTAAAACTAACAGCAATGACTTCTTTAAAAACATCAATATTTCACAAGGTCTATTTTTTAATTATTTTTTTTGCAAGGGCTTAAGTGGATTTTCCTAGAAATTTTGCAGGGGCTTATCATATATTTAAGCCTTCATAATTCAAAGACACGCATACACAAGTTTCTTAAATTTTTAATGGCAAGTTTGCAAGTCTAAAGGTAAAGAGTAAACCTATATGTGTTTAATAGGTAAAGAGATGGAGATTCTTATGGGACAAAGAAGCATTGTGGGTTCTGATATACATATTTGACAATAGCTATGGTAGTATGTATAAATTGTTTTTCATAAACTCAAAATAAGCTTTGTTCAAAAATATCCTTGATAGGTGTGGAGTGTTTTTTCTGCTTCTCAAAGTCTTCTTATACTTTATTGATAAGTAATATCTCTTATTAATGGTCAAACTACCCACTGTCAATAGTTTTTTAATTTTTTTTTTGCAAAATGTGTTTCCTAAAACAAAATTTTGTCCTTTGTTTTGAAACCTAGGATTCCCACAAAATCTAAAATCTCCACTAGAGGCACAATCTCAAATTATTAATTGTGGCATTATCTGGTTTTGCAACTAGGATATAAAGGATATACACTTCACCTTTTCTATAATTTCTCAATGTCTTATATTTTATATATTCATATTCATTTTTCTAGTATTTTCAGTACGATAAAGATTAGGGATCTAATACAATATAAGTGTAAAATAATTTTAGGGATTTATAATATCAATCATGTTTATTGTATCATTAATCTACTCTCATGTTTACAATTTTATGTTTACCCTTGCCCATTAATAAAATTTTCCAATCACCCCCCCCCCCCCACCCTAAAAAAAGACATGATTTTTGGATAGGGGATTCAATTTTTTAAATAAGGATCTTCCTTCGTCTTCCATCATTTTTCTCCAACACACAATATAATATTAGCAAGATAAGGAAGTAAGGAAGAAAGGAAAGAGGAATGAGAGAATCTAAGTCTCTTTGACCGGTGAACTGCATCATAAACTATAGTAGTTTTTTACTTAATGATTAAAAGTCATTTTCTTTTATCCATCCTAAAACCATGTGTTGTTTTTCTGGCAAAGGGAAAAATCTATATCATGCAACCTTAAATCTTTCAATTTCAAACATTTAACCTAAACAAAAAATTAAACTTTACAAATCCACATTTGATATTGTAACATCCCTAATTTCGTTAATTTCGAATTAAGAAATTAACGAGTGATTTATTACTCGAGTAGGTAATAAATCAAGTCACGGATATTAGGTTGTCACGAAAGCAATTTATAATTGCTTAAGTATATAATTTAAATACATAATTGAGTGGAAATTAGAACACTAGGGGTATTTTAGTCTTTATACCACTCAAACTATATGAGATCCAAGACCCAAAAATATCCAAACACTCTCTCATTCCTCACTTAAGTGAATAAAGAAAAGGTAAAGTTAGAGAGAGAGAGAGTGAGGAACCGTGAGAAAGAAAGGGAAATAAAAGGAAGAGAAAGAAATAAAAGAAATAGAAAAAGAAAGAAAAAGAAAGAAAGGAAACAGAGAGAGGGTGAGGGCGTGAGAGAGAGATGGGAGGAAATAACTCTTGACCCTTTCAATGCATGTCCTCCATTCTTGTTCCATTGCATTCCTTGTGTGATTCTCAACAAAACCATACCAATTTCAGCAGCAAAAACTCCCCCTTTCTCAAACCCCCAAATTGAGCCCTAGAGAGAGGAAGAAGAGAAAGCTTGATTCCATCCATGGCAACTCTGTTTTGGAGGTGAAATAGAGTGTTTAAAACTTGGTTGCTACTGTTTTGGGTAACCAAGGGCTAGGACAGAAGTTTCGAAGATGGGAGGAGGCTTGGGTATGTGGGTTTTCGCTTTGGAAGTCTAGGAAGCCATTTGGTGTTCAATTGCTTCTCCATTATGGTGTTTCGATTGCTTCCCTTCTAATTCCATTGATTCTGTCCAGAATACATTTAGTTTAGAAGCGGTTGAACGAGTTCGGGATGAGTTCGTGAGGTTTTCAGAATCGTTTGGACTTCAAGAAGTTTCGGTTTGTGTGATTTTCATCACACGAGGTGAGTTTTACTCACGTTTAGGGAATTTAAATGTTGTTTGTGTGTTATGTTTGGAGAGTTTTCAAAATCTTGAATTTCGTAAATTTTCGAGTCAAAAATAATATTTTACGAAAATCCCGTGTGTTTGAAATTTAGAACGAAATCATACTGTTTTGCTTGCTGGATTGTGGTGCTGGACTGGAATATATATATATATATATATATATATATATATATATATATATATATTGTCTGTTGTGGTTGAATTTGGAGAGAAACACAGTTTGGGATCGATCGGAGAACTAAAACGGAATGTAAATTGGGCACAAAGTTGAGAAGTTCCTTATGTCCCCAAATTCGATGTTTCGTTTCGACGCTCCGTTCGACTTCAAACTTCTTTCAAATCCTTTTTCCTAACCACTTATATCACATATAGTTGAATTTATGAAACTTAGAGTATCGTGTGGGAACAATTGTTTTAAGAACAAAATTTGGTGTCTGGACTGGTTATGCGAGTTCATAAGAAAAACCGTATGATATGAATTTATATCATAGAGTAAATTATGTTC
Organism: Oxytropis ochrocephala; assembly: GCA_020916435.1. Lineage (NCBI taxonomy): Eukaryota > Viridiplantae > Streptophyta > Magnoliopsida > Fabales > Fabaceae > Oxytropis > Oxytropis ochrocephala. The sequence continues at coordinate 18,822,558 of CM037093.1, forward strand.
GATATATATATATATATATATATATATATATATATATATATATATATATATATATATATATATATATATTATGTCTAGTCTCGGGTGACGACCAGGTTAGCATACTAGGAGGGGGAAGTCATGAGCCCCTAAACGTAGGCTCTCAGCGATAGGGTTCACCGGGATTAGCAGATGTGCAATCGGTGTTATGCTAAAGAGAATTAATGTACTGTGCCGGGATTAGCAGATGTGCAGTCGGTATGGTACAATTGTTTTGATGTTATGAATGCACTGTTTACCGGGATTAGCAGGTGTGCAGTCGGTACTGTGCAATTAGTAACGTGCATGGTTTATTTATTAAATCAAGAAAGAAATTAATTAATGTTTTATAAATGGACCGAGTGATAGGTCAGGGGTCACGGTAAGATTCACTGAGATATGTTATCTCACCCTACAAATGTTGTTGTTTTCAGATATGCAGGGGAAGCGTAAAGCAAACAGGCATGATTAGATGTTGTGGCTTGGAGATTTGTAGACATAGTAGCTTAGACTATGTTATTTAGTTTGCCTCTGTTTAATCTGGAACTTAGTTTGTGACTTGCTTGTTAAGTTGTAAAACTAATCTATTTTACCTTTGTCATTGGATATTGAGTATTTTGTTGTAATGTTTCAGTGACACTTAAGTACTTATGTTATTGTACCCTAAGTACCTTAAGTTGGAAATAACTCTTTGATTGGAATTCGAGAGTTTTGTATTATTCAATATCCGAGAACAGGGGCAGGTTTACTCGGATGTATGCTAATGGTGCATTTTTAGTATTTCTATTGTTGAGAAATACTTGGGTGTTACAGATATCCTACTTTAACCACATATGATCTAATTAGAACAATCGAAATATAATATTGAATTGTAAATAATCATTGCCCTTGTACCATAGAGAGTACCTGGAAGATAGAACCAAGATTCAGAGGCTGAGAACAAACACAAAGTTGAAAAACACGTGTCTCTGAAAGATCTCCAGAATGTTCCACCAGATCATTCTTAATGGAAACACAATTCTTAGTGCTTTCGCAATCCATATCAGATAATCTTTTTCAGCCAATACTTCTTTCTCTCAAGGATTTATTAGAATGTTCCTTCACCTATTATATACCCTCTAATTGAATAATGCTATCACTCTATCTTATAGAACTTTTGACCTGACTCGTCATATAAATTTAATAAATAAAAAGCTAATCCCACTGTTACAGAATATAAACAAAAATTGGTTTATGAAAGTTGTTGTATCTAGTTCAAATTTTAGACCAGATACATCAAATTTCGTTGACCAGTCTTTTCTTATATTCTGTAAAGGAGGGAGTATACAAAGTAATATATTTACTCTAAAATTAATTAGATTTCACTTTTGGATAGTAAAGAATTTTATCATTTTAAACATTAAATTAATACCAAAGAAGTATTTTAAATTAATTGGTTATGAATCAAAATCAATACTTTATATTCAACCAATTTATATGTATAACAGAATTATTTTTTCCTTATAAAGAAAATACAGCACTTTAAAATTAATTTTAATAATATTATTCTTTTGACTGAATTGATAATATCATTCATGATCGATATCATTATAGGTGTACTAATGCAATATTTAGCCATATCACGTTAAAATGTTTTACAAAATTACAGTAGAGTTTTCATTTTGCAAATTTAATTAACATTTGTATTTATTTACTAATAAATGAAAAGTGGATTGAATTTTTTTTTTGAAGCAAGTGGATTGAAATTTTAAAACACTTTTTAAATCTTTTTTATCAATGACCCGAAATATCCAGAATGATGACAATGAAATTAATATTCATGTACAAAATGACAATTCAATAAAAAATTATTTTTAATATTCATGACAAAAGCATTTTCAAAAAAGATATTGCAATCGAAACTTCAACGGAATAAAATTAGTGATTCGTTATCTAATATAAGAAAAATTGATATACATCAAATACTGAACTATATATATTAACAATATCTTTGCAAAATAAAACACCCCAAAACAAAGAGTAAAATAAATCAAATTTAATTAAATAACAGAAATTCGTGAACATTTTCCCAAAAGAATTATGTTAATGTATTGAAGGTGGCTCATTTTTTGATAAAAAATTGTTCTTTTAGAATTTGTTTAGATGGTAAGTTATTAATGTATTTTAACATAGTATATTTTAAAGTATATATCTTTTAAGTTAATAAATTTCTAAAATATGTTTCTTACTTATTCGTTAGGGATGTCAAAATGGATGGATTTAATTAATATGGATTTGGATTATAATTGATGAATCAGAAATATCTATTTAAAAATTTATACCTATTAGGATTGTACCCGAAAAATCCAATCCAATCCATCTATTGACTAAAAAAATCCATCCAATCCATCTATTAACAATTTTTTTTATGGATGGATATCTAATCCATCCACTAATACCTTTAAAACATAAAAATGTCTTATAATAAAAAACATATATTTTACTAATTCATAATTGGCATAAATACATGATAAGCCCCTGCAAAATTGCGAGGAATCCACTTAAGCCCCTGCAAAAAATAAATAAATTAAAATAGCCTTTGTAAAATATTGACGTTTTTAAAGAAGCCCTTACTGTTAGTTTTACATAACAGAGTTAACTTGGAGCCGACGTGGATGACATGCGGGATTGAAACGTGGCAATATTGACGTTTTTAAATAAGCCCTTGCTGAGTCATGTCTTCTTCTTTAAAACAACACAACCATTGAAACAAATCTTCTCTCTAGTTCCTGAAGAAAGTCAGGCGGAAATAATCCTCCTTCTGTAGTCAATTTTCGCAAAAGAAAAAGAAAGGGAATTCCCCACATAGCTCCTTTCTCTTAAGAGGCTCAAGTCAGTGGATCAAATCCTTGGATAATTTGAATATGCAGTATTGGAACTTCTTAAAGTTTTATTTATATTATAAGACAACAAGTCTATTTTTCATGTTAGATCAGAAATATTTTGGATTCTACAAGTGATTAAGAGGAATTTACTTGTTGTGAATCTACAAGTGAAACTACACTATGTCCAAAATATTTCTAAACTAACATGAAAAATAGACCTGCTGACTTATAATATAATTAAAATTTTAAGAAGTTCCAATACTGCATGTTCAAATTATCCAAGGATTTGATCCAATGACTTGAGCCTCTTAAAAGAAAGTAGCTCTGTGGGGTCCATTTCTTTTTCTAATGCGAAAATTGACTACAGAAGGAAGAGTATTTTCCGCTTGACTTTCTTCAAAAACTAGAGAGAAGATCTATTTCAATGGTTGTGTTGTTTTGAAGAAGAAGACATGACTCAGCAATGGCTTATTTAAAAACGTCAATATTGCCACGTTTCAATCCTTCATGTCATCCACGTCAGCTCCAAGTTAACTCTGTTATGTAAAACTAACAGCAATGACTTCTTTAAAAACATCAATATTTTACAAGGTCTATTTTTTAATTATTTTTTTTGAAAGGGCTTAAGTGGTTTCCTAGAAATTTTGCAGGGCCTTATCATATATTTAAGCCTTCATAATTCAAAGACACGCATACACAAGTTTCTTAAATTTTTAATGGCAAGTTTGCAAGTCTAAAGGTAAAGAGTAAACCTATATGTGTTTAATAGGTAAAGAGATGGAGATTCTTATGGGACAAAGAAGCATTGTGGGTTCTGATATACATATTTGACAATAGCTATGGTAGTATGTATAAATTGTTTTTCATAAACTCAAAATAAGCTCTGTTCAAAAATATCCTTGATAGGTGTGGAGAGTTTTTTCTGCTTCTCAAAGTCTTCTTATACTTTATTGATAAGTAATATCTCTTATTAATGGTCAAACTACCCACTGTCAATAGTTTTTTAATTTTTTTTTTTTTTTGCAAAATGTGTTTCCTAAAACAAAATTTTGTCCTTTGTTTTGAAACCTAGGATTCCCACAAAATCTAAAATCTCCACTAGAGGCACAATCTCAAATTATTAATTGTGGCATTATCTGGTTTTTGCAACTAGGATATAAAGGATATACACTTCACCTTTTCTATAATTTCTCAATGTCTTATATTTTATATATTCATATTCATTTTTCTAGTATTTTCAGTACGATAAAGATTAGGGATCTAATACAATATATATGTAAAATAATTTTAGGGATTTATAATATCAATCATGTTTATTGTATCATTAATCTACTCTCATGTTTACAATTTTATGTTTAGTGTAAAATATGGAATACCCTTGCCCATTAATAAAATTTTCCAATCACCCCCGCCCCCCCTAAAAAAAGACATGATTTTTGGATAGGGGGATTCAATTTTTTAAATAAGGATCTTCCTTCGTCTTCCATCATTTTCTCCAACACACAATATAATATTGGCAAGATAAGGAAGTAAGGAAGAAAGGAAAGAGGAATGAGAGAATCTAAGTCTCTTTGACCAGGTGAATCTGCATCATAAACTATAGTAGTTTTTACTTAATGATTAAAAGTCATTTTCTTTTATCCATCCTAAAACCATGTGTTGTTTTTTTTCCGCAAAGGAAAAATCTATATCATGCAACCTTAAATCTTTCAATTTTCAAACATTTAACCTAAACAAAAAATTAAACTTTACAAATCCACATTTGATATCCTACTTTAACCACATATGATCTAATTAGAACAATCGAAATATAATATTGAATTCTAAATAATCATTGCCCTTGTACCATAGAGAGTACCTGGAAGATAGAACCAAGATTCAGAGGCTGAGAACAAACACAAAGTTGAAAAACACGTGTCTCTGAAAGATCTCCAGAATGTTCCACCAGATCATTCTTAATGGAAACACAATTCTTAGTGCTTTCGCAATCCATATCAGATAATCTTTTTCAGCCAATACTTCTTTCTCTCAAGGATTTATTAGAATGTTCCTTCACCTTTTATATACCCTCTAATTGAATAATGCTATCACTCTATCTTATAGAACTTTTGACCTGACTCGTCATATAAATTTAATAAATAAAAAGCTAATCCCACTGTTACAGAATATAAACAAAAATTGGTTAATGAAAGTTGTTGTATCTAGTTCAAATTTTAGACCAGATACATCAAATTTCGTTGACCAGTCTTTTCTTATATTCTGTAAAGGAGGGTGTATACAAAGTAATATATTTACTCTAAAATTAATTAGATTTCACTTTTGGATAGTAAAGAATTTTATCATTTTAAACATTATATTAATACCAAAGAAGGATTTTACATTAATTGGTTATGAATCAAAATCAATACTTTATATTCAATCAATTTATATGTATAACAGAATTATTTTTTCCTTATAAAGAAAATACAGCACTTTAAAATTAATTTTAATAATATTATTCTTTTGACTGAATTGATAATATCATTCATGATCGATATCATTATAGGTGTACTAATGCAATATTTAGCCATATCACGTTAAAATGTTTTACAAAATTACAGTAGAGTTTTCATTTTGCAACTTTAATTAACATTTGTATTTATTTTCTAATAAATGAAAAGTGGATTGAAATTTTAAAACACTTTTTAAAACTTTTTTATCAATGACCCGAAATATCCAGAATGATGACAATGAAATTAATATTCATGTACAAAATGACAATTCAATAAAAAATTATTTTTAATATTCATGACAAAAGCATTTTCAAAAAATATATTGCAATCGAAACTTCAACGGAATAAAATTAGTGATTAGTTATCTAATATAAGAAAAATTGATATACATCAAATACTGAACTATATTAACAATATACTGCAAAATAAAACACCCCAAAATAGTAGTAAAATAAATCAAATTTAATTAAATAACAGAAATTCGTGAACATTTTCCCAAAAGAATTATGTTAATGTACTGAAGGTGGCTCATTTTTTGATAAAAAATTGTTCTTTTAGAATTTGTTTAGATGGTAAGTTATTAATGTATTTTAACAAGGTATATTTTAAAGTATATATCTTTTAAGTTAATAAATTTCTAAAATATGTTTCTTACTTATTCGTTAGGGATGTCAAAATGGATGGATTGAATGAATATGGATTTGGATTATAATTGATGAATCAGAAATATCTATTTAAAAATTTATACCTATTAGGATTGTACCTGAAAAATCCAATCCAGTCCATCTATTGACTAAAAAAATCCATCCAATCCATATATTAACAATTTTTTTATGGATGGATATCTAATCCATCCACTAATACCTTTAAAACATAAAAATATCTTTTAATAAAAAACATATATTTTACTAATTCATAATTGGCATAAATACATGATAAGCCCCTGCAAAATTGCGAGGAATCCACTTAAGCCCCTGCAAAAAAAAAAAATTAAAATAGCCTTTGTAAAATATTGACGTTTTTAAAGAAGCCCTTACTGTTAGTTTTACATAACAGAGTTAACTTGGAGCTGACGTGGATGACATGCGGGATTGAAACGTGGCAATATTGACGTTTTTAAATAAGCCCTTGCTGAGTCATGTCTTCTTCTTTAAAACAACACAACCATTGAAACAGATCTTCTCTCTAGTTCCTGAAGAAAGTCAGGCGGAAATAATCCTCCTTCTGTAGTCAATTTTCGCAAAAGAAAAAGAAAGGGAACTCCCCACATAGCTCCTTTCTCTTAAGAGGCTCAAGTCAGTGGATCAAATCCTTGGATAATTTGAATATGCAGTATTGGAACAACAAGTCTATTTTTCATGTTAGATCAGAAATATTTTGGATTCTACAAGTGATTAAGAGGAATTTACTTGTTGTGAATCTACAAGTGAAACTACACTATGTCCAAAATATTTCTAAACTAACATGAAAAATAGACCTACTGACTTATAATATAAATAAAACTTTAAGAAGTTCCAATACTGCATGTTCAAATTATCCAAGGATTTGATCCACTGACTTGAGCCTTTTAAAAGAAAGGAGCTCTGTGGGGAGTTCCATTTCTTTTTCTTTTGAGAAAATTGACTACAGAAGGAAGAGTATTTTCCGCTTGACTTTCTTCAGGAACTAGAGAGAAGATCTATTTCAATGGTTGTGTTGTTTTAAAGAAGAAGACATGACTCAGCAAGGGCTTATTTAAAAACGTCAATATTGCCACGTTTCAATCCCCCATGTCATCCACGTCAGCTCCAAGTTAACTCTGTTATGTAAAACTAACAGCAATGACTTCTTTAAAAACATCAATATTTTACAAGGTCTATGTTTTAATTATTTTTTTTGCAAGGGCTTAAGTGGATTCCTAGAAATTTTGCAGGGGCTTATCATATATTTAAGCCTTCATAATTCAAAGACACGCATACACAAGTTCTTTAGTTTTTAATGGCAAGTTTGCAAGTCTAAAGGTAAAGAGTAAACCTATATGTGTTTAATAGGTAAAGAGATGGAGATTCTTATGGGACAAAGAAGCATTGTGGGTTCTGATATACATATTTGACAATAGCTATGGTAGTATGTATAAATTGTTTTTCATAAACTCAAAATAAGCTCTGTTCAAAAATATCCTTGATAGGTGTGGAGTGTTTTTTCTGCTTCTCAAAGTCTTCTTATACTTTATTGATAAGTAATATCTCTTATTAATGGTCAAACTACCCACTGTCAATAGTTTTTTAATTTTTTTTTTTGCAAAATGTGTTTCCTAAAACAAAATTTTGTCCTTTGTTTTGAAACCTAGGATTCCCACAAAATCTAAAATCTCCACTAGAGGCACAATCTCAAATTATTAATTGTGGCATTATCTGGTTTTTGCAACTAGGATATAAAGGATATACACTTCACCTTTTCTATAATTTCTCAATGTCTTATATTTTATATATTCATATTCATTTTTCTAGTATTTTCAGTACGATAAAGATTAGGGATCTAATACAATATAAGTGTAAAATAATTTTAGGGATTTATAATATCAATCATGTTTATTGTATCATTAATCTACTCTCATGTTTACAATTTTATGTTTAGTGTAAAATATGGAATACCCTTGCCCATTAATAAAATTTTCCAATCACCCCCCCCCCCCTAAAAAAAGACATGATTTTTGGATAGGGGGATTCAATTTTTTAAATAAGGATCTTGTAACATCCCTAATTTCGTTAATTTCGAATTAAGAAATTAACGAGTGATTTATTACTCGAGTAGGTAATAAATCAAGTCACGAATATTAGGTTGTCACGAAAGCAATTTATAATTGCTAGAGTATATAATTTAAAATACCTAATTGAGTGGAAATTAGAACCCTTGACCCACAAAACAAGTAGAAAATAAAAGAAGGAAATAAAAGAAAGAAACAAAGAAAGGAAAGAGAGAAAGTGAGAAACAGAGAAGAGAGAAAGTGAGGACCCGAGAGAGAGAGAGGTGAGCCGTGGGGGAGGAAGAAGAGAGGGAAGGAGGAGATCTTCAAGATCCTCCATTGTAGGTAAGTAAAAACACTTCCATTATACTCCATTTCTTCTTCTCAATCCAAAGGTACTAATTTCTTGACTTGGTTCCCTCTCATTCTCCAAGTGCCATTGATGACCCATTAGAGCTCAAGGTTGAAGAAAATGAAGTTTGGTGATTTGGAAGCTAGCTTAAGGTTTGGGAAGCTCAAGCAAGGGTTTTGAAGGCTTGGGTTCGAATTGGAGAGCTTGGGTCTGCTTGGAATCGATTTGGAATAGTAGGGGAAAGGTTTCAGCTGCTGGTTTCGTTTTGTGGGTAGCTGGGATTTCGGTTTTGGAGGCATTGGGAAGCTTGGTACGGTTCCGAAGAGAGTTCGTGAAGTTTCGGAATCGTGAGCTTCGGAAAAGTCTCGAGGTTTGCGTGATTTTCATCACGTTAGGTGAGTTTTACTCGCTTAGGGTTTTTGTTTTATGTTGTGTTGACTGGTTGATTGTGTTTCGTAAATTTTGAGTCGCGAAAACCGCAAATTTGGTCTCGAACTCGCTGTTTTAGAAAATCTGGACACAGCTTCGGTTTCCTTAGAACTGGGACTGTTCCGTTAGCCCAAAAATTATGTTTCTGATTGTTTTTGAAAATAGACTTAACGCCGGTCGTTTTGGCACTGGTTTCGTTAAATTTGGAGTTGTGTAGCTCAAGTTATGAGTGTCTCAAGTTATGTCAAATTTCTGAAATCAAACTGTGTATAGGTTCAGTTTTTCAGGTCTTGAGTTCTCAATTGAACTCCGTTTTAAATAATTCTTGTTTCGTTGGAAAGTAGACAAAACGTCCTTCGAAATAGGCACAAGAATCACTTGATTTGACTGTGTATTGAGAGAGAACAATTAGTTACAAGTTTCACTTTTGTAACAGTAACGATTTTGCACCAGCCACATTGTTTTAGCCATAACTCTCTGAATACTTGTCATATCAGTGTGGGACTTGAACCATTGGAAAATAGACAAAATTATCTACACATTAGGCACTGGTTTGGATGTTTTTGGTTAGAAATTGAATAAGTTATGCTCATTCAAAAACTGCACAGAGATGCTGTCCAGAATACATTCGGTTTAGAAGCGGTTGAACGAGTTCGGGATGAGTTCGTGAGGTTTTCAGAATCGTTTGAACTTCAATAAGTTTCGGTTTTGTGTGATTTTCATCACACGAGGTGAGTTTTACTCACGTTTAGGGAATTTTAAATATTATTTTGTGTTACGTTTGAATGATTTCAAAATTCGGAGTTTCGCAAATTTTCGAGTCAAAAACGGTATTTTACAAAAACATTACGCGTGTTGGAAATTTAAAAAGAAACCATATTATTTTGAGTGTTGAATTCTTGTGCTGGATTGGGATTTATGTATGTGGTTGTAAATTGTCTGGACTGGTTATACAGTAAGTATTTTTTGGGATGTCCATATTTCAGTGAGGAAACTCTGCGAATTTTCGTTAGAAATTTTGATACATGTTCAAAGTGGTTTTGAATTAAACGGTTAATGTTACGAATATTTTGTAAATCCTAGAGTACGTGTGGGAACCCAATGTTTTATAACTTAAATGTTGATTGGATTGATTTCATGAATTCATTGATATTATAACCTATCATAGAATGAGTTATGGTTGTATATATGTAAAGTGAATTGAACAAAATGTTCCATTTCTTAATTTATAATTGGCTCGGGATGATTATGTTCATCTAAACCGGCCCACGTTTCACGATATATAAGAAATATCGAATTGAGGTGACGACCTCCATGCGTTTAGTATACTAGGAGAGGGAAGTCATGCGCCCTGGTCCTAGGCCCCCATGTTAAAATTATAGCTATCCGCCTTTAAGAGTTGTACACTTATTGGCTATGTTGGGGTTCACCCATATGCTTCCTTATGTGTTGTTGGTGATGTACTAGAATTGATAAAACTTTTAAATGTGTATATTGTGATTTTGTCACTCAAGCTTCTTTAGGTTGTTGGTGACATGTCACAAGTGATTAATATAAAGGATAGTGCATAGCCATCAAGAATGGGGCTATGAACTATAGATAAGTAATTTAAGTTGTACATAGTCATCAAGAATCGGACTATGAACTCTTATGTAATTCATTTATCGAATTACACATGATTGATTGTATATTGTAATTCTTTTTGAATTACTAATTATGGTTTTATAAATGGACCGAGTGACAGGTAAGGGGTCACGGTAAGACTCACTGAGACAAGTTGTCTCACCCTACAAATGTTGTTGTTTTTCAGAGAAACAGGGAAAGAAGATCCTTTATGGCTCGAGTGGATGGAGTGCTCGAGAAGGAAATTGAAGATTTAGTTCTTCTAGTTTTACTTATGTTTACCCATGTTATCTTTGTATTCGATTTATATAACTTGAATTTATTCTAAGTTATGTATCGTTTCCGCTATTCTTGTAAAGATTGTAAATCTAAGCAGGAAATGCATCTCTGATGTATGCTAAATAGGTACACTTTAGTATTTCTACTAGATAGAAATATGAGGGTGTTACAGATCTTCCTTCGTCTTCCATCATTTTCTCCAACACACAATATAATATTGGCAAGATAAGGAAGTAAGGAAGAAAGGAAAGAGGAATGAGAGAATCTAAGTCTCTTTGATCGGTGAACTGCATCATAAACTATAGTAGTTTTTTACTTAATGATTAAAAGTCATTTTCTTTTATCCATCCTAAAACCATGTGTTGTTTTTCTGGCAAAGGGAAAAATCTATATCATGCAACCTTAAATCTTTCAATTTTCAAACATTTAACCTAAACAAAAAATTAAACTTTACAAATCCACATTTGATATCCTACTTTAACCACATATGATCTAATTAGAACAATCGAAATATAATATTGAATTGTAAATAATCATTGCCCTTGTACCATAGAGAGTACCTGGAAGATAGAACCAAGATTCAGAGGCTGAGAACAAACACAAAGTTGAAAAACACGTGTCTCTGAAAGATCTCCGAATGTTCCACCGATCATTCTTAATGGAAACACAATTCTTAGTGCTTTCGCAATCCATATCGAGATAATCTTTTTTCAGCCAATACTTCTTTCTCTCAAGGATTTATTAGAATGTTCCTTTACCTTTATATACCCTCTAATTGAATAATGCTATCACTCTATCTTATAGAACTTTTGACCGACTCGTCATATAAATTTAATAAATAAAAGTTAATCCCATCATTTTACGAATATAAACAAAAATTGGTTAATGAAAGTTGTTGTATCTAGTTCAAATTTTAGACCGAGATACATCAAATTTAGTTGACCGATCTTTTCTTATATTCTCAAAGGAAAGGAGTATACAAAGTAATATATTTACTCTAAAATTAATTAGATTTCACTTTTGGATAGTAAAGAATTTTATCATTTTAAACATTAAATTAATACCAAAGAAGTATTTTACATTAATTGGTTATGAATCAAAATCAATACTTTATATTCAATCAATTTATATGTATAACAGAATTATTTTTTCCTTATAAAGAAAATACAGCACTTTAAAATTAATTTTAATAATATTATTCTTTTGACTGAATTGATAATATCATTCATGATCGATATCATTATAGGTGTACTAATGCAATATTTAGCCATATCACGTTAAAATGTTTTACAAAATTACAGTAGAGTTTTCATTTTGCAAATTTAATTAACATTTGTATTTATTTTCTAATAACTGAAAAGTGGATTGAATTCTTTTTTTGAAGCAAGTGGATTGAAATTTTAGAACACTTTTTAAAACTTTTTTATCAATGACCCGAAATATCCAGAATGATGACAATGAAATTAATATTCATGTACAAAATGACAATTCAATAAAAAATAATTTTTAATATTCATGACAAAAGCATTTTCAAAAAAGATATTGCAATCGAAACTTCAACGGAATAAAATTAGTGATTCGTTATCTAATATAAGAAAAATTGATATACATCAAATACTGAACTATATTAACAATATATTGCAAAATAAAACACCCCAAAACAGTAGTAAAATAAATTAAATTTAATTAAATAACAGAAATTCGTGAACATTTTCCCAAAAGAATTATGTTAATGTATTGAAGGTGGCTCATTTTTTGATAAAAAATTGTTCTTTTAGAATTTGTTTAGATGGTAAGTTATTAATGTATTTTAACAAGTTCCAATACTGCATGTTCAAATTATCCAAGGATTTGATCCACTGACTTGAGCCTTTTAAAAGAAAGGAGCTCTGTGGGGAGTTCCATTTCTTTTTCTTTTGCGAAAGTTGACTACAGAAGGAAGAGTATTTTCCGCTTGACTTTCTTCAGGAACTAGAGAGAAGATCTATTTCAATGGTTGTGTTGTTTTAAAGAAGAAGACATGACTCAGCAAGGGCTTATTTAAAAACGTCAATATTGCCACGTTTCAATCCCCCATGTCATCCACGTCAGCTCCAAGTTAACTCTGTTATGTAAAACTAACAGCAATGACTTCTTTAAAAAATCAATATTTTACAAGGTCTATTTTTTAATTATTTTTTTTGCAAGGGCTTAAGTGGATTCCTAGAAATTTTGCAGGGGCTTATCATATATTTAAGCCTTCATAATTCAAAGACACGCATACACAAGTTTCTTAAATTTTTAATGGCAAGTTTGCAAGTCTAAAGGTAAAGAGTAAACCTATATGTGTTTAATAGGTAAAGAGATGGAGATTCTTATGGGACAAAGAAGCATTGTGGGTTCTGATATACATATTTGACAATAGCTATGGTAGTATGTATAAATTGTTTTTCATAAACTCAAAATAAGCTCTGTTCAAAAATATCCTTGATAGGTGTGGAGTGTTTTTTCTGCTTCTCAAAGTCTTCTTATACTTTATTGATAAGTAATATCTCTTATTAATGGTCAAACTACCCACTGTCAATAGTTTTTAATTTTTTTTTTTTTGCAAAATGTGTTTCCTAAAACAAAATTTTGTCCTTTGTTTTGAAACCTAGTATTCCCACAAAATCTAAAATCTCCACTAGAGGCACAATCTCAAATTATTAATTGTGGCATTATCTGGTTTTTGCAACTAGGATATAAAGGATATACACTTCACCTTTTCTATAATTTCTCAATGTCTTATATTTTATATATTCATATTCATTTTTCTAGTATTTTCAGTACGATAAAGATTAGGGATCTAATACAATATAAGTTTAAAATAATTTTAGGGATTTATAATATCAATCATGTTTATTGTATCATTAATCTACTCTCATGTTTACAATTTTATGTTTAGTGTAAAATATGGAATACCCTTGCCCATTAATAAAATTTTCCAATCACCCCTAAAAAAAGACATGATTTTTGGATAGGGGATTCAATTTTTAAATAAGGATCTTCCTTCGTCTTCCATCATTTTCTCCAACACACAATATAATATTGGCAAGATAAGGAAGTAAGGAAGAAAGGAAAGAGGAATGAGAGAATCTAAGTCTCTTTGATCGGTGAACTGCACCATAAACTATAGTAGTTTTTTACTTAATAATTAAAAGTCATTTTCTTTTATCCATCCTAAAACCATGTGTTGTTTTTCTGGCAAAGGGAAAAATCTATATCATGCAACCTTAAATCTTTCAATTTTCAAACATTTAACCTAAACAAAAAATTAAACTTTACAAATCCACATTTGATATCCTACTTTAACCACATATGATCTAATTAGAACAATCGAAATATAATATTGAATTCTAAATAATCATTGCCCTTGTACCATAGAGAGTACCTGGAAGATAGAACCAAGATTCAGAGGCTGAGAACAAACACAAAGTTGAAAAACACGTGTCTCTGAAAGATCTCCAGAATGTTCCACCGATCATTCTTAATGGAAACACAATTCTTAGTGCTTTTCGCAATCCATATCGATAATCTTTTTCACCAATACTTCTTTCTCTCAAGGATTTATTAGAATGTTCCTTCACCTTTTATATACCCTCTAATTGAATAATGCTATCACTCTATCTTATAGAACTTTTGACCTGACTCGTGTAACACCCTCATATTTCTATCTAGTAGAAATACTAAAGTGTACCTAATGGCATACATCAGTATATAAATTTTTTGTTTGAGATATTGATTTGACCAAAAACTCTCGAATCCAAATCAAAGAGTCGTAAACATAATATAGTCAAAAGTTCAATATCCCAAAACAAGACAACAGCGGAAACGATTACATAACTCAAATACAAATTCAAGTTATAAATCGAATACAAAGATAACAAGGGTAAACATAAGTAAAACTAGAAGAACTACATCTTCAATTTCCTTCTCGAGCACGCCATCCACTCGTGCCATAAAGGATCTTCTTTCCCTGTTTTCTCGTAAAGCAACAACATTTGTAGGGTGAGATAACAAATCTCAAAGTGAGTCTTACCGTGACCCCTTACCTATCAATCGGTCCATTTATAAAACCATAATTAGTAATTCAAAAAGAATTACAACATACAATCAATCATGTGTAATCCAACAACTGAATTAAATAAGAGTTCATAGTCCGATTCTTGATGACTATGTACAACTTAAATTACTTATCTATAGTTCATAGCCCAATTCTTGATGGCTATGCACTATCCTCTTTATTAATCACTTGTGACATGTCACCAACAACCTAAGGAAGCTTGAGTGACAAAATCACAATATACACATTTAAAAGTTTTATCAATTCTAGTACATCACCAACAACACAAGGAAGCATGGGTGAACCCCAACATAGCCAATAAGTGTACAACTCTTAAAGGCGGATAGCTTTAATTTTAACATGGGGCCTAGGACCGGGCGCATGACTTCCCTCTCCTAGTGTACTAACGCATGGAGGTCGTCACCTCAATTCGATATTTCTTATATATCGTGAACGCGTGGGCGGTTTAGATGAACATAATCATCCCGAGCCAATTATAAATTAAGAAATGGAACATTTTGTTCAATTCACTTTACATATATACAACCATAACTCATTCTATGATAGGTTATAATATCAATGAATTCATGAAATCAATCCAATCAACATTTAAGTTATAAAACATTGGGTTCCCACACGCATTTCTAGGATTTACGAAATATTCGTAACATTAACCGATTTAATTCAAAACCACTTTGAACATGTATCAAAATTTCTAACGAAAATTCGCAGAGTTTCCTCCAAATATGGACATCCAAAAAATACTTACTCTGTATAACCATCCGGACAATTTACAACCACATACATAAATTCCAATCCAAAGACAAGAATTCAACACTCAAAATAATATGGTTTCTTTTTAAATTTCCAACACGCGTAATGTTTTTGTAAAATACCGCTTTTTGACTTGAAAATTTGCGAAACTCCGAATTTTGAAATCATTCAAACGTAACACAAAATAATATTTAAAATTCCCTAAACGTGAGTAAAACTCACCTCGTGTGATGAAAATCACACAAAACCGAAACTTCTTGAAGTTCAAACGATTACGAAAACCTCACGAACTCATCCCGAACTCGTTCAACCGCTTCTAAACCGAATGTATTCGGACAGCATCATCTGTGTAGTTTTTGAATGAGCATAACTTATTCAATTTCTAACCAAAACCATCCAAACGATTGCCCTAATGTAGATAATTTTGTCTATTTTCCAATGGTTCAAGTCCCACACTGATATGACAAGTATTCAGAGCGTTATGGCTAAAACAATGTGGCTGGTGCAAAATCGTTACTGTTACAAAAGTGAAACTTGTAACTAATTGTTCTCTCTTAATACACAGTCAAATCAAGTGATTCTTGTGCCTATTTCGAAGGACTTTTTGTCTACTTTCCAAAGAAACAAGAATTATTTAAAACAGAGTTCAATTGAGAACTCAAGACCTGAAAAACTGAACCTATACACAGTTTGATTTCAGAAATTTGACATAACTTGAGACACTCATAACTTGAGCTACACAACTCCAAATTTAACGAAACCAGTGCCAAAACGACCGGCGTGAAGTCTATTTTCAAAAACAATCAGAAACATAATTTTTGGATTAACCAAACAGTCCCAGTTCTAAGGAAACCGTAGCTGTGTCCAGATTTTCTAAAACAGCGAGTTTGAGACCAAATTTGCGGTTTTCGCGACTCAAAATTTACGAAACGCGAGTAATTTCGACAACCACATAAATCAATCAGTCAACACAACATAAAACAAAACCCTAAGCGAGTAAAACTCACCTATCGTGATGAAAATCACGAAAAACCGGAAGTTTACGAAGCTCACGATTCCGAAACTTCACGAACTCAACCGAAACCGATCCCAACACTTCCAAACAGCTCCCAACCGAAAAACCAGCTCCCCAACAAAAGTTCAGCTCAGCCCAAGCTTCCGAATCCGAATTTGAGCTTCAACATCCATCAATGGTGAATTTTTAAAGAGATGGAATTAGAGGTTGAAAGTGGTATCAAAAGAAAGAGAATGAAAAATGGAGTGAAATGGTACAAAAAGCCCCTTACCTAGAGTTGATTTGAGGGAGATCTTGTTGCTTCTTTCCTCTCCACATTCGCCCTTCTCTTCTCCCTCTCTCTCGGTTCCTCACTCTCTCTCTGTTTCCTTTCTTTCTTTTTCTTTCTTTCTCTTTCATACTTTACCTTTCTCTTCTTATTCTTTTAACCGTGTCCCTCTCTCTCTTTCAATTTATCAATTCTTCTCTTACTTTATTTCACACAAGTGAGGAATGAGAGAGTGTTTTGATATTTTTGTGTCTCGGAATTTCATTTAGTAGTGTGAGTGGTATAAAGACTAAAATCTAGTTCTAATTTCACTCATGAATGCATTTAAATTATATACTCAAGCAATTATAATTTGCTTTCGTGACAACCTCATATTCGTGACTTGATTTACTACCTACTTGAGTAATAAATCACTCGTTAATTTCTTGATTCGAAATTAACGAAATTAGGGATGTTACAATGCATGTGACATCCGGTGACGAGGGCGGGGAGTGATCGCCGATGCCCAAAAAGGTGGCATGGCAAAGAGCGGCTCCTGGCAGCTTCAAAGCGAAGGGGCGCGTGAATGAACCGAATACGCACCGGAATGAGAGGATCCCGAGGTGTGCGGTATGGATTTATGCTGATTGAAGGAAGACTTAAAAGAATTGATTTGGACTACCTATGCCAACAAGGTGCATCTTCTTTTCGGGAGCCCATCCCATAAGAACTCCATAGTTAAGCGTGCTTGGCTTGGAGTAGTAGTGGGATGGGTGACCTTCTGGGAAGTTTTCTGGAAAACATGCAAGTGAGGACAAAGCATGCTGAAAAGACTCGTGTTGGTTTGTGGGGACAGTCGACACTTCTAGAAGCAGTCTGGGATGTTACAACTCGTCATATAAATTTAATAAATAAAAAGCTAATCCCACTGTTACAGAATATAAACAAATTTTAGACCAGATACATCAAATTTCGTTGACCAGTCTTTTCTTATATTCTGTAAAGGAGGGAGTATACAAAGTAATATATTTACTCTAAAATTAATTAGATTTCACTTTTGGATAGTAAAGAATTTTATCATTTTAAACATTAAATTAATACCAAAGAAGTATTTTACATTATTGGTTATGAATCAAAATCAATACTTTATATTCAATCAATTTATATGTATAACAAAATTATTTTTTCCTTATAAAGAAAATACAACACTTTAAAATTAATTTTAATAATATTATTCTTTTGACTGCATTGATAATATCATTCATGATCGATATCATTATAGGTGTACTAATGCAATATTTAGCCATATCACGTTAAAATGTTTTACAAAATTACAGTAGAGTTTTCATTTTGCAAATTTAATTAACATTTGTATTTATTTTCTAATAAATGAAAAGTGGATTGAATTTTTTTTTTGAAGCAAGTGGATTGAAATTTTAAAACACTTTTTAAAACTTTTTTATCAATGACCCGAAATATCCAGAATGACGACAATGAAATTAATATTCATGTACAAAATGACAATTCAATAAAAAATTATTTTTAATATTCATGACAAAAGCATTTTCAAAAAAGATATTGCAATCGAAACTTCAACGGAATAAAATTAGTGATTCGTTATCTAATATAAGAAAAATTGATATACATCAAATACTAAACTATATTAACAATATACTGCAAAATAAAACACCCCAAAACAGTAGTAAAATAAATCAAATTTAATTAAATAACAGAAATTCGTGAACATTTTCCCAAAAGAATTATGTTAATGTATTGAAGGTGGCTCATTTTTTGATAAAAAATTGTTCTTTTAGAATTTGTATAGATGGTAAGTTATTAATGTATTTTAACAAGGTATATTTTAAAGTATATATCTTTTAAGTTAATAAATTTCTAAAATATGTTTCTTACTTATTCGTTAGGGATGTCAAAATGGATGGATTGAATGAATATGGATTTGGATTATAATTGATGAATCAGAAATATCTATTTAAAAATTTATACCTATTAGGATTGTACCCGAAAAATCCAATCCAATCCATCTATTGACTAAAAAAATCCATCCAATCCATCTATTAACAATTTTTTTATGGATGGATATCTAATCCATCCACTAATACCTTTAAAACATAAAAATATCATTTAATAAAAAACATATATTTTACTAATTCATAATTGGCATAAATACATGATAAGCCCCTGCAAAATTGCGAGGAATCCACTTAAGCCCCTGCAAAAAATAAATAAATTAAAATAGCCTTTGTAAAATATTGACGTTTTTAAAGAAGCCCTTACTGTTAGTTTTACATAACAGAGTTAACTTGGAGCTGACGTGGATGACATGCGGGATTGAAACGTGGCAATATTGACGTTTTTAAATAAGCCCTTGCTGAGTCATGTCTTCATCTTTAAAACAACACAACCATTGAAACAGATCTTCTCTCTAGTTCCTGAAGAAAGTCAGGCGGAAATAATCCTCCTTCGGTAGTCAATTTTCGAAAAAGAAAAAGAAAGGGAACTCCCCACATAGCTCCTTTCTCTTAAGAGGCTCAAGTCAGTGGATCAAATCCTTGGATAATTTGAATATGCAGTATTGGAACTTCTTAAAGTTTTATTTATATTATAAGACAACAAGTCTATTTTTCATGTTAGATCAGAAATATTTTGGATTCTACTAGTGATTAAGAGGAATTTACTTGTTGTGAATCTACAAGTGAAACTACACTATGTCCAAAATATTTCTAAACTAACATGAAAAATTGACCTACTGACTTATAATATAAATAAAACTTTAAGAAGTTCCAATACTGCATGTTCAAATTATCCAAGGATTTGATTCACTGACTTGAGCGTTTTAAAGGAAAGGAGCTCTGTGGGGAGTTCCATTTCTTTTTCTTTTGCGAAAATTGACTACAGAAGGAAGAGTATTTTCCGCTTGACTTTCTTCAGGAACTAGAGAGAAGATCTATTTCAATGGTTGTGTTGTTTTAAAGAAGAAGACATGACTCAGCAAGGGCTTATTTAAAAACGTCAATATTGCCACGTTTCAATCCCCCATGTCATCCACGTCAGCTCCAAGTTAACTCTGTTATGTAAAACTAACAGCAATGACTTCTTTAAAAACATCAATATTTTACAAGGTCTATTTTTTAATTATTTTTTTTGCAAGGGCTTAAGTGGATTCCTAGAAATTTTGCAGGGGCTTATCATATATTTAAGCCTTCATAATTCAAAGACACGCATACACAAGTTTCTTAAATTTTTAATGGCAAGTTTGCAAGTCTAAAGGTAAAGAGTAAACCTATATGTGTTTAATAGGTAAAGAGATGGAGATTCTTATGGGACAAAGAAGCATTGTGGGTTCTGATATACATATTTGACAATAGCTATGGTAGTATGTATAAATTGTTTTTCATAAACTCAAAATAAGCTCTATCCAAAAATATCCTTGATAGGTGTGGAGTGTTTTTTCTGCTTCTCAAAGTCTTCTTATACTTTATTGATAAGTAATATCTCTTATTAATGGTCAAACTACCCACTGTCAATAGTTTTTAACTTTTTTTTTTTTTTTTTTTGCAAAATGTGTTTCCTAAAACAAAATTTTGTCCTTTGTTTTGAAACCTAGGATTCCCACAAAATCTAAAATCTCCACTAGAGGCACAATCTCAAATTATTAATTGTGGCATTATCTGGTTTTTGCAACTAGGATATAAAGGATATACACTTCACCTTTTCTATAATTTCTCAATGTCTTATATTTTATATATTCATATTCATTTTTCTAGTATTTTCAGTACGATAAAGATTAGGGATCTAATACAATATAAGTGTAAAATAATTTTAGGGATTTATAATATCAATCATGTTTATTGTATCATTAATCTACTCTCATGTTTACAATTTTATGTTTAGTGTAAAATATGGAATACCCTTGCCCATTAATAAAATTTTCCAATCACCCCCGCCCCCCCTAAAAAAAGACATGATTTTTGGATAGGGGGATTCAATTTTTTAAATAAGGATCTTCCTTCGTCTTCCATCATTTTCTCCAACACACAATATAATATTGGCAAGATAAGGAAGTAAGGAAGAAAGGAAAGAGGAATGAGAGAATCTAAGTCTCTTTGACCGGTGAACTGCATCATAAACTATAGTAGTTTTTTACTTAATGATTAAAAGTCATTTTCTTTTATCCATCCTAAAACCATGTGTTGTTTTTCTGGCAAAGGGAAAAATCTATATCATGCAACCTTAAATCTTTCAATTTTCAAACATTTAACCTAAACAAAAAATTAAACTTTACAAATCCACATTTGATATCCTACTTTAACCACATATGATCTAATTAGAACAATCGAAATATAATATTGAATTGTAAATAATCATTGCCCTTGTACCATAGAGAGTACCTGGAAGATAGAACCAAGATTCAGAGGCTGAGAACAAACACAAAGTTGAAAAACACGTGTCTCTGAAAGATCTCCAGAATGTTCCACCAGATCATTCTTAATGGAAACACAATTCTTAGTGCTTTCGCAATCCATATCAGATAATCTTTTTCAGCCAATACTTCTTTCTCTCAAGGATTTATTAGAATGTTCCTTCACCTTTTATATACCCTCAAATTGAATAATGCTATCACTCTATCTTATAGAACTTTTGACCTGACTCGTCATATAAATTTAATAAATAAAAAGCTAATCCCACTGTTACAGAATATAAACAAAAATTGGTTAATGAAAGTTGTTGTATCTAGTTCAAATTTTAGACCAGATACATCAAATTTCGTTGACCAGTCTTTTCTTATATTCTGTAGAGGAGGGTGTATACAAAGTAATATATTTACTCTAAAATTAATTAGATTTCACTTTTGGATAGTAAAGAATTTTATCATTTTAAACATTAAATTAATACCAAAGAAGTATTTTACATTAATTGGTTATGAATCAAAATCAATACTTTATATTCAATCAATTTATATGTATAACTGAATTATTTTTTCCTTATAAAGAAAATACAGCACTTTAAAATTAATTTTAATAATATTATTCTTTTGACTGAATTGATAATATCATTCATGATCGATATCATTATAGGTGTACTAATGCAATATTTAGCCATATCACGTTAAAATGTTTTACAAAATTACAGTAGAGTTTTCATTTTGCAAATTTAATTAACATTTGTATTTATTTTCTAATAAATGAAAAGTGGATTGAATTTTTTTTTTGAAGCAAGTGGATTGAAATTTTAAAACACTTTTTAAAACTTTTTTATCAATGACCCGAAATATCCAGAATGATGACAATGAAATTAATATTCATGTACAAAATGACAATTCAATAAAAAATTATTTTTAATATTCATGACAAAAGCATTTTCAAAAAAGATATTGCAATCGAAACTTCAACGGAATAAAATTAGTGATTCGTTATCTAATATAAGAAAAATTGATATACATCAAATACTGAACTATATTAACAATATACTGCAAAATAAAACACCCCAAAACAGTAGTAAAATAAATCAAATTTAATTAAATAACAGAAATTCGTGAACATTTTCCCAAAAGAATTATGTTAATGTATTGAAGGTGGCTCATTTTTTGATAAAAAATTGTTCTTTTAGAATTTGTTTAGATGGTAAGTTATTAATGTATTTTAACAAGGTATATTTTAAAGTATATATCTTTTAAGTTAATAAATTTCTAAAATATGTTTCTTACTTATTCGTTAGGGATGTCAAAATGGATGGATTGAATGAATATGGATTTGGATTTGGATTATAATTGATGAATCAGAAATATCTATTTAAAAATTTATACCTATTAGGATTGTACCCGAAAAATCCAATCCAATCCATCTATTGACTAAAAAAATCCATCCAATCCATCTATTAACAATTTTTTTATGGATGGATATCTAATCCATCCACTAATACCTTTAAAACATAAAAATATCTTTTAATAAAAAACATATATTTTACTAATTCATAATTGGCATAAATACATGATAAGCCCCTGCAAAATTGCGAGGAATCCACTTAAGCCCCTGCAAAAAAAAAAATTAAAATAGCCTTTGTAAAATATTGACGTTTTTAAAAGAAGCTTCATCGTTAGTTTTACATAATGAGTTAACTTGAGGCCGAGCGTGGATGACATGCGGGATTGAA
The DNA here is from genome assembly GCA_020916435.1 of Oxytropis ochrocephala. Taxonomy (NCBI): domain Eukaryota; kingdom Viridiplantae; phylum Streptophyta; class Magnoliopsida; order Fabales; family Fabaceae; genus Oxytropis; species Oxytropis ochrocephala. The sequence goes on from CM037093.1 coordinate 18,845,628, forward strand.
ACGTGGCAATATTGACGTTTTTAAATAAGCCCTTGCTGAGTCATGTCTTCTTCTTTAAAACAACACAACCATTGAAACAGATCTTCTCTCTAGTTCCTGAAGAAAGTCAGGCGGAAATAATCCTCCTTCTGTAGTCAATTTTCGCAAAAGAAAAAGAAAGGGAACTCCCCACATAGCTCCTTTCTCTTAAGAGGCTCAAGTCAGTGGATCAAATCCTTGAATAATTTGAATATGCAGTATTGGAACTTCTTAAAGTTTTATTTATATTATAAGACAACAAGTCTATTTTTCATGTTAGATCAGAAATATTTTGGATTCTACAAGTGATTAAGAGGAATTTACTTGTTGTGAATCTACAAGTGAAACTACACTATGTCCAAAATATTTCTAAACTAACATGAAAAATAGACCTACTGACTTATAATATAAATAAAACTTTAAGAAGTTCCAATACTGCATGTTCAAATTATCCAAGGATTTGATCCACTGACTTGAGCCTTTTAAAAGAAAGGAGCTCTGTGGGGAGTTCCATTTCTTTTTCTTTTGAGAAAATTGACTACAGAAGGAAGAGTATTTTCCGCTTGACTTTCTTCAGGAACTAGAGAGAAGATCTATTTCAATGGTTGTGTTGTTTTAAAGAAGAAGACATGACTCAGCAAGGGCTTATTTAAAAACGTCAATATTAATGCGTTTCAATCCCCATGTCATCCACGCTACTCCAAGTTAACTCTGTTATGTAAAACTAACAAACAATGACTTCTTTAAAACATCAATATTTTACAAGGTCTATTTTTAATTATTTTTTTGCAAGGGCTTAAGTGGATTCCTAGAAATTTTATGAGGGCTTATCATATATTTAAGCCTTCATAATTCAAAGACACGCATACACAAGTTTCTTAAATTTTTAATGGCAAGTTTGCAAGTCTTAAGGTAAAGAGTAAACCTATATGTGTTTAATAGGTAAAGTGATGGAGATTCTTAAGGACAAAGAAGCATTGTGGGTTCTGATATACATATTTGACAATAGCTATGGTAGTATGTATAAATTGTTTTTCATAAACTCAAAATAAGTTCTGTTCAAAAATATCCTTGATAGGTGTGAAGTGTTTTTTCTACTTCTCAAAGTCTTCTTATACTTTATTGATAAGTAATATCTCTTATTAATGGTCAAACTACCCACTGTCAATAGTTTTTTATTTTTTTTTTTGCAAAATCTGTTTCTTAAAACAAAATTTTGTCCTTTGTTTTGAAACCTAGACAAAATCTAAAATCTCCCACTAGAGGCACAATCTCAAATTATTAATTGTGGCGTTATCTAGTTTTTGCAACTAGGATATAAAGGATATACACTTCACCTTTTCTATAATTTCTCAATGTCTTATATTTTATATATTCATATTCATTTTTCTAGTATTTTCAGTACGATAAAGATTAGGGATCTAATACAATATAAGTGTAAAATAATTTTACGGATTTATAATATCATTCATGTTTATTGTATAATTAATCTACTCTCATGTTTACAATTTTATGTTTAGTGTAAAATATGGAATACCCTTGCCCATTAATAAAATTTTCCAATCACCCCCCTAAAAAAAGACATGATTTTTGGATAGGGGGATTCAATTTTTTAAATAAGGATCTTCCTTCGTCTTCCATCATTTTTCTCCATCACACAATATAATATTGGCAAGATAAGGAAGTAAGGAAGAAAGGAAAGAGGAATGAGAGAATCTAAGTCTCTTTGTAGGTGAACTGCATCATAAACTATAGTAGTTTTTTACTTAATGACTAAAAGTCGTTTTCTTTTATCCATCCTAAAACCATGTGTTGTTTTTCTGGCAAAGGGAAAAATCTATATCATGCAACCTTAAATCTTTCAATTTTCAAACATTTAACCTAAACAAAAAATTAAACTTTACAAAACCACATTTGATATCCTACTTTAAGCACATATGATCTAATTAGAACAATCGAAATATAATATTGAATTGTAAATAATCATTGCCCTTGTACCATAGAGAGTACCTGGAAGATAGAACCAAGATTCAGAGGTTGAGAACAAACACAACAATGAAAAACATGTGTCTCTGAAACATCTCCAGAATGTTCCACCAGATCATTCTTAATGGAAACACAATTCTTAGTGCTTTCGCAATCCATATCAGATAATCTTTTTCAGCCAATACTTCTTTCTCTCAAGGATTTATTAGAATGTTCCTTCACCTTTTTTATACCCTCTAATTGAATAATGCTATCACTCTATCTTATAGAACTTTTGACCTGACTCGTCATATAAGTTTAATAAATAAAAAGCTAATCCCACTGTTACAGAATATAAACAAAAATTGGTTAATGAAAGTTGTTGTATCTAGTTCAAATTTTAGACCGGATACATCAAAATTTCGTTGACGATCTTTTCTTATATTCGTAAATGAGGAGTATACAAAGTAATATATTTACTCTAAAATTAATTAGATTTCACTTTTGGATAGTAAAGAATTTTATCATTTTAAACATTAAATTAATACCAAAGAAGTATTTTACATTAATTGGTTATGAATCAAAATCAATACTTTATATTCAATCAATTTATATGTATAATAGAATTATTTTTTCCTTATAAAGAAAATACAGCACTTTAAAATTAATTTTAATAATATTATTCTTTTGATTGAATTGATAATATCATTCATGATCGATATCATTATAGGTGTACTAATGCAATATTTAGCCATATCACGTTAAAATGTTTTACAAAATTACAAGAGAGTTTTCATTTTGCAAATTTAATTAACATTTGTATTTATTTTCTAATAAATGAAAATGGATATGAAAAGTGGATTGAAATTTTAAAACACTTTTTAAAACTTTTTTATCAATGACCGAATTATCGAATGATGACAATGAAATTAATATTCATGTACAAAATGACAATTCAATAAAAATTATTTTAATATTCATGACAAAAACATTTTCAAAAAGATATTGCAATCGAAACTTCAACGGAATAAAATTAGTGATTCATTATCTAATATAAGAAAAATTGATATACATCAAATCTTGAACTATATTAACAATATATTGCAAAATAAAACACCCCAAAACAGTAATAAAATAAATCAAATTTAATTATATAACAGAAATTTGTGAACTTTTCCCAAAAGAATTATGTTAATGTATTGAAGGTGGCTCATTTTTGATAAAAATTGGTTCTTTTATAATTTGTTTAGATGGTAAGTTATTAATGTATTTTAACAAGGTATATTTTAAAGTATATATCTTTTAAGTTAAAAAATTTCTAAAATATGTTTCTTACTTATTCGTTAGGGATGTCAAAATGGATGGATTGAATGAATGGATTTGGATTTGGATTATAATTGATGAATCGAAATATCCATTTAAAAATTTATACCTATTAGGATTGTACCGAAAAATCCAATCCAATCCATCTATTGACTAAAAAAATCCATCCAATCAATCTATTAACAATTTTTTTATGGATGGATATCTAATCCATCCACTAATACCTTTAAAACATAAAAATATCTTTTAATAAAAACATATATTTTTAATTATTAATTGGCATAAATACATGATAGCCCCTGCAAAATTGCGAGAATCACTTAAGCCCCTGCAAAAAAAAAAATAAATTAAAATACCCTTTGTAAAATATTGGCGTTTTTAAGAAAGCGTTATCGTTAGTTTTACATATGAGTTAACTTGGAGCTGACGTGGATGACATGCGGGATTGAAACGTGGCAATATTGACGATTTTAAATAAGCCCTTGCTGAGTCATGTCTTCTTCTTTAAAACAACACAACCATTGAAACAGATCTTCTCTCTAGTTCCTGAAGAAAGTCAAGCGGAAAATAATCCTCCTTCTGTAGTCAATTTTCGCAAAAGAAAAAGAAAGGGAACTCCCCACATAGCTCCTTTCTTTTAAGAGGCTCAAGTCAGTGGATCAAATCCTTGGATAATTTGAATATGCAGTATTGGAAATTCTTAAAGTTTTATTTATATTATAAGACAACAAGTCTATTTTTCATGTTAGATCAGAAATATTTTGCATTCTACAATTGATTAAGAGAAATTTACTTGTTGTGAATCTACAAGTGAAACTACACTATGTCCAAAATATTTCTAAACTAACATGAAAAATAGACCTGCTGACTTATAATATAAATAAAACTTTAAGAAGTTCCAATACTGCATGTTCAAATTATCCAAGGATTTGATCCACTGACTTGAGCCTCTTAAAAGAAAGGAGCTCTATGGGGAGTTCCATTTCTTTTTCTTTTGCGAAAATTGAATACTGAAGGAAGAGTATTTTCCGCTTGACTTTCTTCAGGAACTAGAGAGAAGATCTATTTTAATGGTTGTGTTGTTTTAAAGAAGAAGAAGACATGACTCAGCAAGGGCTTATTTAAAAACGTCAATATTGCCACGTTTCAATCCCCCATGTCATCCACGTCAGCTCCAAGTTAACTCTGTTATGTAAAACTAACAGCAATGACTTCTTTAAAAACATCAATATTTTACAAGGGCTATTTTAATTATTTTTTTTTGCAGGGGCTTAAGTGGATTCCTAGAAATTTTGCAGGGGCTTATCATATATTTAAGCCTTCATAATTCAAAGACACGCATACACAAGTTTCTTAAATTTTTAATGGCAAGTTTGCAAGTCTAAAGGTAAAGAGTAAACCTATATGTGTTTAATAGGTAAAGTGATGGAGATTCTTAGGGACAAAGAAGCATTGTGGGTTCTGATATACATATTTGACAATAGCTATGGTAGTATGTATAAATTGTTTTTCATAAACTCAAAATAAGCTCTGTTCAAAAATATCCTTGATAGGTGTAGAGTGTTTTTTCTACTTCTCAAAGTCTTCTTATACTTTATTGATAAGTAATATCTCTTATTAATGGTCAAACTACCCACTGTCAATAGTTTTTTAATTTTTTTTTTTTGCAAAATCTGTTTCTTAAAACAAAATTTTGTCCTTTGTTTTGAAACCTAGACAAAATCTAAAATCTCCCACTAGAGGCACAATCTCAAATTATTAATTGTGGCGTTATCTTGTTTTTGCAACTAGGATATAAAGGATATACACTTCACCTTTTATATAATTTCTCAATGTCTTATATTTTATATATTCATATTCATTTTTCTAGTATTTTCAGTACGATAAAGATTAGAGATCTAATACAATATAAGTGTAAAATAATTTTACGGATTTATAATATCATTCATGTTTATTGTATAATTAATCTACTCTCATGTTTACAATTTTATGTTTAGTGTAAAATATGGAATACCCTTGCCCATTAATAAAATTTTCCAATCACCCCCGCCCCCCCTAAAAAAAGACATGATTTTTGGATAGAGGGATTCAATTTTTTAAATAAGGATCTTCCTTCGTCTTCCATCATTTTTCTCCATCACACAATATAATATTGGCAAGATAAGGAAGTAAGGAAGAATGGAAAGAGGAATGAGAGAATCTAAGTCTCTTTGACTGGTGAACTGCATCATAAACTATAGTAGTTTTTTACTTAATGACTAAAAGTCGTTTTCTTTTATCCATCCTAAAACCATGTGTTGTTTTTCTGGCAAAGGGAAAAATCTATATCATGCAACCTTAAATCTTTCAATTTTCAAACATTTAACCTAAACAAAAAATTAAACTTTACAAAACCACATTTGATATCCTACTTTAAGCACATATGATCTAATTAGAACAATCGAAATATAATATTGAATTGTAAATAATCATTGCCCTTGTACCATAGAGAGTACCTGGAAGATAGAACCAAGATTCAGAGGTTGAGAACAAACACAACAATGAAAAACATGTGTCTCTGAAACATCTCCAGAATGTTCCCCCGGATCATTCTTAATGGAAGCACAATTCTTAGTGCTTTCGCAATCCATATCAGATAATCTTTTTCAGCCAATACTTCTTTCTCTCAAGGATTTATTAGAATGTTCCTTCACCTTTTTTATACCCTCTAATTGAATAATGCTATCACTCTATCTTATAGAACTTTTGACCTGACTCGTCATATAAATTTAATAATAAAAAGCTAATCCCACTGTTATAGAATATAAACAAAAATTGGTTAATGAAAGTTGTTGTATCTAGTTCAAATTTTAGACCAGATACATCAACTTTCGTTGACCCGTCTTTTCTTATATTCTGTAAATGAGGGAGTATACAAAGTAATATATTTACTCTAAAATTAATTAGATTTCACTTTTGGATAGTAAAGAATTTTATCATTTTAAACATTAAATTAATACCAAAGAAGTATTTTACATTAATTGGTTATGAATCAAAATCAATACTTTATATTCAATCAATTTATATGTATAACAGAATTATTTTTTCCTTATAAAGAAAATACGGCACTTTAAAATTAATTTTAATAATATTATTCTTTTGACTGAATTGATAATATCATTCATGATCGATATCATTATAGGTGTACTAATGCAATATTTAGCCATATCACGTTAAAATGTTTTACAAAATTACAGTAGAGTTTTCATTTTGCAATTTAATTAACATTTGTATTTATTTTCTAATAAATGAAAAGTGGATTGAAATTTTAAAACACTTTTTTAAACTTTTTTTTATCAATGACCCGAAATCTCCAGAATGATGACAATGAAATTAATATTCATGTACAAAATGACAATTCAATAAAAAATTATTTTAATATTCATGAAAAAAACATTTTCAAAAAATATATTGCAATCGAAACTTCAACGGAATAAAATTAGTGATTCATTATCTAATATAATAAAAATTGATATAAATCAAATACTGAACTATATTAACAATATACGGCAAAATAAAACACCCCAAAACAGTAATAAAATAAATCAAATTTAATTATATAACAGAAATTTGTGAACATTTTTCCAAAAGAATTATGTTAATGTATTGAAGGTGGCTCATTTTTTGATAAAAAATGGTTCTTTTAGAATTTGTTTAGATGGTAAGTTATTAATGTATTTTAACAAGGTATATTTTAAAGTATATATCTTTTAAGTTAAAAAATTTCTAAAATATGTTTCTTACTTATTCGTTAGGGATGTCAAAATGGATGGATTGGATGGATATGGATTTGGGTTATAATTGATGAATCGGAAAAATCCATTTAAAAATTTATACCTAATAGGATTGTACCCGAAAAATCCAATCCAATCCATCTATTGACTAAAAAAATCCATCCAATCAATCTATTAACAATTTTTTTTATGTATGGATATCTAATCTATCCACTAATACCTTTAAAACATAAAAATATCTTTTAATAAAAAACATATATTTTTATATTTAAAAATTTATATATATATATATATATATATATATATATATATATTTATTTAAGCAACAATTTATATATATATATATATATAATAAATAATATATATTTGTTGTCGTCAAACTCTTAGGTCCTAGCCGTGGTGTCGGCCAGAGGTTTGGAGAGTCTTTGATTCCTCGTTCTTCAAGCAATTGCGCCGAGGAGGGAACTCTGCTCCTCGACTATGGGTTTTCCGACTCCTCTAGAAAAGGTCAGGCAAAGTGAGAATGGGACGCGAGTGTTGGATTATTACGGCTAATGCATAAAGTAAAGATAAAAAAGTGCGATAAAGGAAGATAAATTTAAATAAATTTAGCGTTTAATTGGTTGATGTGTGTTCTTTACATTCTACTCTATTGCTATAAATATACACAGGATCTTGTCGGCCACTATGCTAGCCAACATTTGCCCACCGTCGGATTTATCTAAGATCAACGGCTCTCATCGATTCATAGGCCCTCAACGCAGCTGAGTAACTACCCACGATCCGCATTGGCGCGACTAGGGGGTAAGTGCTTGTTGCTCCATGTTCTCCGGCCTCGCGCTCTTCCGCTTGAACTTCAACCACTCCTACGTTCTATCTTCGCGCCACGTTCTGACTTCCAAGCAATTCCCGCCTTACTTCGGCCACACGGTGGCTCGGCTGCTCTAACCCTCCTTAGGTAATGGCTTTAGGCAACCCGAGCCACCTCGGCCTTGGCACTCTATAGGCTGGGGCAATTACTTTCCCTCGACTTTGCTCATGGGTCCTCGGGCGTAGCGCTCCCTCGGGGGGTTTTGTCTTCCAATATGCCCTGAGGACCTCCTTTTGACTTTACTCTTTTATGGCAAATCCCCTTTTTGGGTCTTGTCGAGTGGCTTGCCTTCATACCATATCTCCTTTGTCCTCTCTTAGTCCTCCGCCTACGACTTACTTATTTTTGAGTGTTAACAATATTATATTATATAATGTAAATAATATATGTGGTGGCCGTAGGTGGCGGCCGGCGGCAGAGCTCCGGTCCCCGATGGTGGTTCCCGTAGAGGCACACCAGTGGTCGGCGGCGGCGCTCCAACAGTCCACGATGGCCGGCGGTGGCCACGGTGATGGCTTATATATACACACACACACACATATATATATATATATATATATATATATATATATATATATATAGTTTCTGATTTTTTTTTAAAAAAATTTGGAAATTTTTTGTATCTAAAAAAACATTTTAAACTGAAAAGTTTCTTTTAAAATTTTTGGTTAAAAAATATTTTTTATACTTATCTAATGAATATTGGTTTTTTAGTTATTGTAATACAATGGATTTAAAAAAACCCATACTTCTTCCAACCCCGAGCTACTCACTGGAAACCCCCTAAACGCGTGAAAAGACACAAATACACTTAATGAAACACGTGTTTTTAATTTTTTTTAAGATAAAGATGGTTCGGAGCACAGCCGGCCGAACCTTTGAAATCTTCACTTTGTTTCTACGACTGTGTTGTTAATTTACCTCCATTAAATGCCATAAGGAAACAAGATCCAAATAAACTAGCGTCATCACCCGCGCGATGCGCGGGGTCCGCTAGTATCGACGATCAGTACAAGATAGCATGGATGGATCTAAAAATGCTAGTTAATTTTTTTATAATAGTAGATAAAGTATAATTAAGAATCAAATATTGCATATAAAAAGTGCATAACAAAACTTAGAAATATTGTTATTAGGACAACACAATAAGAAGTTTCCAAAAAAAAAGTACAACACAATAAGAAGTTTCCAAAAAAAAAAGTACAACACAATCATCCAACACGAGCGTAAAAAAAAAAAAGTCTTAAACACGTGGTACAAAGTCTTAAACATGATTAACACATCAAAGTCTTAAACATGATAAGACATGACTCAATCATCCAAATTAATCACAATTTGGTTTTAAGTTTGCTCCAAGAAAATTAGATTCAGGATGTTGAATTTGAAGAGGTTGAGGTTGACTACAAATCATTCTAAGAAGATGATTACTTGACATTAGCACATGGATCACTTCCCGAAGACAACCACCTTTTAGAAACTGCTATGAGCAGAACTAATAGATGAAGAGCAAAATCAGTAGCTATACTTGATTGGAAGAGGTATATATTGTTAGAGATTGAAAGATCCTTGCTTGTGAGAAGGAAGTTGATACTTGTGTTGTTCCAATATAGAACTCCTAAAACACATGGGTAACAATGAAGCATTGCAATTCCAAACACAATGAGAAACTTTAGAGTCATAAAGCTCTGAAAAGTATAGAACTTACCAAAAAGAGATGTATAAACTTTACCACAAAAAACATGCCTCGAAATAATGCAAGTACACGTAACTCATCCTATTCTATTATGCAACAATGCAAGTGTGCTCAATGTGCTTCTTAAAAGACATGTCCTAGCTTGGAAAAATTGCCCTTGTATAATTTAGCTAACTAATAATACTTGCTAACAATCATAGAACTTCGTAGGATGTCACTTTCAACCAAATCAGAATACATAATGAATAAATCTCAAAAAAAAAAAAAGAATACATAATGAATAGGAAAACTTGAAGAGTGAAAGAAATTTCCCTCTAAACTTCACCACAAAAAGATATATGGTTGAAAAGTAAATGCAATTAACATGCAGAAACACATTCTGGCTTTAAACTAAGAGCCTTGATCAATACGGGAAACATTCAAGTTAACTGCAGATGTTTATAATACAGTTGATAAAGAGCAGCATTCTCAAAGCATACAACTCTCTTTTGAAGCCAACTAAAATATGTACACATGCAATAGCACCGAAATCACCAAATGGATATCTCATTGGCTTACAATCAGTTCCTTGTTCCTTACACGTAGCGAGAGCACACACAATGACTTTCCTTATTCTACGCTATGACGCCTATTTTGATACATATATTGAAGAAATCCCCGCCCAAAGAAATACTCCACAAAGCCATGCGAAACAATTATCTAAACTCATCGATGAAGTCGACTAGTGATTATGGCGATTCTCAATGGAGTCGAGAATCTTAAGGAACCTCCCTAAAATCACATTGCATTGCCTTCTCCTACAACTTTGCTGCAAATCATTACCTCAGGACATCATAAGAAAGGAAATGTGTCTATCATGCAAAAAACTCTTTGGAACCAAGACATAAAAAGCAAGGAGAATGGAAAAGTAATAAATGAGTATTAAACATCCAAATCCTATATCCAAAGTGAAATGTCTTGAGAAAAAAATCATAAAAACCATAAAAATAACAATGCCATGCTAAGCACATCTTAATTGAAGATAAATACTAAATCAAGTAAAATATCTTATCAGCAATATAAAGGCAATCAATTAAAAGGACACCACATTGTTCATCACGATGCTCATCGGATGCAATTATCATGTAGTAACAAAAACACAAACTTAATGCAAGAAAATAGTAAAGTAATAGGAAAACATTAGAGGTAAATTCTTGAATTAAGCACCACATTATATTTTAGAAATAACGATAATCAAACTAAGAACTTAAAATTTACAAATTACAATCAAACTTAAAATTCAAACAACAAATTTACCTTGCCTTAAACAATAAAAATTAGCAGTTGCCTTGCCACCATCATTAACTTGATCATTCAAGTGAATTATTATTGAATACTCTACATTCCCATGATTAACATGATGCTGTGGATATTCTACCTTATAATTGAATTCTCTACATCATTAACTCATGATTCTGCACTCAATGGAGCGGTAATACCTTATGATACTCTACCTAGTCTTCAACAAAGCCCATATTTGCCATCATCTTTGATCCAAACCCTTTTTTATGGTTTTCAAAATTACCAATTTCTTTGGTGAGTCTTTCTGAAGTTCCAATTCCCTTGGTATGCTTTTCAGAATTCCACACCCAAATCAAGTGATTTGAGCCTTTTGATAACCTCGAGAACTGTCACGCTCTGCCAAAACTCATATGAATAAAATATTCTTGAAAAGAATAACCCATAAAATCAAGTTGTGTAGAAAAATAACCATATGGAGGATAATATAAATCTAACTAAGCAAAATTACACAATTCGAATTCCTTTTAAATATGGTTGTGGATATATATACCTGTTTATATATACCTATTTCCTGACCTGAATGAACAATAAATAGCAAGAAAACACATTTCCTGTTACATATAAAAAGTAATAGAAAACAATGTTATTTTCTTTCAAATTTCGATCCAAATAAGCGATTTTAGTAATAAACAAACTAATGCTAATGAAAATGAAACTCACACTTTCTACATTGCCCCAAGATTAGATTTCATTTATTTGAATATCAATGGCCTTTTTTTGTTAATGTGGCCTCAGAAGCTGCTAATATGGCGTGAAGCAATTATAGATGGTCTTTGATCCATCAAATTAACATCTGCAAACAAAACTCACTTTGATTCATGTTCAATCTCTTTATATAAATTTCATTACTGAAAAATGAAAATTACCTTTGAGCATGGTCACAAAGTGTTCTGTTGCTTGAGTGACTATTTTTCTGGTCTAGATCCAATGCAGAGCTTACCGTGAGCCTTCTCCATTCGCACCACCACCCACAAGTGGTCTTTTCGCCCATAACTCCACAAACATAATTCTTTAAAACCTATAATAACATTAACATTTCATGAGTTTAGTATGGTAGACCTACAAAAATAGATGCTTTTAATGAAATCTATGCATACCAAAAAAGCTTAAGCGGGATCCTAATAGTGTTTAGATTCGAACATCCAATACTACCCATACCGGAAATGAACGCCTCTAATGACTCCATCATGCTCATCAAATCTATCAATCAAGGTCCCTATCTCGTAATCCCATAGCCATTTGGATCACACCACCTGTGAAGACACGCAAGTATCCATGGTCTTTTTGTGTGAAAACTCGATCCCTTGATCCGTTACTTTTCCGTCTCGAACTTGGTCAACATCTTCCTCAATCACAACCTCTCCTGCGCACGATCCAATCAAAATCATCACAAATTCTCATTTCTAATAGCTCAACATTTAAATCACGAGAATCACGTGCCAAAACACACACATACAAAAGCAGAGAAAAGAAAAAGGTTCTTTTGCATCAAAGTGGTGAACGAAGCATCTCAGAAATTAACATGAAAACACAAAAACACCCCTATTCTACACCAAGCCTGACATTTCTTCGAACACCACATAAGCAATATTCATATCAGATTGAAACCCTCCCTTATTTTAAAATTTCACATAAAGGGAATAGAAGGGAAAGGAAGAAGAAGAAAAGACCAACAGAGAGAAAGATATTGCAGGAAAAAATTAAAACAAACCTGAAGTAGCATCCCTTTGATCTCGTTCTTTCTCTCGTCCCACCGTGTTAACACCACCACATCTCGACCAGCGCCTCCACGATCTCTCTCACCGCCGTGTTTCTCCCTCAGCACCGCACCTCCATTCTATATCTATCATCGATGAGTAGAAGCTTGTGATCAGACGTACGCAACCACACTCCATCCCTCCTCGTACTGCTCTTCCAACCCCCATCGCATTCCACTTCCTACGTCGTCGCCGTGCTCCACCTAATCGCCACCGTACCTTTCCCTCATCTCTCGCAACCCCCATCTCTCTTTCTTATTCTCTTTACTCCTACCATTGTTTCTGTCTTCAACTCACTTGCGGCTATTGGGGAAAAAGAAGACAAGAAACTAAAAGAAAAAAATAGAGAGAAAGAGAGCAGGAAAGAGACGATGAAAGAAAGAGAAGAAGCTTATGTGTGATGAGAGAAAGAGAGAGAAGAACATAAAGAGAAAGAGAGAAGGAAAGAGAATAAGAAACTAAGGTTGGGAGGAAAAGAAACATGATAATAAAAAAAACAGAGAGAAGAAAGAGAGAAAATGACGGGGAGAGGAGTGAAAACGTGTTTCATCATTGCAGAGAGAGACGGAAAAAGGGAGGATGGAAATAAAAGGAACCAATGGAAAGCATACCACATAACACTCTGCAGGCAAGGGAAAAGAAAGAACCAATGAAAGGAATGCAAATAAGAAAACAACCAACAGGAGCACGCCACATACGATTTGCAAAGCTTGGCGCCAAAATTGGCCTCAAGTTTGGCCTCAAGCTGCATAGGATTAAAAGGAAAGATTGTAAATAAAGCTACTTTGCATGTTGATAAAATTTGCTGTCAGACTTACAATAGGAGGATTTGACAGAACATATTCAGTTTGGATTCAAAGATTTGTAGTGCTAGGATTTGACAATAGGAGGATTTGACAGACAATATTCAGTTTTAATTTACCTCCATTAAATGCCACATGCGTTGTTCCTGAATATGCAGCGTGTGAGGGGTTTTGTGGGATTCGGTCCTCACACCTCCGAACTGGTTCGGACGACCGTGCTCCGAATCAGTTAAAATACAACGTGATGGAGTTTTTTATGGAGGATATTTTTGGAGTATTTAAGGGTTAGGAGTGTCCAATGAGTAGTTGGGGTTGGAAGAAACATAAGCCTTAAAAAATATAATGGATGGATGACAACTAGGGATGGCAAAACGGCCCGCTTTGCCGCCCGCTAAAAATGGGGCGGGACGAGTTGGCCCGCCAAACACTGCGAGTTCAAAACTTTGGCCCGGCTCGCCAAGTGATGGGTTGGTGGGCCAGCGGGCCGGTCCATCTAATTTTTTTTTGCAATATTTTTGAACAAAAAACTCACATGTTTTTAACATTTCAATTTCAATGAGATTTTTCACCTGTTTTTTAAAAGCGTTTTGTTATAAAGCTTTTTTAACAGATTTTTACTTTAAAAACTCTTGATATATTCAAAATAAAAGTATAAAACAATAGTAGTATTGAAATTACTAGGATTAACTATATAGCAACTAAAACCATCAAGAAATGTCATCTAGAACCATCAACCAAAAAGTCAAAAACCATAATTCAAGTATTGATCTTAAAGCAACCAAAATTAGTATTTTGATTGCTTGATAACTAGGGATTAACCATCAAGCAACCAAAATAAATATTTTTAAGAACCAAAAAACTATAATAAGTACAACGTCAAAGACTAGAGATTCAAATTACATAACATTGGCTAACAAAACATAACATTGTCTAACAAAACAAAAGTGAAACATCTAAATTCCAATCTTCAATGTCAGTGCAATGTCACCATTCAGAATTCACCTAGAATATATATGAATAATGATACATCCTTAAGACTAAGAGCATGTGATAACTAGATATATAATAATACAGAGAAACATGTTTGATAAATGAAAATACAATTTAACATCAAATAGAATAATGAGTTATTACTTGTAGAGTAGTAGTTCCTCAATCCAAGAGTTTTTTTTTTGACGCAAAACAGCTAATTCATTTCATTCAAAACAATATCAATGATACATGCCGGAAGTGTTGAGAAAGAGTAAAGATTGAATGTGAGGATTGTTAAGAGAGTGAAGTGTTGAGAGAGTGAAGTGTTGAGAGAGTGAAATGTTGAGAGAGTGAAGTGTTGAGAGAGTGAAGTGTTGAGAAATCAGATTTATCAAGGGAGGATGAAGAGAGCCGTTGGAAAAGCACTGTAATTGCGGCAGATTTAAGGTGTTTTCGGCGGATTGACCAATGCTTTGACCGAGGTAATTTTCGGCGGATTATAAGGGTTTTCGGCGGAACCGAGATTGTGTTGACCGAGGAAGGTGTTTTCGGCGGATTCTATGTGTTTTCGGTAGAACCGAGATTGTGTAGACCGAGGAAGGTGTTTTCGGCAGATTTAAGGTGCTTTTCTGGCGGAATTCAAATTTGAATTTCCCGCTTGCTATTATTTTTGGCGGAAATACGAATTTATCGGCGGATACATATTTATTTTTTTACAAAAAAAATTTCCCTTCTATTATTCCGCCGCAAAGTACCAATATTCCGCCGGAAATACCAAAAAATCCGCCAAAAAGTTTCTGGCGGAACATTCCCCCAGAAAAAACAAAAATCCACCAAAAAGTTTCTGGCGGATTAAATTCCGCCACAAAGTCACGCCTTTGAATTTCAGTTTTTCTTGTAGTGTTGTTAGCCATTCTCCTAGAGAACTCCACATGAGAGTTTACATTAAAGAAATTAAAAGCATCCCTACAGTAATGTAAGATACAACCATAATCTGAAACAATATTGGGAGCTTTGTTGAAGTCGTCCACTACAATCTTGGCATCCATATCAAAAATGACATTCTGATGCCCGAGTTCCCTCATCCAATCAATTGCCACTAGTAATCCAACTGCCTCCCCTCTATAAACATCAAGAAGAGGGGCAAAAACATGTAGTTTGGCAGCCACAAAAATACCATACTCATCCCGAATGCACAACCCAATTCCAACCCGGTTCCCATTATCATCAAATGCAGCATCAATATTCCAACCCGGTTCCCGAAGCCACCTCCTAATTTCTCAATTTAAGAGTTAGTGGTGAGAAATTGTGCAAATGATCCATTTCATTGATAACTAGTAATCAATAACATGCTAAAACCAGCATAAGAAATCATCATAATATCTTAATATTTGTATTGCAGAGTATAACCTCATAAGTATATAGAACTCAAAACAAAAAACACTATCATTCAGGTGAAGAAAAATCGAATTTCAGGTAAAGAAACACTAATGCTATAAATCATTATAGTTTTTTGTTTTTTTTTTAAAAAAAAACCCGCCCCGTCTTTGCTTTAGCTCGAGGTTTTATTTCTTTTTCCGGGGCGGTCTTAGCGGGTCAGCGGTCCCAATACCTCGGCCTGGCGGGCCAAACCCATTTTGCCATCCCTAATGACAACCATCCAAAAAAGGGTTTTTTTTTGTACCCCCACCCTCTTCCCTTAAACCCCCACCCACACTGAAACCCCCACCCACACTGAATTTCCCAAAATGCCCTTCAAAAAATCTGTTTTTTTCAATAAATTACATGTATCGTATATATCTTTTTTGTGGCCTATATACGATGGGTAAAAATTTGACATCGTATATATGTTCATTGTGCGTATATACGATTGATGCGTTTTAAGTCAATCGTATATACGCAAAATGAACTTCTATACGATGAGTTAAAAATGCCCATCGTATATATGTCAAAAGAGATATATACGATGGGCTTTGTTTTTGTTAATAGTTATGATTTTATTACCGGTTATAATTTGAAGTCTCGTGATTTGATTAACGTCAATGGTGTAGATATATTGGATAAAAGAAACGCGTATAATTACAAAAACGCGATATAGTAATATATACACGTGTAATACAAAAAATGTGTGAATCTATCTACAAGCCGTCAATAGAATCATCGGCTAAATCTATACATCTAGACGCATCACTGTGAGTGGGAGGCTGCACGGGAGGACACATAGACTGCCATAGAGTAAAACGTCCGGCATATGGATGCAACCATGAAGCATACTCTGGTGAGTAGTGCTGGTACCACTGTGGGGCAATAGGAGGCAACGGACAAGTGGGAGAGATTGAAAGATGCAACCAGTGTACATTTTGCTCGTTCAGAACAGATATGATTTTCAACTTAGATGAACTGTAAGTGCCTCTCAAAGGCAGATAAGTGAAATTCATAGGCAAAGAAAACTGAACCAATGCAACATTATACCTGGTTGCAACCATATACCCCATCTCAGGCAAATCAAACCACTTTGACTTTGGCTGACGTCCGTATGACTCAATAGTTAAAGCTTTGCGAAGCTCTAACAGTCGGTTCTTCCCAAACATGTCAGAATACAAGGTTTCCCTGTCCTTTGTTTCCTGAATCAAAGCTTGCCTAATCAGAGGCCAGGAGTCTTCACCCATGTCAAGTCCAACCCCGACTGCTCTAAAAGTGCAGTTACCGTCACCTTCAACATCAACAATTTTTTCAACATAGTTGCGCACGTGTCTTTGGAACAAGCGGTAAGTGGATTTTAGTCTCGGTATGCTCGTGATAATACTCTAGAAGCACCCTGAGATAATTTGGTTGACCGCTGTGTAGGAATTTTGGAAGCCCCGGATTCTTCAGTCTGTTTTACCTTCTCATCCACGTGCTCCCACCCAGAAGGATCACGCTTAGCATCAAAAAAATTCTGTTTTTTCTTCTTTGGTGCACCTTTCGTTCTGACTTTTGATTTAGGTGCAACCATAGAAGAAGTAGAAGGGAAAGCTATCTCATTCAGCTGCCTCTTGATAAGAAATTTCTCCTCCTCACTCACTTTATCAAATCTGGCCCGGATAGCATCGAACTGGTAAGAAATATCACAGGTAGATGATTTATCCTGAGTGGATTTATCATCTACTGCATCCAAACTCAAGTGTTTCCAGTGATTATCAACAACAGTAAGCGGAATAGAATTGCGGAAGCATGAAAAATACCGATCTCACAAGCACAAGGAAGTAGATGTGTCTTCCTTTGAATGCACCGACACCGCCCTTTGTCATATCCAACTCCAGATTTGACCTTTCAAACTCTTTGACCATGTGACCCAAAGCAGATAATGAAACAAGTCCTTGAAGATTTTTAAACAGTGGAATATTAGACTTGACTTCGATTCTGCTGATGCTTCTTTGAAAAGACCCGATAATTTGATCAAAATGTATTGTCAGCATGTCATCAATAGATATCAAACATTTTGATAGATCACCTTTCGAAGTCTTCATTTGTCTTTTCAAAGACCAATGCAACGATTCCGCTCGAAATAATAAACAAGTGTCAAAGAAATTTAATCGACGATAAAAATATGTCCACGTGTCAAAAATATCGAGTAACGGATAGAAATAATAAACAAGTGTCAAAGAAATTTAATCGACGATAAAAAATATGTCCACGTGTCAAAAAATATCGAGTAACGGATAGAAATAATAAACAAGTGTCAAAGAAATTTAATCGACGATAAAAAATATGTCCACGTATCAAAAATATCGAGTAAAAAAGATAGAAATAATAAACAAGTGTCAAAGAAATTTAATCGACAATAAAAAATATGTCCACGTGTCAAAAAATATCGAGTAACGGATAGAAATAATAAACAAGTGTCAAAGAAATTTAATCGACAATAAAAAATATGTCCACGTGTCAAAAAATATCGAGTAACGGATAGAAATAATAAACAAGTGTTAAAGAAATACCTGTTGGTCGTGGAATTCCCCAAGTGTGGGATCTGGTTAGTCCATGCTGAGATAAATCGCTCCTTGTGCGGTGTCAACCATGTGTCGTGCACATATTTAATGAGAGCAGGTTTATCAGAGCAAGCAGCCTCAAAAAACTTCAGATTAGATAAGTACTCTGACTCATCAACAGAATCAATAATACATAGCCAGAGAGATTCAACCTCCTCCCGTCTATCCTTGTGCACCAACTCTTTAATCTTCGCTTTGACATTTTTTGTAACATGCCAATGACACAATAAATTTGTAGCAGAAGGAAAGACATCAAGAATATGGACATACATCCGAGATCTCATGCATCACAAGAAAAAACGAGGATGAATAGAATGCAAATCACAAATATCTTTCACCGGGCTTTGCAATACCCAAGAAAAATGAATAGCAAGCTCTGTCCAATATAGGCAAATGCAACATGGAAACTCAACTCGGTGTTAGTCACTCCCACAACCGCAAAAGAGGCAAGTTGTATCTGTTGGTCTTGTAGGTTGAGTCAAGAATGAGAACCTTCGGAAACAACTCGAGTAACTTGTGAAGTGGGATGAGCCCACATGATATCACCGACTACATCATCGACCCGGATCTCATCTACTCCAACATAGATAATTATGTGATGCAATCGGTCTCAACACCTCCGAATGTCCGTTCTAGGACCCTCTTTGTAGACCAGGTGTTTGTGACGCGCCTATAAACAGCGAAGACTAGTCACATTCTCGGATCTAGCTTCTTCAAAGCAAAGTAATAGTAGCTTTCGGTCCGACATCAAGATCCGCATGCTCGTTAACCATATCCTTTTTGCGCCTTAGACGGGCGCCCCAAAGAAACAAGTACCAATGGAAGTTTTGAGCAACTCGTGCGTGTGTCTACCACATTTGACCGTGACACACCAACCCTCACGGCTAACGATGCAAGTAGCTTTCAATCAAAAAGGATGACCTCTCCTTTTAGAGCGAAAACCCTTGAATCATTAGTAAACTCGCCTTGTTTCTCATGACCAAAAACAATCTTATCTCTCGTCTTCCCTCTTTCATTTGCTTTTTGCCAGATCTCACAATAACAACAACTACCCCAATACTTCTACCAACGGTTTTGGCCCACTCCTCCATGACTGTAGTGTAGAAAATATCTACAAAATATATAACTTACTAAGTACTTAAGTAATTTAATTCCATTTACCAAACTTGAGTAACAAAAATATACCGTATCCGTCGTGAAAGTCAGTGTAGTATCAATATCAACAAGAGCCAACTGAGAGTCGGCGTGATCTCACTTTGTGGCGGGTCAATATCTGTTCCAACAAAACAGATAGCAACTCAGGAAAAAACGAAAAAAATAACCCAGTCGTATATACCTCCTCAACCATGTATATACGATGGGTATTTTTTTCACATCGTATATACATAGCCCAGATGTATATACGATTAGATCTTCAAAGCCCACTCGTATATAACCTATATACGATGGGTAGTCAACGAAGCATTTAATAATGCAATCGTATATATGCCTTGAAGGACATATATACGATGGGTAGTCAACGAAGCATTAAATAATGCAATCGTATATATGTCTTGAAGGACATATATACGATGAATACTTTTTCAAGTCAGCGTTAAATATTAAATGTAATCGTATATACCTTCCATCGAGGTATATACGATGCGTATTAATGTGGGTCCCAGTTAGAATGAAATTAATGAAAGTCAAAATGTTATTTATGACAGGGGTAAAATAGGAATTACAATAATGGGTGGGGGTGGGAGGGGATGGGGTGGGGGTATAAAAAAACGCTGCCTCCAAAAAATTCTAATGGATGGATCAATCCAATCCAATCCATTATTATTATTATTTTGTAATGGATGGATTGAATGAATTTTACTATGGATAGATTGGATATCCAATAGATAAACGGATCCTTTTAACTCCAATATTCATTTTGTATATTTAACTAACATTTGTATTTATTTTCTTATAACTGAAAAGTAGATTGAAATTTTAAAATATTATTTAACTTTTTTTTTATCATTGACACGAAATCTCGAGAATGATAATGATGACATTAATATTCATCTCCGAAATTAATATTCAATAAAAAATTTATTTTAAATATTCATGAAAGATATTTTTTCCAAAAACACATTGCAATCATAAATTCAATGGAATAAAAATAATAATTAGTTATGTAAAATAACAAAAAATTGATATAAATCAAATATGGAATTATATTTAGCGGTACACAAAAGAATAGAAAATGGATTAGGCTTGAGAAACATTGGATTTGAGTGCAAAATAGTGAGAAATTGAGTGGCCAAAACTGACGTTTACACGGGTGTCTGTGGTAGACAACACGGGCCATGTCAGTTGGTTTGCAAAAAGATTTGCCCAACCCAAAGCTGACGCAGGAGGCCGTGGTGGTAGCCACAGACCATGGCAGTCCAGTAGGTGCCCTATTTTGTTGTTTTGTGTTTTTCCTTTCAATCCAATTGCTCTCCAATCTTTCCCAACTCGAATCACCCCCTTCAAACAGATATAAACTACCATTCCTTATGTAATTTGAAGTGGTGGTTTATGTCCTAAAAACTTTAACTGAAACATAGAAATCATCTCAGTCCTCTTTTTAAATCATAAACATATCAAGTGACTTAGAATTAAACTTGACTATCACCTCTTGAAACAAATATCCATCAACCAAAACAACACAAAGCATATGTATTTATCAGTCGGAATTTTCCATCAAGCATACATCTACTTTTGGTGAATTAATTAACCTAACAAATAGTATGAAAACTTAGCAAACGACAACTCTTTGGAAAGCTTAGAGTGTCTAGTTCATGAACTTAATTTTTATTTTCATAGAAAATAAGCCAATCTAGTGTAGTTTTACAAAACATTACAGCTTTAGTGACTTAGTTTGTAACACATTTTAAGAAATCAAAACTCAGTTAAATTTCACGAAACTTGTGCCAAAACTGGAGCATAACAAGTCTATTTTACAAAAAGATAGAAATAATTTAAAAAGGAGTTATACATATAAGCGGTTATATGTAAAAAGGAGTTGTGTAGTTTCTGAAATTGGTTGTTAAAATTATTAAGTTGATTTTAAGTTGTTAGTGTTATACATATAAGTGTGTGCAGAATTCACATGTAAAGTTGCTAACTTACAAGTCACTTTTCTCTTTTAATACTTAACGAAAAATCACCATTCCAAAGCCTATTTTGACTTAATTATGTCTAGTATTTTAACATAGTTTTTATGCATGTGCTTGTTCATCCAAAAAGTGAAGTTTCATAAATTAATACAGAGAGGTACCAAAAGCAACACAACAATAATCACACAGTTTGTAACACGATTTAAGCATTCAATACTCAGTCAAATTGGGTACAATTTTTGCTCAAACTGAAGGTTAATGAGTCTAGTTTCCAGAAATGCAAAAATCACAACAAAATGAGTTCCATGGAAAGAAGAATGAGGTGAAGTTGTTGGATTTTCTTGTCTTGATAGAGTTTATCAAAACAGTTGGAAGAATAAAAGAGGATGTAGAATTATAGTGTAGGGACCTTGTGTTTCTAAAATTCTGAAATAAAGAGAGAGTGTGTGTTGTGTGCAGCTCCATCCCTATATATATAGGGTGGATAACTGAGGGACACTTTGGTAATGGAATATCAAAACCAATTAATTGTGGTTAGCACTCTAATGAGGTTTGAACTTTCACTCAATTATATCCCCCTTTCACCAATGCATCCAAGACATAATTACTTATAATAAAACACCCAATAAAGTTAAAACATTCAAACCACACAAATTCACCCACCAAAAAAAGATCAAATTCATCATTCATGCATACATTATTAGTTTCTTACTAATTAATGACAATTCAGTACTTAAGAAAATCATAAACAATCAAGGTCTAGTTAAGTCTCATATTCATGAAAATACATAAAACCAATGGATTTCATTCAAGTTACGCAGCGCCAATCCTCTTTATGAAAATTTCCAACGTGCATCCAAGAGGTTGGAAAAACTCAGGCGGAATCAGCAAAAAGTTTGATGATCTATCAGCTTGAATGTTCTGAACTTTTTCATCACGCAAATAACAGCTTGGACCTGATTGAGTCCTTGCCATCAATTCAAATGAAAACTCCTTGTTCAAGGTAGTAGGTGTAAAATGATAAAGTGTGATCATGTTACCCAAACTCCCAACCTTATTTTTCATAATAAACAGCACGCCATCATTCAATTCTCGAAGAACAATTGTTTCTTCATCATGATGTATTACAGTACCATACATCATATCATATATGAATGACCGTATAACAAGGTGATGAGTTGTGGTGAAATGGGAGGCAAAGTCCTTGTAATCAGAATGAAAGTTGCAACCTGGTAGAGGACATGAACATGGTCCGTAGATGGATGTATTCTCATGTGCTTTAACAATGCATGGTATATTCATGGATTCCAAAACTACCTCTAGAGAAAGATAACGTTTAGTAACAGGCAAGGAGCACACAAAACACTTCTTTGGACTTTTATCATGGCAACTCGAACAAGTACGGTGCACATTGATGCACTACATTAATAAAACACTTCAAATCAGAGTAAGAAAACATTAAATTTTTCATATATTCAACATTAAAAATTATAATTGAGTGTGTGTATAGAAACACTTAAATTTTATCTGGCAGGTTGCCTATTTGCTTAAAAAAATCATTCAAAGGTGTTAGAAAGGAGGGTGTGTATAGAAATCCTACTCTATTAGCCTTAGACCCAAATCAAACTAAACAAAAAGCCCAACATGGGTTGAATACATCAGCTGAAATAGAAGAGGGGAAAATCATTTGAAGTATATTTCAGAGCTAGGAGCTGTAAAATGTAAGATATTAAATCAAGCAATGATAAAAGCTCATCCTAGAACATTAAAGAAGATGCAGCACCGCCAAGTTAGTAGAATACAGAACAATTTGGAAACAATTACTTGGCTGGAATTTTACTTAAATGCTAGGGAAGTAAGAGAAAAGGTTGAATTTCATTGGAAAAATAGTTGCCACTGCCATTAAGATGTGCACCAGCAGTCCAACACCGATTTACTAATTTGCATATTCATGAAGTTTTTGTTGCTTAATAGTTATGAATAGTAGCCTATATAATGGTTTGTATTGTATGCCATTTTGTATCAAATTTTGTGAATGAATATTGACTGATATAGTTCTCTGCCTCTCCATTCTCTCTCAGTTCAGTGTGTGTGTTTTAAATTTGATTAGATTTTACTATGTTTTTATGATAATTATGAGTTGGATTCTTATCTTATGGTAAGGTTATGTAAATATTTCAATGATCATTCATTGTCGATGTAATGAGTATAAAGATATGTTTATCGAGTGAGAAAATCAATGAGTCTAAGTAATTATATAAGACACAATGGGGATGGCGATCCCATATGTTAATAGCATACTTAGTGAAAGGAAATCATGAGCCCAAAGCCAAGGCCCAAGCCATGTTTACTCAGCAATAGCTATTGTTGGGTGGGTTCTCCATTGAAATTGACTAGTAGTAATATCTCGGGTTATGCTAAGAGAAAGTGAAAAGATAGATATAAGAAAAACATTGAAAGTTTATTGGTGAGAGGTCTCGAAAGAAATTATTGAGATTGTATCTCACTATTTATATTGTGGTGTTTTCAGATTGATAGGGTAAGACCAAGCAAATCGAAGAGAAGTATCTACAGATGTGGTTGCTTAAGTTTAAAGGGATCCTTAGGGATCAAGTTTATATCTGCTTAGTCCTCCCTAGTTAGATGTAATGTATATTTGTATATACCTTGAGATTCATGTAACATAATGTATTGTACCATGTAAACCGCCTTCTGGATTTGGATTAAGATTAGTCTTTTGAGTTATGTATATTGAATTCAATTATTACTGGATAGTTAGCCAATAGGTTTTTATGCCTTTTGGAAGTTTAAAAGGGATGGATTAATTCCGCCTAGTTAGGAAATTCAAATCCATAAGCATTTACAACTCTGGTTTTATTGAAATAGTTAACATTCTAGATTTTATGAGGTCTAAAATTTAGGATGTTACAATTTATCGTTGAATTTTTTTTTCAAGGATTTGATACTTTGGCTTCAATCAAATCTTCTACAATGGATACACCTCACCTTTTCTTTAATTTCCTAAAGGATACACCTCACCATTTTTCCTGATAAATAGTGATTTCAATAATATAAAACTAGCTCGAACATCAGCCTACAATCACTCTACTCACCTTTTCTTTAATTTCACAATGTCTTATATTGTATATATTCAACAGTGCTCCCATCTTCAATTTTTTATCACTATTTGTTTCAGATTAGATCTTTATCGTGGTTGGTGGCAGTTTGCAATTTTATGTTTAGTGTAAAATATGGAGTACCCCACCCATTAATTTCTACTTACCCCAAAACCAAGACATGATCTTTGGATAGGGCGATTCAAATTTTTAATAAAGATCTTCTCCTTCCATCATTTCTCTCCATCACGTACAAAATATTATAGTGGGAAGGGAAGAATGAAGGAAAAGAGTGAACAAGAGGATTCAAGTCCCTTCAACTAGTGAACTGCATCACAAATCATTGTAGATTCTTACATGATTATTAAATATTATTTCCCTTTATCCATCCTAAAATCATGCCTTATTTTTTTGGCATAGGAGAGAATCTATATTATGCAAACACTAGAAAAGTAGCATTTTCAGACAGAAATTTCAAAATAAATATATTTCATCTGAAATTATACTATAATTCAGACAAATTTCAAATGGATTTCTGATAGGAAAAATTTGAGACGGATTTCGGAAAGATATGAGATGGATTTCAGATAGATTTTATCTGAAATTCGTTTGAAATCCGCTTGAAATAAGTTGGGATAAAATTAGGGATGGATTACTTCAATTTGCAATGAGGGTTTTTCGAACGGGAGATATTTTGTGCGAAATTCATCACAAACTATATATATCCCTCCCAAATCCATGCATAAATGTTTGAAATCTATCCCAAATCCGTTTGAAATTTTGTAGGAATCTCCCTTCTTTAACCTAAAAACAAAAATTGAACTTTACAAAACCACATCTGATATCCTACTTTAAGGACTGATCTAACTAAAACAATCGAATATAAATTATTGAATTGCAAATAATCATAGTGTAAAGGAAAAAAAATACCTGGAAGACATGACCAAGATTCAAGCGTTCAGAACAAGCACAACAACGAAAAGCACGAGTCTCAGAATTCTCTCCAGAATGTGCTACCAGACCATTCTCATTGGGAACATAATTGTTAGTGCTACCGGAATCCATATCAGATGATTTTTTTTCGGCCAAGGTTTCTTCCTCTGGAATGGGGTTCCTCAAATATCCCTAATGAAATCTGCTACTGCTAGAATGTTCCTTCACAATTTTCAGTTATTATAGAACTTTTGATTCTACTCCTCATATAAATATAATAAATAAATAAAATGATAAATATATATATTTCTACAAAAATTAATTAGATTTATTTTTTGGATAATAAAGAATACTACTATTTAAATTACTATATAAAAAATAAAATATTGAAATTCATTTTTTTAATTTAATTAATACATTCTAGTCAATCTATTTATAGGTACAACATAATTGTATTTTCCTTCTAAAGAAAAATAACATTTAAAGACTAATTTGAATAATATTCTTTTTTTTGAAGGAATTGATAATATCATTCTAGATCTCATTATATGTGTACTAGTACAATATTTAGCCATATCGCGTGAAATTAATATTGATGTCCAAATTTTTTTTGACCAAATATATTGATGTCCAAATTGACAATTCAGTAAAAGTTATTTTTAATTGTATATGAAAGAATTTTTTTTTAAAGAACATATATTGCAATCGTAACTTCAATGGAATAAATTTAAGGATTCGTTATTTAATATAATAGAAAATTGATACGAATCAAAAAAATGAATTATATATTTTATTTGAACAAAAAAAGGAATTATATTAACAATATACAATAATAGAAAAACAACCACAAAAGAAATAGAAATAGAAAAAGAAACCAAAATTAATTATAAAATCGATATCTAAAAGGTATGTAACATTTTCCTCTAAAGAATATTATGTTAATGTATTGAATGTAGCGCCTTTTTTATAAAAAAAAAATAGCTCTTTTTAGAATTGGTTTAGGAAGTAATTCATTAATGAATTTTAACGAGGAACATTTTAGAATATATTTTAAACTTATAAATTTTTTAAAACAAGTTTTTTACTTTTCTCTTTTGATATTTAAGTAACACTTTTATTTATTTTTCTATACAAATGAAAAGTAGATTGTAATTTTAAATATTTTTTAACTTTTTTTTATTATGGACCTAAAATCACTATTTCTAACATGATAACAATGTAATTAATATTCGTGTCCAAAATGACAATTCATTAAAAAAGGTATTTTTAATATTCAAGAAAGACAATTTTTCAAAAAATATATTGCATTTGTAACTTCAATGGAATAAAATTAAGGATTCGTTATTTAATATGATAAAAAAATTGATATAAATCAAAATTGGAATTATGTTAACAATATACAACAATAGAAAAAACCCCTTAAAATTAAAAAAGGAAATAAGAATTAATTATATAATCGAAACCTAAAACGTATATGTGAGCATTTTCTCCTAAAGAATCATGTTAGGCTCTGTTTGGCGCATCCCATCCTCTAGCAGATGAAACTAGCGGGTGAAGAGTACGTGTCTTTGGTAAGACGTTTAGCATTTTTTCAAGCGCTACTTCAAGTAGTGTTTTTTCAAACGCTAGCGGATAGCGTTTCACTTTTTTTTTGTCATTATTACCTTTTTCTAATTTTGTTAAATTACTTCTCTTTCCTCATTAGCATTTTGTCATCATTAAATAATAGAATCATTAATTAAATATCTTTTTATGTCATTTTATATTTATCAACTATTTTAACCTCTAGCTTTACCTAACACATAGCTAATCCGCTATCTGCTAGTTTTTCCGCTATCTGTTACCCGTTCATCCGTTATCTGCTCACTACTTTTTACCAAACAAAGCCTTAATATATTGAAGGTGGCTCATTTTTTGATAAAAAAATGACTCTTTTAAGAAGTGGTTTAGGAAGTAAGTTACTAATGTATTTTAACGAGGTTCATTTTAAATTATCTTTTAAGGTAACAAATTTCTTAAAATATGGTTTTTACTTTTTTATTTTTCATATTTAATTACAATTTTTATTTTTTTCCTATACAATTGAAAATTATATTGAAATATTTATTTAAATTTAAACTTTTAACATATTACTGTTGTAACACCCTAGTATTTCTAATTAATAAAAATACCAAAATGTACCTAATAACATACATCTGTGTAAAAGAAAACCTTTTTCAGATATTGAACATTTAAAAAATTGTGAATCCCAATGAAAGAGGCATAACAAGTTAGAGTACTTTAGATGAACACAACATGAGTACTCAGAGTTAAAATTAAACAAAAACAGTATAGGGTTCAATATCCAAAAGTGAGGAAGTAGAGAAATTAGGTTTTTACAACTTAGCAAAGTAGTAAGTTACAAAACCTAAGTAAAAAACGTAAACAAGGGAAATAAACAACATAGTGAGGACTACTATGTCTTCACATCTCCAAGGCACACCATTTAATCGTGCCGCTTAGCCTTCTGCTTCCCCTGTTTCTCTGTAAAAACAACAACATATGATAGGATGAGATACATATCTCGGTGAGTCTTACCGTGATCCTTTACCTATCACTCGGACCAATTATAAACCTTAAATAGTAATTCAATAAGAATTACAATAAAGAAATTATTGTTATTTAGTAAACCATCACCGACAACCCAAGGAAGATAGAGTGACAGATTATATTATGATCGTATAAACCTTTAGCACACCACCGACTTCAAAATCTAGAGTGGACCCCATATGGCTAGTGAGAGTACAAATCCCAAAAGCAAGTACAATAATCCCGGGGCCTAGGTCAAGAGTTCATGACTTCCCTCACCTAGTATTTTAATCAACAAGGGTCGTCACCCTAACTCGATATAATCTATATAATGAGAACATAATTCATTTTATGACATGTTATAATATCATATTATCATGAGCAAGAACTTATATAAACAGTCCAAGCATCATTTTATACTTAAAACATTGGTTCCCACACGTATTCTAAGTGTTATTACGATTTTTTGAAAGATTTGTATGTTCAACCCAAGTCAATCAAAATAGCGTAGAACAACATTAAAATCATAGAATCCAATGTCATCACAATTGGTTGGGAAAAGGATTGGAGGAAGTTTGGAGTCGAAAGGAGTGTCGAAACGAAAAATCGGGGTCTGGGAGCAAACAGGGGCGCACGGTCCGTGCACGGGGGCGCACGACCCAAGCTTGCTGTGAAATTTTTAAAGCTGAAAGTCAGTGAAGCACGCACGACCCGTGCTAGGCCACGCATGGTCTGTGCTACCTCTACTGGGTGAAATTTTTCTTGTTTTCATTTCGTTTCGTTCTCCAATCGTTTCCAAATTGTGTTCCAATCCAAATTCAACCACAAAACAGATAAAATAGACACATATTCAGGTTACAAAACTAGCATCATCAGAAAGAGAATAAAAAATGAAGTGGAATGGAGGTAGAAATATTCACATGCAATGGAGGAATCAAGAACCCTCACTGCCTTGGCTTAATGAGCTGAAGGTATTGAGTATTGGGAAAGGTCCAAAATGCCTTTGGGTTCTAATTTCCACTTAACTCTAATTCTACCCCAAAACAATCACACAATTCAAACAATCATAGAGTTAAATCATGTAATTTAGCCATTAACTGTTGTTTCCACGACGAACTCACTCACATCTGAGACGTGACTCATCATTGATTCAAATAAAAAATCACTCATTAATTTCATAAATTGAAATTAACGAAATTAGGGATGTTACAACTGTATTATTATTGATTTTATTATTTTTTACTTATATTTTATATTATTATTTTTGAACAATCTTCTACTAATATGTAAAAAATAACTCTTAGCATCAACTATTAAACTTAAAACTCGTACTATAAAATAATTGGTCTAATGTTAATTAGTTGAAACAGTATTACTAAAATTTGAATGCATTATTTTGTCAAAAAGGATATTCACAATAGATTAAAAAATATAAAATGATTGGAACAAATTAAGAAAGAATTATTATACGAGACTCACTTGTTACAGAATATGAACTCACAAATGAATTTAAAATATATAAGAAATAAGACGGGACAATACAAATGTTTCCTGTGCTTGTAAAAAAACAAAAATGTTTTCTATGTTTCAGTCAAACAAAATTATATCAAGGGTTTTTTTTTTAATACCCCCACCCCATCCCCTCCCACCCCCACCCATTACTGTTATTCCAATTTTACCCCTGCCATAATTCCAATTTTGACTTTCATTAATTTCACTCTGACCGGGACCCACAAGATTAACGCATCGTATATACCTCCATGGAAGGTATATACGATTACATTAATTAATCAACGTTGACCTGGAAAACTACTCATCGTATATATGTCCTTCAAGACATATATACGATTACATTATTTAATGCTTCGTTGACTACCCATCGTATATATGTCCTTCAAGACATATATACGATTGTATTATTAAATGCTTCGTTGACTACCCATCGTATATAGGTTATATACGAGTGGGCTTTGAAGATCTAATCGTATATACATCTGGGCCATGTATATACGATGTGAAAAAAATACCCATCGTATATACATGGTTGAGGAGGTATATACGATCAAGGTTATATTTTCTTTTTTTTATTGAGTTGCTATCTGTTTTGTTGGAACAGATATTGACCCGCCTACTGAGCAGAATCATGATGCCGCTCTCGGTTGGCTCTCGTTGATATTAATACTACATTGACTTTCACGACGGATACGGTATATTTTTGTTACTCAAGTTTGATAAATGGAATTAATTTACTTAAGTACTTAGTAAATTATATATTTTGTAGATATTTTCTACACGCGAGGCTGTGGAGGAGTGGGCCACAGCTGTTGGTAGAACTATCGGTGTAGTTGTTATTAAAGTGAGATCGAGAAAGAAGTGTGAAGAGGGAAGCGAGATAAGATTGTTTTTGGCTGCGAGAAACATGGCGAGTTTACTAATGATTCAAAGGTTTTCGGTTCTAGAAGAGAGAGGTCATCCTTTTAGATTGAAGGCTACTTGCAATCATTAGCCGTGGGGTTGGTGTGTCACGGTTAAATGTGGTAGACACACGCCACGACTTGCTCAAAACTTCCATTGGTACTTTGTTTTTTTGGGCGTCTGTCTAAGGCGCAAAAGGATCTGGTTAACCAGCATGCGGATCTTGATGTGGGACCAAAAGCTACTATTACTGCTTTGAAGAAGCTAGATCCGGAGAATGTGACTAGTCTTCGTCAAGTTTATAGGCAGCGGCACAAACACCGGTCTACAAAGAGGGGTCCTAGAGCGGACATTCGGGAGGTGTTGAGATTGATTGAATCCCATAATTATCTATGTTGGTCTAGAAAGATTCCGCAACTCGATGTCGTCGGTGATATCATGTGGGCTCATCCCACTTCTATAAAGTTGCTCAGGTTGTTTCCCAAAGTTCTCATTCTTGACTCAACCTACAAGACCAACAGATATAATTTGCCTCTTTTACAGATTGTGGGAGTCACAAACACTGAGATAAGCTTCCACGTTGCATTTGCTTATATTGGGCAGGAGCTTGCTATTCATTTTTCTTGGGTATTGGAGCAGCTGCGAGGTATATGTGAGTTGCATTCTATTCATCCTCGAGTTTTCTTGTGAGCACAGAGATCTCTGGTGTATGTCCGCTATTCTTGATGTCTTTCCTCTTGCTACAAATTTATTGTGTCATTGGCATGTTACAAAAATGTCAAAGCCAAGATTAAGGAGTTGGTTCACAAGGATAGACGGGAGGAGGTCGAATCTCTCGGCTATGGATTATTGATTTGTTGATGAGTCACACTATCTATCTAATCGAAGTTTTTGAGGTCGCTTGCTCGATAAACCCGCTCTCATTAAATACGTGCACGACACATGGTTGACACCGCATAAGGAGCGATTTATCTCAAAGCATGGACTAACCGGATCCCACACTTGGGAATTGCACGACCAACGGTATTTCTATCTCGTTACTCGATTTTTTTGACACGTGGACATATTTTTTTCGTCGATTAAATTTCTTTGACACTTGTTTATTATTTATATCCGTTACTCGATTTTTTTTGACACGTGGACATATTTTTTTTCGTCGATTAAATTTCTTTGACACTTGTTTATTATTTATATCCGTTACTTGATTTTTTTTGACACGTGGACATATTTTTTTTCGTCGATTAAATTTCTTTGACACTTGTTTATTATTTCTATCTGTTACTCGATTTTTTTTGACACGTGGACATATTTTTTTTCGTCGATTAAATTTCTTTGACACTTGTTTATTATTTATATCCGTTACTCGATTTTTTTTGACACGTGGACATATTTTTTTTCGTCGATTAAATTTCTTTGCACTCGTTTATTATTTCTATCAGTTACTCGATTTTTTTTTACACTTGTTTATTATTTCAGAGCGGAATCCTTGCATTGGTCTTTGAAAAGACAGTTGAAGACTTCAAAGGGTGATTTATCAAAAATGTTTGGTATCTATTGATGACATGCTGGCAATACATTTTGATCAAATTATCGGGTCTTTTCAACGAAGCATCAACAGAATTGAAGTCAAGTCCAATATTCCCTTTGTTTAAAAATCTTCAAGGACTTGTTTCTTTATCTGCTTTGAGACACATGGTTAAGGAGTTTGAAAGATCGAAATGCGGGGTTGGATACGACAAAAGGCGATGCGGTGCATTCAAAGGAAGACACATCTACTTCCTTGTGCTTGTGAGATAGGTATTTTTCATGCTTAGGTAATTCTATTCCGCTCAATGTTGTTGATGATCACTTTGGAAACATTTGAGCTTGGATGCGATAGATGATAAATCCACTCGGGATAAATCATCTACCGTGATATTTCTTACGATTCGATGCTATCGGGCGATTTGATAAAGTGAGTGAGGAGGAGAAATTTCTTATCAAGAGGCAATTGAATGAGATAGCTTTCCCTTCTACTTCTTCTATGGTTGCACCTAAATCAAAAGTCGAACGAAAAAGGTGCACCAAAGAAGAAAAAAAGGAAATTTTTGATGCTAAGCGTGATCCTTACGGGTGGGAGCACGTGGATGAGAGGTAAAAGCAGATCAAGAAACGGGGCTTCCAAAATTCCTACCTGCGGTCAACCAAATTATCTCGTGGTGCTTCTAGAGTATTATCACAGACAGTGAGACTAAAATCCACTTACCGTTTCTTCCACCACACGCGTGCGCAACTATGTTGAAAAAATTGTTGATGTTGAAGGTGACTGATAGAATCGCGTTTTAGAGCGATCGAGGTTGGACTTGACATGGGTGAGGACTCGGCCTCGATTAGGCAAGCTTTGATTCAGAAACAAAGGACGGAAACCTTGTATTCGGACATGTTTGGGAAGAACCGATTGTTAGAGCTTCGCAAAGCTTTAACTATTGAGTCATACGGACGTCACCGAGTCCAAGTGGTTTGATTTGCTCGAGATGGGGTATATGGTTGCAACCGGGTATAATGTTGCATTGGTTGATTTTCTTTATCTATGAATTTCACTTATACGCCTTTTGAGAGGCACGCATGCACAGTTCATCTAAGTTGAAAATCATATATCATTCGAACGAGCAAAATGTACACCTTTGGTTGAATCTTTCAATCTCTCCCACTTGTCCATTGCCTCCTATTGCCCCACGCGGTGGTACCAAAGACTACTTACACAGAGTCCGCTTCATGGTTGCATCCGTATGCCGGACGTTTTACCCTATGGCGATCTATGTGTCCTCCGTGCGACCTCCCACTCACACACCGATGCGTCTAGATGTATAGATTTAGCCGATGATTCTATTGACGGCTTGTAGATAGATTCACACATTTTTTTATTACACGTGTATATATGATTATAGCGCGTTTTTGTAATTATACGCGTTTATTTTAATCAATATATATACGCGTTTATTCAAATCACGAGGATCGTAAATTATAGCTGTTAATAAAATGTAGCGTTAACAAAAAAAGCCCATCGTATATATCTCGTTTGGGGCATATATACGATGTGTTTTTTAACGCATCGTAAATAGGTTCCGCAGCGTATATACGATTGACTTAAACGCATCAATCGTATATACGCACAATGAACATATCTACGATGTCAAAATTGTACCCATCGTATATAGGCCCCAAAAAAGATATATACGATGGGTGTAATTTTGTGAAAAAAACAGATTTTTTGAAGGGCATTTTGGGAATTACAGTGTGGGTGGGGGTATAAGGGGAGAGGGTGGGGGTACCAAAAAAAAAACCCTTATATCAAAAGTGATGTGTATGGACATCCTAAAAAGTAACCGTACCGAAAAGAACTTTTTCTTGGTTGGTGGGCTAAAAAACAACTTCAACCCCCAAAAATAATTAAGTATAGTAATATAGTGTAGCCCAAAGGATAGATAATTGAGTTCCTTAACTATTTGGCCAATGGTCCAATCTCTAGCTAGTAGTGGGAGAGGTCAACTCTTTAAATAGCTCAAGGAATTAGTCTCAATGGTTACACACAATAAATACCTTTATTTACTCTAAAAAGTAACTAGTATTAGTTTTAACAAAATGTTTGCATTTATTTGGAACTCCAAAATCACTCGAACAAAAATATGAAAAGTGTTAACATTTTACATGCACTCGACCCAACTGTGGCCCCAAGCATTGGCAATCACTCAAGGCTCCCTTTTTGCCATGTCTTTTCTTCCTCTATTTATCTGAAAGCACCACGTATATAAAGGGTGAGATTACAATCTCAGTGAGTCTTTTCGTGACTCCTTACAATAATACACACCGTATATCTTTTATTATTTACCATGATGCATCCCACTCCTCCCCGTCATAGACTTACACATGTGAATGCGATTAACGTACACTTTGGGCGTCATAGACTTACACATATGAATGATATGAATGTCCACTTTGGGGAACCTACACTCAACATTTTATTTGAGTGAAAACCTCTGGGCCTTGAGATTAGTTTCGTGACACCACCCCAAGTACATCATTCGTTCCTTAATTCATTTACGGTGTATTTATGTATGTACTAGATAGTTTTCTCACACACCTTTTGGAAAATAATTTTGACACGACACAAAATTGTTTAACCGTGACCTCTGAACACCTCACAATTAACGAAAAGGGGTCCAAATAATTTCAATTGGAATTCCACGTGATAGGGGTTGGATTAGGCTTGAGAAACAAAAAATTTGAGTGCAAAATAGTGAGAAATTGAGTGGCGAAACTGATGTTTAAACGGGTGCCTGTGGTAGACAACACAGGCCATGTCAGCTGGTTTGCAAAAATATATATTTTCCCAACCCAAAGCTAACACGGGCGGTCGTGGTGGTTGCCACAGACCGTGGCAGTCCATCAGGTGCCTTGTTTTGCTGTTTTGTGTTTTGCCTTTCAATCCAATTTCTCTCCAATCTTTCCCAACTCGAATCACACCCTTCAAATAGATATAAATTACCATTTCTTGACTATCACGTCTTGGAGATTGAGCTTTCAAAATACCACTAGTAAATTTGAAGGAATCATCTTTGTCACCCACCATATAACACAATCACAAATCCAAGAGATTAACCGACATAAAATACAACTTTAATGAACATAGGCAAATCCCAAGTAATGAAAATAGAGGACCCAAGTTTAACTTGCCTCCAATCTAATATTGAAATCCAACCAGAGAAGGAGGGGTAGCCAAATGGTTCTAACTTGAACCAACAATAAAGCACCAAACCAACAATTTCCTCTCTCTCTCTCTCCCTCCCTCCCCCCTTCCCTTTCCATCTTTTCACTATAGTTCACCATTGTTAACAGAAAAATCGAGGAGGTCAAACTTTTATCCACGTACATGAAGTTTCTCTCAAGGAAACTTGAGATAAAAACTTTATGTCCATAATAAAATTTTAAAATCTATGGGAAAATACTAATTATATATCCATGGAATGCACATGACAAAGATTACAAAAAAAATATTCAAAGTTATTCTCATAAAAAAAAGATAAATAAAGTTAAAACATTAAAACCATAGAAATTCACCCACCAAAAAAATATATAAAATTCATTATTCATGCATACATTATTAGTTTCATACTTAATGACAATTTCTTACTTAACAAAATCATAAACAACCAGAGTCTAGTTAAGTCTCATATTTATGAAAATAAATATAGAGAAATACATAAAACCAATGGATTTCATTCAAGTTTTGCAGCACCAATCCTCCTTATGAAAATTTCCAACATGCATCCAAGAGGTTGGAAAAACTCAGGCGGAATCAACAAAAAGTTTGATGATCTATCAGCTTGAATGTTTTGAACTTTTGCATCACACAAACAATAGCTTGGACCTGATTGAGTCCTTGCCACCAGGTCAAATGAAAACTCCTTGTTCAATGTAGTAGGTGTAAAATGATAAAGTGTGATCATGTTTCCCATACTCTCAACCTTATTCTTAATTAGAAATAGTATGCCATCATTCAATTCTCGAAGAACGATAGTTTCTTCATCATGATGTATTACAGTACCATACATCATATCATATATGAATGACCGTATAACAAGGTGATGAGTTGTGGTGAAATGGGAGGCAAAGTCCTTGTAATCAGAATGAAAGTTGCAACCTGGTAGAGGACATGAACATGGTCCATAGATGGATGTATTCTCATGTGCTTTAACAATGCATGGTATATTCATGGATTCCAAAACTACCTCTAGAGAAAGATAACGTTTAGTAACAGACAAGGAGCACACAAAACACTTCTTTGGACCTTTATCATGGCAACTCGAACAAGTACGGTGCACATTGATGCACTACATTAATAAAACACTTCAAATCAGAGTAAGAAAACATTAAATTTTTCATATATTCAACATTAAAAATTATAGTTAGAAAATTAACACCCAAACAATAATTTGTCAAGATAATATTGAAGACTGAAACCACACAACAAACAAGACAATTATAACGTAGTAATTTTACTAAATTACCATATAATATACTACTTGAACTAATCTAAAATGGATATCAAAATGTTTAACTTCATATATATATATATATATATATATATATATATATATATATATATATATATATATATATATATATATATATATATATATATATATGGTTGAATCTTAGTGAATATGAATTTTGAAAATTTAAAAACAAATTATTGAATACATGTGACCATATATTGTTTTTACACAGTGACCATATATTTTCAGTAGTACAAAATTCACATAATTTTGTTCCATAAATCCGCTATCATAATCGAATGGAAATTCATTAATTCAAGACAAATACAAAAGTTTCACAAATTTTTAATATCATAATTGTTGCATTATCACAGCCTCATTGACTTACCATGACAATCATTCAACGAACACAAATATGAAGATAAAAGGCCAAGGTGAAAAATAAGAAAGATAAATGATCAAACTGACACAGAAAAGAAAGACTAATTGCTGGCAATTTATGGATTGTCCCAACGCTTTTATTGAAAGACTAGTCTCCATTATCGAACCCAGGACCACCTGGTCGACCCCTGGGCCAACGATATTGGTTTAATTTAGCCTTTTATGTTTACCTTTAAAATGAAAAATGAATCTACATCTTTATACTTTGATGTGATAAGATTAAGTGGAAAAGTTGAATTTGGACACTACATTATTCTTGAATAATAACTTATAGAAGTAAAAAAGGGAGGCATCTTACCTTGTCATAAGACTTATCCTGTTGAATTTGGATCCTCTATTATTCTTTCGAGTCAACCTTTTTAAAATTCCAAATCTAGGAAAATTCTAAATGTTTTAACTTAGTTTGAAGTCCTATGGGATGTAAAAGGTGATATTGGATAATTAGTTGGGTAAATTGGCAAGTCTGCAAGTCTAAAGAGTAAACCTAAATGTGTTTAATAGATAAAGAGATGGAGATTCTTATGGGAGAAGGAAGCATTGTGGGTTCTGATATCCAATGATATATATGAACTTTTGAGCTCAGTTAGAATCACTTTTGGAATGTGAAAGTTTATGAGGGAGTTGCTAAAAGATAAAGAATGGTGCTTCTACTTGTTTTGGCATATGGCTAGGGTTATTTATCTTTGAAAAAGTAATTTCCAAGGACTTATTCTTTGGCTTAAATCAATTCTTCTACAATGGATACACCACACATGTTCTTTCATTTTCTAAAGCGTACCTTTTCTTTCTTATATTGTATATATTCATATATTGTATATATTCAACAGTGCTCCCATCTTAAATTTTTTAGCACTATGTGTTTTAGATTAGATCTTGATCGTGGTTGGTGGCAAATTTTGGGATGTAGTTTGCAATTTTCTGTTTAATGTAATATATGGAGTACCCCGCCCATTAATAAAACTTTCAACTTACCCCAAAACCCAGACATGATCTTTGGATAGGGAGATTCAAATTTTTGAATAAAGATCTTTTCCTTCCATCATTTCTCTCCATCCCGTACAAAATATAATAGTAGGAAGGGAAAGAAGGAAAAGAGTGAACGAGAGGATTCAAGTCTCTTTGACTGGTGAACGGCATCACAAATCACGGTAGATTCTCACATGATCATTAAAAACCGTTTCCTTTTATCCATCCTAAAATCATGCCTTATTTTTTTTGGCATAGGAGAGAATCTATATTATGCAACACACTTCTAGAAAAGTAGCATTTTCAGACAGAAATATCAAACGAAATTATATTGTAGTTCAGACAAATTTGAGATGGATTTCAGATAGAAAATATTTGAGATATATTTCGGAAAGATATGAGATGGATTTCAGATAGATTTCATCTAAACTTCGTTTGAAATCCACTGGAAATGAGTTGTGACGAAATTTGGGATGGATTACTTGAATTTGCAATGAGAGTTTT
Organism: Oxytropis ochrocephala; assembly: GCA_020916435.1. Taxonomy (NCBI): domain Eukaryota; kingdom Viridiplantae; phylum Streptophyta; class Magnoliopsida; order Fabales; family Fabaceae; genus Oxytropis; species Oxytropis ochrocephala. The sequence goes on from CM037093.1 coordinate 18,884,281, forward strand.
TCGAACGGGAGATATTTTGTGCGAAATTCATCATAAACTATATATCCCTCCCAAATCCATGCGAAAACATATGAAATCTATCCCAATTTCGTTTGAAATCTTGTAGGAAATCTCCCTTTTTAGTGAAATCTTGTAAGCCTTTCAAAAATTCAAACATTTAACCTAAATAAAAATTTGAGCTTTACAAAACCACATCTGATATCCTACTTTAAGGACTGATCTAACTAAAAAATCAAATATAAATTATTGAATAGCAACTAATCATAGCGCAAAGGAAAAAATACCTGGAAGATTGGACCAAGATTCAAAGCTTCAGAACAAGCACAACAACGAACAACACGAGTCTCAGAAACCTCTCCGGAATGTGGTACCAGACCATTCTCATTGGGAACATAATTGTTAGTGCTACCGCAATCCATATCAGATGATCTTTTTTCGGCCAAGGTTTCTTCCTCTGGAATGGGGTTCCTCAAATATCCCTAAAGAAATCTGCTACTGCTAGAATGTTCCTTCACATTTTTCAGTTATTATAGAACTTTTGATTCTACTCCTCATATAAATATAATAAATAAATAAATAAAATGATAAATATGTATATTTATACAAGAATTAGTTAGATTTTTTTTTGATAATAAAGAATACTATTATTTAAATTATTATATAAAAATATTTTTAATTCAGTATTTTAATTTAATTAATACTTTCTAGTCAATCTATTTATAGGTACAACATAATTGTATTTTCCTTCTAAAGAAATATAAGATTTAAAACCTAATCTTAATAATATTCTTTTTCTGAAGGAATTTATGATATCATTCTAGATCTCATTATATGTGTACTAATACAATATTTAGCCATATCACGTGAAATTAATATTGATGTCCAAATTGACAATTCAATAAAAGTTATTTCTAAATTATATGAAAGAATATTTTTTAAAGAAACTTTATTGAAATCGTATTTTCAATGGAATAAATTTAAGGATTCGTTATTGGATATAATAGAAAATTGATATGAATTAACAAAAGGAATTATATTAACAATATACAACAATAGAAAAACAACCACACAAAAAATAGAAAAAGAAACCAAAATTAAGTATATAATCGATATCTGAAAGGTATGTAACATATTCCCCTAAAGAATATTATGTTAATGTATTGACGGTGGCAACTTTTTCATAAAAATAAAATAGCTCTTTTTTTTTGACAAAAAAAATAGCTCTTTTTAGAATTAGTTTAGGAAGTAATTCATTAATGATTTTTAACGAGGTACATTTTAGAATATAATTTAAACTTATAAATTTTTTAAATTGTAATTTTAAATATTTTTTAACTTTTTTATTATGGACCTGAAATCTCTATCTCTAGCATGATAACAATATTCGTGTCCAAAATGACAATTCATTAAAAAAGGTATTTTTAATAATCAGGAAAGAAACATTTTCAAAAAATATACTGCAATCGTAACTTCAATGGAATAAAATTAAGGATTCGTTATTTAATATGATAAAAAATTGATATAAATTAAAAATCGGATTATGTTAACATTACACAACAATAGAAAAACCCCTTAGAATTATAAAAGGAAATAAAAATTAATTTTATAATAGAAATTTGAAACGTATATGTGAACATTTTCTCTTAAAGAATCATGTTAGGCTCTATTTGGCGCATCCCATCCACTAGCAGATGAAACTAGTGGATGAAGAGTACGCGTGTTTGGTAAGAACTGGCGTTTAGTGTTTTTTCAAAAAATAACCTTTAAAAACTAATTTCAATAATATTCTTTTTTTGAAGGAATTTATAATATACCATTCTAGATCTCATTATATGTGTACTAATACAGTACTATTTAGCCAGATCACGTAAAATTATATTCATGTCCAAAATGACAATTCAACTAAAGTTATTTTTACTTTTATATGAAAGAAATTTTTAAAAATATATACTGCAATCGTAACTTCAATGGAACAAAATTAAGAATTCATTATTTAATATAACATAAAATTGATATAAATAAAAAAAAGGAACTAAATTAACAATATACAACAATAGAAAAAGACCCCACAAAAAAATAGAAAAAGAAACCAAAATTAATTATATAATTGATATTTGAAAGGTATGTAAAAGAATAATGTTAATGTATCGAAGGTGGTTCCTTTTTTTTTTTATAAAAAAGTAGCTTTTTAAGTAATTTATTAACGTATTTTAACAAGGTACATTTTAAAATATCTTTTAAACAAATAAATTTCTTAAAATAAGTTTTTACTTTTCATTTTTAATATTTAATTAACACTTTTATTTAATTTCCTTTATAAATGAAAAGTAGATTGTATTTTTAAAAAAACTAACATTTTTTATTATGGACTTGAAATATCTAGCATGATAAAAATGAAATTAATATTCATGTCCAAAATGACAATTCAATAAACAAGTTATTTTTAATATTCAGGAAAGAAAATTTTCAAAAAAATTTTGCAATCGTAACTTCGATGGAATAAAATAATGATTCGTTATTTAATACAATAAAAATTGATATAAATCAAAAAAGGAATTATATTAACAATATACAACAATAGGAAAATGACCCCACAAAATAAATAGAAAAAGAAACAAAATTAATTATATAATCGATATCGAAAGGTATGTAACATTTTCCCCTAAATAATTATGTTAATGTATTGAAGGTGGCTCCTTTTATATAAAAGAAAAAATAGCTTCTTTTAGACGTGGTTTAGGAAGTAATTTATTAATGTATTTTAATGAGGTACATTTTAAAATATATTTTAAACTTATCAATTTCTTAACATATGTTTTTTACTTTTCATTTTTGATATTTAATTAACACTTTTATTTGTTTTCCTATACAAATGAAAAGTAGATTGTAATTTTAAATAATTTTTAACTTTTTTTATTATGGACCTTAAATCTCTAGCATGATAAGAATGAAAGAAATATTCATGTCCAAAATGACAATTCAGTAAAAAAGTTATTTTTAATTTAGGAAAGAAAACTTTTTAAAAAATATACTGTAATCGTAACTTCAATGGAATAAGATTAATGATTTGTTATCTAAAATAATTTTGTTATAAATTTAAAATGGAATTAAATTAACAAAATGAAAAATAGAAAAAGCCCTTAAAATTATAAAAGGAAATAAAAATTAATTATATAATAGAAATCAGAAACGTATATGTGAACATTTTCTCCTAAAGAATTATTTAGCCTTTGTTTGGCGTATCCATTCCGCTAGCGAATGAAACTAGCAAGTTAAGAGTACGCGTGTTTAGTAAGCACTGGCGTTTAGCGTTTTTTCAGGCGCTACTTCAAATATCATTTTTTCAAATGCTAGCGGATAGTGTTTCACTCTCTTTTTTTTTATCGTTTTTTATTTTTCCTAAATTATTTATCTTTCCTCATTAGCATTTTGTCATCATTAAAAATTTAATCATTAATTAATTATCTTTTTGTGTCATTTTACATTTATCATCTATTTTCACCTCTAGTTTTACCAACCACATTATTTGTTATCAGCTAGCTAATCAATTATCCACTAGCTTATCCGCTATCCGCACATCCACTATCCGCTCGCTACGTTTTACCAAAATGTGCCTTAACTATTGAAGGTGGCTCATTTTTTGATTAAAAAATGGCTCTTCTTAGAAGTGGTTTAGAAGTAGCAAATTTTGCTAGTTGGTGAGCAGCAACATTTCCTCACGCCTAACATGCGAAAAAAGAAAAGTTCTAAAGGACTTAGATAAACAATTGCAGTCATGTAGGATTCTACCCGGATACGAGCGTGTCAAAAAGGATATTCACAAAAAAATACATAAAATGATTGGGACAGATTAAGGTAGAATAATTCTTTAGAAATAAGATGGGACAATACAAATGTTTTATGTGCTTGTCAAAAAAACAAAAATATTTTTTATGCTTCAGTCAAACAAAATTATATCAAAAGTGATGTGTATGGACATCTTAAAAAGTAACTATACCGTACAAGAAGTTGGCTCGGTTGGTGTGCTAAAAAAACAACTTTAACCCCAAAAAGAATTAAGTATAGTAATATAGTGGGAAAGGTCAAGGGATAGATATTCGAGTTCCTTATTTGACCAAGGGTTTAATCTCTAGTTAGTAGTGTGAGAGGTCAACCCTTTAAATAAATCTTTGTAGTTTGAGGGATTAGTCTCAACGATTACACGTAACATATACCTTCATTTACCCTAAAAAGTAACTAATATTATTTTAAAACAAAATGTTAGCATTTATTTGGAACTCCTAAACCACTGGGACAAAAATATGAAAAGTGTCTACATTTTACATGCTCTCGACCCAGCTGTGGCCCCAAGTACTGACAATCACTCAAGGCTCTTTTCTTTTCAAGGGCCTAAAATATTTTCTCAACATATACAGATATTAAAATAAAAAATTCATATATCAAGAATCACATAAAAAAGTTATTGCTACATGAGATGATTAATTTCTTTGTTGCAGGATCGATGCATGATATGCTAGATTTGCAGTGAGCCTTTTTCTTAGCTCCTTTCCTTTTCTTCTCTGATCAGTTTCATAGGTCAGCGGCATTGCCTAAAGCCATAATAGCTTCTTCTCCTCCCTCGATTCCTAAAAACGAACACCCTCAAGGTTTGAACAAGTTTTTTATAGACCTATTTGATTGATTGGAAGTCTGTATAAAAGTTTGGCAAAAGCATTGACCAAAAGGTTCAAGAAGGCTTTACAGGGAACTATTTCTACTTGCCAATCCGTTGTTCTTCCAGGTCTGCAGATTCTAGATGGTGTCTTGGTGGTCAATGTTTTTTTTTATTTAGCAAAGAGGTGCAAAGATGCGATTAACTTTTCCACTCTTCAATTCGCCGATGATACAATTCTAGTGGAAAAAGGCTCTCGGAGAAATAAATGGACCACAAAGACTATTCTAGCTAGGTGGAAGAGTTACTCACATCAATTCGGTTTTGACAAGAATTCTCTTTTGTTTCTTATCGTTCTACACAAGGCATCCAAAGATGTAATTCTTGAAATTGATAAAGTCCAAAAGGATTTTTCTATGGGGTGATGGTCGGAGGGAGAGGAATATTTGTTAGGTAACTTGGGACAAGGTGTGCTTTCTAAAATAAGAGGGTGGCGTAGGCGTGAAGAATGTTAAAGTTTTTAATTTGGCATCTCAATGAATCTTCTGATTGTTGTTGGGATTTTTTGAACTATCGTTATGGAAATTTGAAGGAGAAAATAACCCCTACATCTAGTCTAGTAATAATTGCGGGACAAAAGAATCTACATGGTTGAGGGATTTAGTGGAGATTGGTGCTTGAAAAGTTTCCAACTCGTGATGCGTTAACAGCTAGAGGCATCATATCGGACCCACACACAAGAAGAAAATGTTAATAATTTATTCATTTTGTGCAATTCTACGAAGCAAGTTTGGAATACTTAACACTGGTTGGGGCGGTCTTTCTCCTAATATGAAGACAGTTTTTGAACATTTTCATGCATATGGAATCAATTACTTAATTTGGATTGCTACTTTGTGGTGTATTTGGACACATGAATGATGTATTATTTAGAGGCCAATGGCCAAGAGGTTGTGAATCATGTAAAGTCCTTGTCTTGGAGCGGTATACAATTATAATGGGTAGGTTTTCAAGACATTCTATTTGAGTGGTGGGTTAATTAATCCAGTCTCTTGTTTGAATGTTTTGCTAAGCTAATTGTTTGATCTGCAGAGCAAGTTTGAGACTTTATTTTTCAAAAGAATTTATTTGGAGATATTTATTTATATGTTGAATCTTTATGAGATTTTTCATGTAGAGATTAACCACACGTTCAACCTCAAAATCCATCATATATAATTTGAAATCATTCATATAGAACTCTTTCTTTGAGCAATCTATAGTTTTCAAAGCTCTTGGGAGTTCAAATAATAGCAAACTATAGCAAACTCATTTCTAGATCTTTTCATAAAACTATATGAACAAGTGATATCATTTTTGTATTCCTCTTTTAGAATATGAATTGAGACAATTATACACGTGTTCAAATTATAGTATCTCAGAGAGGAAGATCAATTTGTTTAATCATCTCGAGAGTCCGAAAAGTGTGTCTAGGAATACTATATCCTTCAGGAATCTTCATATAATTATAACTATAAAATGAGTCATACAAATAAGTTGTAACAACATTCATCATGTGCAAATTGATCTCTTCATGTGCTACATACTAATTAAAATCTTGAAAAGTACTTGCAATCACTCTGGTGAATGTCTAATCAAAATCAATTTTAGGTCTTTACGAAAACCCTTGCGCAACAAGTAGTGCTTTGTATCTCTTAGTTTTACCATTCACAAAACTCATTTGTATCCAATCGATTTCACCCCCTTGGATGTTAAGACTACAGGTCCAACAATTTTTGCTTGTAAAGCGAGTTCAACTATGCTTCAATTACGTCTTTCCATTTTGGACAATTCTCACTTTTCTACGATCTTTAATAGACTTTGGTTCATGATCCTCACTCGTAATTTATCACATTTAGCGCTAGATGATATGAAAAGCATCATCAACATTGACTTCATGTTGGTTCCATTGTATTCAACTAGTGACATAATTTATTGAGATCTATTTATTTTCATGAATTCCAGGTACCTGATCAGTCTCTTTTGGGATGGAAATGTCAATTACGTCTGAAGATTCTTTTAGAATTTTTATATCCTCGTTTGGAGCATCTTTATTTTTAGCTCTTTTTCTTGTGCGAGAGATTTTTATCTTTGGAACCGACTTGTCTACCACACTTGAGCGTGGTTGAAACTCATTTCAATATTTGATTGTCCAACGGAGACATCTATTTTAATCTGAGCATTAGCAGCAGGTATATATGATTTGATCACACCTTTTGAATTAGTGAATGCATTTGGTAGTTCATTTGGCAAGCTTTTCAAATGATTTATATTTTGAACTTCCATTTCATATTGTTTAGTGCGAAGATCAAGATGATAACTCATTCCAATTGATCATTATTTCCAAGTGCTTATTTTTTGCCCCTGTTGTACAGAAATTTGATTCATCAAATGATAATCATCAAACTAGATGATAAAAGTCTCTAATTGTTGGCTCAAGATACTTTATTATACATGGAGATTTATATCCAATATATATTCCCAAAATTCATTGAGGATCTATCTTAGTGCGTTGTGGTGGAGAAATTGGAATACACACACCGCACATCCAAAAATTGTAAGAGGAGAAATATTAGGTTCGTGAACAAAAATCAAATGTAAAGGGGAGGAGTTGTGATAACTTGTTGGCCTTATGCAAACCAATGTTGCAGCATGCAAAATTGCTTCCTCCTGAGTAGAAATTGAAAATTCTAATCTTGTGAGTATTGGTCATGTAATTAACTTTAGACGTCTAAAGAATGGTTCTTCAAGACCATTTTATCAATAAGAATATGCTACGTGATGTCCAATATCAATTCTAATAGACATACAATACTAAATCGGATGCTTTCTAGACGATTTAGAAAAATGAGTTCTTAGTGAATTAAGTTAGAGTAGCAAACAATCTCACAAGCTTCCAGTTGTGAGTCGACAACAAATATATGTGTGTCTATCTAGTTGGTGCATCAATTAAAATCATAAAATATCTAAATAGTCCACATGGTGGGTGTATTGGCCCACATATATCTCTGTATGTATTCATACTGAAAAATTGAGATATTCACTTCCAATTTTGCGATGATGGTCTAACTATAAACTATCCTTGTGAACAAGAGGTGCATGTGAACTTATTAGGTTGAAGAATTTTCTGGTTCTTCAAATGATGACCACATGAACTTTCATATAATTTTCGCATAATTATAGAGGGGGGTTGCTTTTCCCACTCCCCCTCCTACTCAAACACACCCTCAAACCTAAAATATTCCAAAATTACCCTCACGTGGAAACCTCTCATACGCAGTGTTTTTAACGGGTTCGGATGCGGGCAACCGAACCCGTTCGGACACCACCATCCGAACACCATCCCTGCCTAATAATAGTTGTATATTCATATACTTCCAAAACTTACTTTCATTCCTCAGTGACAATTTTAAATTTAGCGTAATAATTGTAAAAGTTGTCTGCAACTTTCATTCCTCAGTGACAAAACTTACTTTCATTCCTCAGTGACCCTTATGTCATGAATAGTAGCCATACAATTTAAAAATGATCATAAAAGTGAAGGAAAGCAAACCTGGAAGGGAATGGAATAAAATTGAAGAAACTTCAATATAAAATGTCACCAATTGTTCGGATGGGAAATTCAATATAAAATGTCACCAATTGTTCGGATGGTATTGTCCGAATTGGTTCGGATGGTATTGTTCGAATTGTTTCGGATGACTCCATCCGAACAGTTAATTTTCATCCAACGAGGGTGTGTGTCAAATATTTAACACACGCGAACGGCCTTGTTCGAACCTGTTCGAAGGCCCGTGTTCGAACAGGTAAAATTTCGTGAAAAAAAAAGAGGTTTTGCCTGGTCTTTTGGTCTTTTCACACCCTTATGGGGTGTGTTTTGAGTAGGAGGGGGTGTGGGAAAAGCAAACGCCTTATAGAGACGGGATGGCCCAATTGGTCAGGCGAAACAACAAATGTATTGTGATTTGTAAACTTCTGATTTACAACAATAGGTGCTTCAATTACATTGATATAGGTGTAGTACAAACTAGAGAAAAAAGCGAACAACTTTTTCACTACAATTATTTTATCCAAAGTATGTCTCGTTATATAAAGATATTCATTATCTCCTTCGTTTCTTGTTTCAATATGATATCCATTTAGACGGACATCTTGAAACTTAATAAATTTCTATGAAACTTGAGAGATTATAATATGGTATCAATGTGTAAAAAAATTGTTCTCTAGGTAGCAGTACACTAGCTCTTCCGGAGCCTTGCAATCTTCTGGTTGCAAGTTGATAACAAGTGCACAAGCTACCATATGACTTCTGGTCATTCTAGAAAATGTACACAATTTTAATATAAAATGCACATATGTAATTTTATTTTAGTTACATTCTAAAAACTTAGAATGTCTTATAATTAGCATGCTTTAATAACATATGACATATACAACTGGTTATACTGAAAAATATTTTAGTCCTTCAAAAATATCAATATAAGATGCCATTGTTTTTTTCTTTTTTTGTTTTCATATAAGATGCCATTGTTACTTTTGGATAATCTTGCTAAATGTGTACTAAATAGTAAAACTTTATCGACTACTAAACCTTGGGTTTTAAACAAACAATTAATTTTCATAAGTGCATAACAAACTTCTAATTTACTGTAACATAATTTTAGTTGCACTCATACTTATTTAAAAGTAATATATTAAACTTTGACCATTCAAATTACAAAACATAAAACTATTACTTTATGCATATAACAATTTACCATTTTATATAAAGATATAGAGAACACAATTTTTTTCGATAAACAAAACTATAGAAACCATACATACTATTTTAACCTCGATTTAGTTATCTCTTTGCAAATCTTAAGAATATTGTTTTTAATAAGTGCGATTGAGGTCATTACATACTATGGTAACTTGAAATTACAAGAAAATAATAAAAAGTTCCGATGGAAAATAAAAAATAAGAGTATCTAGTTCTTTAAGATCTAATCATACATGTCATACCCCAATTTTGTCCGACTAATTGAAAATAAAATAAAATGTATTCTTGTGAACACTCAATTTTTAACGGTATTTTGACGTTTTTCGAAAAATTACGAAATATGCATGTTTTGCGTGTTTTAGTCGGCGAAAACGTCATTTACTAGTTTTTGTCATTTTCGCGTTATTTTTACTTTTTTTTAGTTGATAAAACAAAAATTACATTAAATTAAAAATATATATATATATATATAAAAGGGAGGGGGTGACGTGATCTTGCTGTTGTTGTTGTTGAAGACAGCTTATACATTTTTTTTAATTTAGTTATTTACAAATAAATTAATCAATATAAAAAATAAAAATATATGAGTATCTTCTATTTTGGGCTAGAGTTCACAAGCACTTTCATTTCATCATGTTGCTGCAACTTTCACAAAAGAGTACACCTATTCACCTGCAAACATCAAAATGGGAAATAAAGAAAGGTCGGTGAAAAAATCGAGAATAGGTAGAAATCCAGAATCATGGTTTGGAAACTTGTGAGAGACATTTCAAGTGCTCCCGGTTGGTAATAACAACAAAAAAAAACAAATTTTAATTCCTCTTAAAAAGAGGCAAAGAACGAAGAGTGAATGGAAGAGAAGGGGAGGAGGGGAAAAGAAGATAGAAAATAATGAAGAGCAAGGTAGAAGCGAGGAGAAATCGATTCTAATCCCTTTCTCAAATCCACAACAACCAGCAACAACAAAATGCCATAAGAGAAAGTAACATCACCTCACCTCCTATCTTACAAAAATAACCACAAACACAAACACAACAACCAAAACACACACAAAAAGCAAGGGGAGGAGGGTTGAGAGAGGGAATCAAAAGGAGAAAAGGGGAGTAATGACAAATAATAAAGAAAAAAAGAGTGTAGAGCATGAGGTTTTATTATCCCGAAACACTTCCATCATCCATTCCCTAATAACCTTTCACCACACCACAAATAAACAACAATACAAAGATACCAATATAAACAAAAACACCAAAGAGAAAGAATCAAAAATCAAGAGAAGCAAAGCAAAAAGCGGAAGAAGCAACCACCACCAACTCACCGTCGCCGCCACTACCTCCGCCAGACGAACCACCACACGCCTCCGTTACCACGCCGCACGAACCACCACCAAATCACGATCGCGCGCCATCGTCATCACCGCCAGTAAACCACCACTCCTCGGGCCTGTCTCTCTCTCGAATCGTCCTCCCTCTCTCTCTCTCTCTCTGAAACATTTTTTCTTCTTTCTCTCTCTCTTTTCAAAACCAGAGGCGCTTGATGATAACAAAACCCAACGATCCCTTTTTTTTTTTTTGTATCTCTTGGTCTTTTTTTTTTTTTTTTTGGTTTTATTATTAATTTCAAAGACACCTTCTTTTCCTTTAAAGCAGTCCCCTCCTTTATGGGCTTCTATTTGGTTTTTAATGAATTGGGTCCTCTTGGCGCACCCTCCGTTAATAATACAAACCCCTGTAATTAGTTATACCCCTTTTTACTATCTCACACCCTTTTCCCAAAAATCTTTCAAACTCTATTCTAATTAATGCAAGTTATTAGTGATTATCACCCAAAGCCTTGGCTTGTTCGATTGTCATGAACGCTATCAAGAGTTATTAGTGACGATCACTCAAAGCATTCGCTTGCTTGGTCATTATGAAAGCTCTTCCCCTTTCAAAACCCTTTCAAAAACATTTTTAAAGTAGAACTACGTCGCTTTGATTCCCATTCGGGATACGTAGGAGCGAGCCACGCCTCGTCAAGCGCGGCGAATAAAATCATTTTCTCACAAATCAGTAAACATTAATATTTTTCATAACAAAAAATAATTTTTAAACCCATTGTTGCTAGCGGCTAATCAGAACCTGTGTTCGTCTAGCCATTGACGGCAATGTATTCTTCCAAAGAACAATAAGCGATGATCACCCACAACTTTGGTTAGTTTGATCATTCGTGCCAATTAATCTCTTTCAAAAATCATTTTCAAAAGATCAAATAAAAACGAGTTGCTACTAACGGTCAATCAGAACCTTCGTTCGTCTGACCAACGGTAGTGACTCTCATTTTTCAGGAGTACTTAGCGGTGATTACCCATAACCTTTGTTAGTTTAATCATTCGCTAAATACTCGTCCTATTTCGAAAACTCACTAAAAAGATAAAAAAACAAAAACCTTTTCATGACAACCGAGAACTACGTAGCTTTGAATTCTCCATCGCACCCGGAGATACGTAGGAGCGAGAAGTCAATTCTCGTCAAGCGCCAAAAATAAAATTTTTCATTAAGTTTTCCCAATTATCTTTTAAAGAATAAATAGGCAAATCTAGGTATTTTTCAAATCAAACGAAAAACCACACACTTAGTTAAAGGTTCCCTCTCAGTAGAGAGGACGCGTGGGGTGCTAACACCTTCCCCGCACGTAATCGACCCCCGAACCCATATCTCTAGTTTTCGAAAGACCATTCGCCTTGTTCAAAAGACCTTTTTTCAATGTTTTGGTCTAAAAATTAAAATATTGATGGCGGCTTCAAAAATTTTCTACGTTGTACATTGAAAAGCCCAAACCGGATTTTTCGAGGTGCAATGGTGGCGACTCCACTTTGGGGACCTTTTTTAAAAAAGGCGAGGTCAAGCCTAACTAATTACAATGTGTGGTTTAATGTATTGCTGATTTGACTAATATATTGTTTGCCTTCATTTTTTTCCTTTCTTTCTTATCATTGATTGTAGGCATATGCATTTGTCTTCTTCTATGTTTATTCCTTATCTCCTCTTCTACTTCCCCATGATCCCTTCTTCTTTGCTCCATTTTTTAAAGTAAGCTCATGCATTTCCCCCTCTCTTATCATGTTCCCCTCTTCTCAGCCCCCCTTTCTTAAGGTAAGAAGTGCAATGTTGTTGGCACCCTAGATTAGTTATATTTGATTGATATTGAACCCTAGGGTATACGACATGTTATTACTTTTATTATGCAGGGCATTGCGGATTTTCATTTGCAGGTGGGGTAGTTTTTAAGGAAATGCCCTTCGCACACACACACTTGTACCTTGAGATTATGTGATTAGAGAAAGAGACCATAACCCAGGTCTGTTAGGATACCTTAGGATGAGTGGATTCGAGTAGTGGGAGCCCATCAGGACCTTCGTCCGTTTGGCTACTCGCGAAAGTTTCAGTCAGAGTTGTGCTCTTTCATGAGGCTTCGTATCAGCGTTTCTTTGCATTTACTGGGATTTTCATGAGAGGGACTGTGGCTCTGATGACCTTTGTGAGGTGTGAATAGAGCTACATGGGATGATTACTCCTAAAATACCTTAGATCATAGGGTCTACCCCCTTTTAGGTCACAAGGGCTTTCCAAATTGTGTGTTGCATCGTTGCATCCAGTTCAGTCAATTTTTCCTTCAAATTTTTCGAAAATCAAAAAAGATATGCTTTTCCTTTTCAATAAACATCAATATGAGGTGACATATATCTTGTATTTTCTCAAAATTCAATCACCAAACCAAAAAAATCTTTTACTTTGCTTTGCACATGCATGTAAAGTAGCATCATCAATCTCATTCTCATACAAAAAGCATCTTTGCATTGCATAACATGGGAAAACTTGATAAAATTCATACATGCATTTTTCTCTATCTCATTAAGGTTTGTCAAGAGTGCATTCTCCGCACGTGTGCGTTTCCATTCACTAAGGCTTTGTCCCCTAATTTTCTCGAAAGATCCAAAAAATTGTGTCTTATTAGGGGCGCGTCTCATGCATTATTGTTTTCCTTTTTCACACATCATGAAAAAATAATACATTAACCTCTCATCTTGCATGCAATTCCATTCACTAAAAAATCATGTCTTTCCATGCATTTTTTAAATAAAAAAAAATCATTGTGGGCATCATGCATTTCATTGCACAAAAAAAAATTAAAACAAGAAAGCATCTCATTCATAATCATGAACAAAAATATCATCAAATTTATTCAAAAGCGTAGCATTCATGCATCATTTCATTAACCTCATCACTTTAGTTCAAATATATCATTCCTCCATACATGCATCTTTCAAAAAAATGGAAGGGCATTCGCATTTCATACTTTGAATTGCCTCTAAAAAAATCATCATTTAGGAAAAAGCATTATTCTGCATTTTTCATCATTCAAAAGAAAATGGGGCATTGGCATTTCATATCTTGTCTTGCCTCTATAAAAATCATTTTGAAAAGAAGCATCATTCTCGCATCATTCCTCATCCAAAGGTGCATTGGCATTTCATATTTCGTCTTGCATAAAAAGAAAACATCAAAAGAAAAAACTTTTAGAATAATCACACTTTTCAAATGAACATGCTTTCATGCATTTCATTTTCATCATGTATACATCATAATGTTTTCATCCATGCATTGCATACAACAAAAAGGTTGTGATGAGAGACGAGATGTTCTTGCAAAGTAATCTTTCTTTGGAAAAGTTTACCCTCACTCATTTGCAAACTCAATGTGTTCCAATGCCCTCAGTTTTTCACATCAAATATCTCATTTGTATTTCCTTCAAAAAAAGCATTGCATCTCATCCATTCCATGATAAAAGACTGAAACAGTTTATCAAAAAGTTTGTATATCATGTTTTAACCAATGTTAACTCTACGTGAAGCGTTCTTCTAGTAAGTAAGTATGCATGCGCGTGCGATTTCCCTTGTTTGAGTCAGTCAATTTCCTTCATTTATCATCATCCCCATCCAAGTCTAATCCCGCCCCATCCACCCCTAAAGCGCATATTTTCTCCCATCAAGTACATACTTGACTTTTTAGTTCATTCTCGCTAACACTTTAAGTCCTCCATCTTTCAGGGCAGTCTGTGATCACTAATGTTCCTTGTCGGTATCATTTTCCTTTAGTGCAAGTCTTTCTAAAAAAATATATAATAAATAAAAGAGATAAAATAAGCTCGCTAGGTTGAAAACCCGCAAAAGGCGGCCTAGGCAAAAAAGCGCCGGTGGATTGAAAACTCGCAAAGAGCGGTCGAGCAAAAATTAGCGCACAAAAAAAAAGGGGGAAAAGAAAAGAGCAAACACATGAAGATAGATAAATTATTGTCCTATAGTTAAGTCTTACAGAAATAAGCAATCAGGATTTGAAATGAAATTTGGTCATCTCTCCATACCCTCAAAAACCTAAAATCCCAGAAAGTCCATTTCCTACCCCCCTTAAGCCAAAGATTCAAAATCACAAAAATACCCTTTCTTACCCATCTTAAGCCGAGAAAAGCCCAAGATATCCCCATCACCCTAGACGAGGGTTAATTCCACATCAAAGATTGTATATCATTTTCACCCAAGTCAAAAGGAAAGGAAATTCACAAAAGGAGGGGAATAACAAAGTTTCAAAAAGGAGAACCCCAAAACAAAGAAAGGGAGACAAAGGGAGTATAAATTAAGAGTCAACACATTTTGCCATGAAGCATAAGAGCTCCCCTTCAGAAAGGCCCTCAAATTCAATGGGTTCAATCATTTCCCCTTCCAAAAAGGCCCTCAAATTCAATGGGTTCAATCATTTCCCCTTCAAAAAAAAAAAAAGCCCTCAATTCATTGGGTTTAACCATCTTTTCTTTCATAAAACCTTCAAACACCTCATCAAACCTAATAACCATTTCCTTCATAAACCATTGATCATCGGCCAACACCGAATAAGACCCATCCTCCCCCATCAACCCCAAACACTTCATTAAGCTCAATCATCCCCTTCTCCACATCACAACCCTAAAAAGTCCATTCCGATCAATGACTGATTGCTTTCGTTTTCTCAAGTTTATCTATTTACGACGTGTTTGCTCAAAAAGAAAAAACAAACAAGCGAGAGAAAAAAAGAAAGTCTGCTCAAAAAGAAAAAACAAACAATCAAAAAAGAAAGTTGGTAAAAAAGAAGAAGGATTTGCACTCCAAGATGCATTCATGTTGCATTAAAACAAGGTCTTGTGGTCACCAAGTGGAGCCTCTCCTCATACTAAAAAGTCAAAACTTTCATTGCATTTGAGTTGTTCTTAAAAAGAACCAAAAGTGTGTACTATGGGGCATTCCCTTCACCTCTCACTCCACTCAACTTTGGGGAGGTTTGTTCATTGCCCACCCCATTCATATATCACCCTCGGTTCATAACCATCACAGTAACTAACTCGCGCTTTCACAACCTCACTCAAAGAAACCATTCAAAATGTCATTCGAAAGTGGGGCAAGTGCATTCCCAGTCATTCACATCATTCATTCCCATAAAACCTCACCGGGGCAATCTCTCAACTCACTATCCTAAACAAGGCCTTGTCATTCTAATTGGGGCAACTTTGTCGTCATGGCCATGACCGGGCAACACCAAACTCTATGGGTTGAGACAAAATCTCTTTTGCTCCACCCTTCATTCAAAAAAGCGAAGCATTCCCAATTCATCATCTTCTACACCCCTAGTTGTTGTCACCACTGAGCAGGGGCAAGCTTATTCACTCATCAAAAGCCCGAACCGGGGCAATCTTGCATCCCTTGGTCCCTCATGAGCATCGACAATAACCATGTCTGTCATTCATTCACTTGCCATAAATGACCATGCCCTAAACCAATTCCAAGTTAACTGACTCATTCATTCACATTTGCACTCATATGCATGCTTACTAGACAATGCTTCAAAAAGAGAGAACACAAGTTGTTTACGTGATATCTAAAATTCAGTCATCATGGAAGGAAAGAGAAAACAAGTGAGTTTGTTTGTAAATAAAAACCTTGAGAACACCGGAGTTTGAATCAAATTCAATTTTTCAACAGAATGGTCAATAATCATCTCAACTCCTTGCATCCAAAGTCTCGCATCTCATCATCACAAAAATGTTTACCTCATGCATTTAGGAATTTTAATCTATTCATTAAGGCATATGCATCAAAGCATTACATTTGCATCCTCACATTTTGTGCATTCATCACATAGCAATAAAAAAAAAACGTTCCACATCAGAGCATTGCATCATATTAATGTTAGCATTTCCATAAAAAAAAAGAAGAATAAAAATCATTGCATCAGAGCATTGCATCATATTAATGTGTGCATTTCATAGAAGAAGCAAAAGAGAAACAAGCAGAAGTTAGAACAGGGGCATTCCATTCATCAAAGCATCAATCACCGCATACACTTGCATTCAAACATCAAAGCATTATGTTAATATTTGCATTTCATAAACTACAAAGAAGAAGCAAATACAAAAGAACAAAGGCATTCCATAATATTCAAGACATCAATCATGGCATTACATGTGTCATTCATTACATTGCTAAGCAAAATGTGGACGAACACAAGATGTTAATCCTCATGCCTAGTTCAAAGAATCGGCACTTCAAGTGTCAGTCTTCAATCTAATTCTCAAGTCGGTAATCCTGGACTTGTCAGTCTCAAAATCTCATTCCCAGTCGCTCCTTCAGTTCGGAGTTCGAATGCTCTTTCAGTTTAGAGTTCGGTCACTCCTTCAGTTCGGAGTTCAAAGGCCCTCGGGTCCCAAGTGGTTCATTAAAAGCACGCCAAGTGTTCATTTACCGTTTTCTCAGCACGCCAAGTGTTCATTTACCGTTTTCTCAGCACACCAAGTGTTCATTTACCGTTTTCTCAGCACGCCAAGTGTTCATTTATCGTTTTCTCAGCACGCCAAGTGTTCATTTACCGTTTTCTCAGCACGCCAAGTGTTCATTTACCGTTTTCCAATCAGCACGCCAAGTGTTCATTTACTGCTCTCTTTCTAGCAAACCAAGCATTCATCATCATTGCATCAGACATCAAATCAATTTTCAAAATACAAAATCATTTTCAATAAATAGGAGACTAAGTCGAATGTACATTCGAAATAGTCATCACGATAGGACACTTGAATTGATCACTCAAGAATCCTGAGGTCCCTATGCAAAAAAAAAAAAGAGACAAACAAAAACATTCAGTGTCGTCTACATCATAGTAATGTTTGCATTCCAGAAAACAAAAAGAAGCAAAAATTCATCATCCCATCAAACATCAAAGCAATACAGTAGCATCACATCAATACTTGCATCTCATAGAAGAAAAGAAAGCTAAAACATCCCATGTCATTCATCATTTCATGTTATTCATCATTTTATTTCGCATAATAGCAATATTCACATTTCATAGAAAAAAGGCAAAGAAGAAAATGTTTTCCATTGCATGTCATCTGCCATTTCATCAAAGCACAAGAGCATTACATATCATCAAACACCAAAATTTTGCATTCGCATACCTGCACTTCATAAAAAGAGCAAGAGAGAGAAGAAGAGGTTGAAAAAGCAAAAGAGCAATAAACAAATAAAGTCATGCATTACATTCACCAAGCATAAAATCATGCACTCGTCAGACATAGAAGATAATAATAAAGTAAAGAAAAAAGAAATTCAGGCATTCGCATTGCATTCATCATAAGAAAGGAAAAAGAAAATGGCAACCTTGGCATTTGCATTGCATGCATTGGTTCGTTTTTCAACTGCAGACAAGTGAGAGAGAGGGTAAACACCGCAGTGTTAATGCTCGCATTCAGATTCCAGAAAACGCTCCCCCAAGTTGGGAGTTCAGAAAAAAAAAGAAAAAAAAGAAAAGAGAGAAACCAAAAAAGAGAAAAGAGAGCGCTCAGGCGCGCATTGCGGATTGGAGCCCAGAGAGATCATCGCTCCCCATACGCGGTCTCACATCGTGTACGAGCAACGCGATGGACCGCAGCCCCATGTGAGGTTCAACGGAATAGTTGTATCAGTCTAAGATACAGTGGATGCCGTGCATTGATCTCATATATCGCCCGAGTCGATAACGATCCCTGGCCGCTTCGAAAGACCGAGATTCTCGAAGCGTGCTCCTCAAAGCCACGTGCAAACTCGGATTAAATCAAGAGTTCGTTTAAAGATCTGAGTTTTAGGCGGCTGGGCATTTTACCGCCGCGCGCGCAAGTGCTCATTTTATCGCCGCACGCAAGTGCCCATTTTACTTTTTCTGTCTGCATGTAAGTATCCATTTTACCTTTTCTGTCCGCACGTCAGTGTTCATTTAATGTTTTCGCATCGACACGAAAGTGTCTATCTTTCCAAAAAAAAAAACACGAAAAAGAAAAAAGAAAATTCGGATTTCCCCAAGTGGACAACATTGGTATAATTTCTGAATTCTTTATTTCTATTTTATCTTCGAAATATGTCTCGGCCAATTCATATTTCTTGATAAAATCCAAATAAAGAGGGCAGCTGTCATACCCCAATTTTGTCCGACTAATTGAAAATAAAATAAAATGTATTCTTGTGAACACTCAATTTTTAACGGTATTTTGACGTTTTTCGAAAAATTACGAAATATGCATGTTTTGCGTGTTTTAGTCGGCGAAAACGTCATTTACTAGTTTTTGTCATTTTCGCGTTATTTTTACTTTTTTTTAGTTGATAAAACAAAAATTACATTAAATTAAAAAAATATATATATATATAAAAGGGAGGGTGACGTGATCTTGTTGTTGTTGTTTGTGAAAGACAAACTTATACATTTTTTTTAATTTAGTTATTTACAAATAAATTAATCAATATAAAAAATAAAAATATATGAGTATCTTCTATTTTGGGCTAGAGTTCACAAGCACTTTCATTTCATCATGTTGCTGCAACTTTCACAAAAGCAAGACACCTATTCACCGCAAACATCAAAATGGGAAATAAAGAAAGGTCGGTGAAAAAATCGAGAATAGGTAGAAATCCAGAATCATGGTTTGGAAACTTGACAGAGACATTTCAAGTGCTCCCGGTTGGTAATAACAACAAAAAAAAACAAATTTTAATTCCTCTTAAAAAGAGCAAAGAACGAAGAGTGAATGGAAGAGAAGGGGAGGAGGGGAAAAGAAGATAGAAAATAATGAAGAGCAAGGTAGAAGCGAGGAGAAATCGATTCTAATCCCTTTCTCAAATCCACAATAACAAAGCAACAACAAAATGCCATAAGAGAAAGTAACATCACCTCACCTCCTATCTTACAAAAATAACCACAAACACAAACACAACAACCAAAAAACACACACAAAAAGCAAGGGGAGGAGGGTTGAGAGAGGGAATCAAAAGGGAGAAAAGGGGGAGTAATGACAAATAATAAGAAAAAAAGAGTGTAGAGCATGAGGTTTTATTATCCCGAAACACTTCCATCATCCATTCCCTAATAACCTTTCACCACACCACAAATAAACAACAATACTGAGTACCAATATAAACAAAAACACCAAAGAGAAAGAATCAAAAATCAAGAGAAGAAGCAAAGAAACGGAAGAAGCAACCACCACCAACTCACCGCGCCACTACCTCCGCCGCCACGAACCACCACACGCCTCTGCGTTACCACGCCGCACGAACCACCACCCGCCACGATCGCGCGCCATCGTCATCATCCGCCAGTAAACCACCACTCCTCGGCCCTGTCTCTCTCGAATCGTCCTCCTCTCTCTCTCTCTCTCAAACATTTTTTCTTCTTTCTCTCTCTCTTTTCAAAACCAGAGGCGCTTGATGATAACAAAACCCAACGATCCCTCTTTTTTTTTTGTGTCTGTTGGTCTTTTTTTTTTTTTTTTTGGTTTTATTATTAATTTAAGCACACCTTCTTTTCCTTTAAAACAGTCCCCTCCTTTATGGGCTTCTATTTGGTTTTTTAATGAATTGGGTCCTACCGGCGCACTCCCGTTAATAATACAACCCCACGTAATTAGTTATACCCCCTTTTACTATCTCACACCCTTTTCCCAAAAATCTTTCAAACTCTATTCTAATTAATGCAAGTTATTAGTGATTATCACCCAAAGCCTTGGCTTGTTCGATTGTCATGAACGCTATCAAGAGTTATTAGTGACGATCACTCAAAGCATTCGCTTGCTTGGTCATTATGAAAGCTCTTCCCCTTTCAAAACCCTTTCAAAAACATTTTTAAAGTAGAACTACGCCGCTTTGATTCCCATTCGGGATACGTAGGAGCGAGCCACGCTCTCGCCAAGCGCAGCGAATAAAATCATTTTCACAATCAGTAAACATTAATATTTTTCATAACAAAAATAATTTTTAAACCCATTGTTGCTAGCGGCTAATCGTAACTGTGTTAAATCAGCCATTGACGGCAATGTATTCTTCCAAAGAACAATAAGCGATGATCACCCACAACTTTGGTTAGTTTGATCATTCGTGCCAATTAATCTCTTTCAAAAATCATTTTCAAAAGATCAAATAAAAACGAGTTGCTACTAACGGTCAATCAGAACCTTCGTTCGTCTGACCAACGGTAGTGACTCTCATTTTTCAGGAGTACTTAGCGGTGATTACCCATAACCTTTGTTAGTTTAATCATTCGCTAAATACTCGCCCTATTCGAAAACTCACTAAAAAGATAAAAACAAAAACCTTTTCATGACAACCGAGAACTACGTAGCTTTGAATTCTCCATCGCTTTTGGAGATACGTAGGAGCGAGAAGTCAATTCTCGTCAAGCGCCAAAAATAAAATTTTTCATTAAGTTTTCCCAATTATCTTTTAAAGAATAAATAGGCAAATCTAGGTATTTTTCAAATCAAACGAAAAACCACACACTTAGTTAAAGGTTCCCTCTCAGTAGAGAGGACGCGTAAGTGCTAACACACTTTCCCGCACGTGTCGACCCCGAACCCATATCTCTAGTTTTGAAAGACCATTCGCCTTGTTCAAAAGACCTTTTTTCAATGTTTTGGTCTAAAAATTAAAATATTGATGGCGGCTTCAAAAATTTTCTACGTTGTACATTGAAAAGCCCAAACCGGATTTTTCGAGGTGCAACAATACAATCAATTCTTTTTATTCTTTTTTTATGTAACATTCCAAACATAAGTAGAAACAAAAAAAAAAGTTAATTTTTCTATAATGCATGAGTCACTACACCATTATTAAAAATAAGAAACGTCATAACCAATGATCATCATACTAACCACATTTTTTTAACTCTTCATATGTAACTTTTTCACTTTCGTGAATAAAGTTCAATTCAGTAGATTCCACAACTTCAAAAATACTTTTAAAGATATTTTCTCATTTTTACTCTTTATCGAGCGTATTAAGATACATAAAAGTAGATGATATTTTATCTTATTTTTCTTTGATTAAAATTATACTACGATCATATAGATCTTTTAGATTGCGATTATTGTGTAAAGCTCGAGTTCTTCAAGAACTCGACTACAAATCTTATATTATAGACTTCCATCACATCCTAAATGTACTCTTTAAGAACAATACCACAAATCTTCATAAATGAAAACCAAAGAAAACTAAGTTTAAAATCCTACAAGGGTGTTGAATTATTAAACTATTAGTTCTTCAGGAACTATACTACCAGAATTCTTTAAGAATAATCAAGAAAAATCATGCTTTAAGTGATCCTTCAAAGATGCTTGAATATTAAATTTTTAAGTTCTTCAGACACTACATCATAAATCTTAATAAACAATGACAAATAGAAACAATTATTTGTGCAATTTTTCAAAGATGGTTGGATAATAGGTTTATTGTTTAGGAACTATATAATAAATTTTCACAAACACTGATAAATAAATACAAAATTAGATAAAACACAAAAAGAGATAAAACACAAATAAGATCACGATTAAAAGATAATGAGAAGAAAATCATTATTGCAATAGAAACTCAAGATTATACTATCACTCATATAGTAGAGTTTGATACTGATAACGTGTTATAAAAATAATCAAAACTACAGCAAAAGAAAAACAAGAGAATGTGAGAATGTGGAAAAATTTACCGATCTGTTGTTTATTTATCAGTGCTATTATTTATCGTATAATTTCTGCTGTTACTTTCTTAGATCTACAGGGCGGAAAAACCAACATCTCTACAACGTTAAAACTTGGAATGATATGATATACAACAG
This sequence comes from Oxytropis ochrocephala, assembly GCA_020916435.1. NCBI lineage: Eukaryota > Viridiplantae > Streptophyta > Magnoliopsida > Fabales > Fabaceae > Oxytropis > Oxytropis ochrocephala. Next base: position 18,906,923 of record CM037093.1, read on the forward strand.
CTCTAGAAAGAAAACGCAAAATAGAAAACTTTTTTCTTCTACAAAGTAAATCCCAGAAAGGGTTGGCTAACTCTGTTGTTTGGCACTCTTCTTGCCTTTCTTTTGCTTTTGCTTCAATTGAGTAAGGCCAGCTGCCGATATCTTCACATTACCAACAATTGAAGCAACTAATTCAGGATCTGTACAGGCTTTCATCAACTCCTTCTCTCGAGTGGTTGCTTCTGACATGTGGCTGAATAAGTTCATTGCAGTTTTTGCAGCTGTATAATAAAATGGGGAAAAAAGTTATGGCCATGTTTTGAAATAAGATACCCATAACTCCGGCATCTACTGCTGCATAACTCAAACTATAGCAAAGTTCCTAGACCCCAAGCATGGATAGCATAATAAACTTCCATCATATACCGCGCTATATATACTACTCAATTACTCATCAATTATGAAAGAACAAAAACAGTAGACAGAAAATTAGATTTCCAACTAATCTTCTAGGTAGCCATAAAATGATGATGTAAGATTAAATATAAAATAAAATCGAACCTTTCCCTTTCTTCACGGTTCCAGGAATTATCTTCACCCGATATTTGTAAGATTGAACTGCACCGTATGGAGCACATACAGGAACGGCATATAAGAGAATGTCATTTGGTAGTGGATTCCCTGTCAAGTAATCCACGTCAGTTAGTTTCTCTTTCTCTTCTTCTCCTATTTCATTAATATCATCTTCTTCCATTGTAACTCTATCTTCTACAGAAGTGCTGGTAGCACTCGTGTCAGGTTTTTCTTCAGCTTCGCTGATTGCATGGCTGTGCAACAGATCATCTGCTCGCTCTTTACAATCCCGAGATAAGTGGCCTACCTTTTTACACTTGTAACATATTTTCGGAGCATCTATAGGACCTGCCACAATCAACATTATAATACAATAAACAAGATAGCCAATTTAACAACTGCAATAATTGGCACGTCAATATATTTTCTGCTTAATTTATGAAGTTGATATCTCAGTAATCAGGTAATAGATAGAAGGCAGTGACACGAATTAGAAAACAGTGAAACTAGCTAAAAAAATTCTAGAAGCTTGCCTCATCATGATGCAGTCTGGCTGTCAAATCAAAATATTTTTTTTTTGACAAAGTCAAATCAAAAGATAGAGATATATTTTACAAATTAATATAGATTGACATAGATAAAGTAATATATAGTATATACTTTACAGTATAATATGACTGTTCATGAACTAACCAAGTTCATTGGCCAGCTTGGCTCAGTTGGCTAAATGATTCGAGCTAAGCCAAGCATAACAGTTCCAAAGCTTTGTTTGAGCCAAACTAAATCCAAACAAACAGGTTCATATAAATTTTACGCTGAACGTTAAGATTGAGACTCTGCTTGGCTCAGCTGATTGTCAGCAATACTGGTTATGAAAGTTTAGAAAGGCTTACCACTGTCAGGTTTTTTCCCTTTGTCCAATGCTTCATTTCCAGATGATACGTCTTCCTTCTTGATTGGTTTTCCAGAAGACTATACGAACACACCAGATTTATAGTTAAATCACGACAAAATTTTACCCACAGAAAAAAGAAAGATGCAAGAATAAATTTGAGGCAGTAATATGTTCCTGAGAATATCCCTAGTTGATATCTCAGTTCTTCATATTATCTATAATTAAAATTTCTGTAAAAGTTGTTTCAGGGAAAGATTACTGCAATAATTAAATTTAACACCTCTGAACTCATCTTGGTGGGTATGTCGTGCAACCAGACACATCAATCATTCAAATAAGAAACAAAATGCATGAATGTATTGTGAGGACAAGTAAGCTACTGTACTCACAGCCAATAATGCCATTCGGATGCTCCTTTCCTCCTCGTCTTGGTCAGCATACTTCTCCTTTATCTTCTTAAGTTTGCTCTTCTGTCCACGGCTGACTTTTTTACCACCATCTGTCTTCAAATTTTGTGAATCTTTTGCTGTTAGATTAGCAGGAATATCTTTTATCTTAGATTCATCCTTTCCATGCTCAACGCTTGAATATGGTTCTTCTGGCTTCGGTTCTTTTTTAAGCTTTCTTCTCTCAGCTTTTGATATATATGGTTTATCTCTTACTGCAGGTTTGCTCTGCTCAATATGATCCTCGCTGCTTAAATCAGTCTGGGAATTCTCCAATCCATAACTTTTATTTGATTTAGCAACAGAACCAAGTCCCAGAGCTCGATCAATAAGTTCCTCTAGCTGAGGCGTGACAGATGCTATGTCATTTCCACCAATGTCAGATAATTTCTCACTACCAACAATATTCGTTTTACTCATCTCTTTTGCAGAAAAATCATGTGAAACTACTGTTTGAGCATCAATTGTAGCCAAACTAGTTTGAGATGAGTCTGCAACAAAGTCTTCTGATAGGGGTTTCGATGAATCTGCAGTTACATTACAATTCCTTTCCGAGTCTACAGCATTTTCTTCAGTGACATCCTTCTCAGACTCTGAATCAGATTGTTCTTCAACGTGGCCAGTTTCTACATAATCATCTATTGCTTCCTCCTCACCTCTTACTCTCCTTTCATTTAAATGTGATCCCAATGAACTCTCATCCAATCGAAATAGCAGGCCAAAACCCATGATAAGAGGGTGTGGTGGAAGAAAATTTTTCTTCCCACGTATCATGAAACTCCCTACTGTCAGATATTCCCCTGTAGGAGCAGTTTTACTAACCTGATGAGGATAAACCCACCAGGCACTGGTAACAATTTTTGAATCCCATGCCTTGCTGTGACAGACCTACATTCCAAGATTAATATGGAGGTGTAACAGTTAGCATTCGTGTTGGGGGATGGTGTTCCAAGCAACAGCTTTTATGGCATCAAATTTTGAACAGCTACAACTGCTCCCTAAATGCAAAATAATATCTGCTAAAAATAACTATGAAGTAATAAATAAGCTAACATAACATGAATTACTTTTCTGATACTGGCCGCAAAATCTGTTCCTTGGTCCACATCCTTAACAATTGATTTACTTCATGAAAATGAAGTGAACAAAAAAAGTAAATTTAGATGGAACATAGTATGGTCAGTGGTCACGTGTTAAACTTACTGTGAAACATCCTGCTTGGTTTACGGTCAGAGGTGGAACTGGCTGCATAGGTTTGTGATTCTTGATAACTGTACTGGAAGCTCCATGCAGCTCAGCATGTACATACCTATAACATAAACAAATCAACAGCATGAGAGAATAATAAATCAATCAAACTTCAAAACAGAAAGTTTACACATTTCAAATAAGTCTATTATCAATTTTATTTAATTAGTGATTACAAATACTCCATGCACATTAAATTACTCTTTTTTGGTTTTTGGTACATAAATTGCTGCTAACAATATATGTTTCGTGTATTGCTTAGAAATGAATTAGTAAAGATAATATGAATTACCAAGTTGAAGTGTCTGTAATGAAGAAGGCATCATAAATAGGATAGCCATGCGGAGAAGGCATCATAACAGATAGAAGGATGGCCGCTAGTCTACTATATATACCAAATAACTATTACTATATATATATAAGCTCAAAAGTTGGAAAATTGCTCAAAATTTAACTAGTAAACTATTCAAAAAATAGTACTTGAGCAAACCATACAAGTAGATAGCAAGAAAAGTCAAGGAAACCAATTTTAAGCCTGATTGGCAAAAAAATACCCCACCCTCCATCTATGACGTTTTATAAGGGTCTTTTTCGGTTTTTGAGGGTCCCTCCGTGCGCACTAGTAGGGTTGTTAAGGGTGAGGTTTTTTGAAAATTCTATTCATATCCAATCGTCATCCATTTATATTGGATCTACGTAGTCAATAGCACAGCTATTGCAGCAATAGCGGAGTGAGGAAGGGGTCTGGTGCTACACAAATCCTGGGTTTGGCGTGGATTGAAGAAGTTGTGTTTGCAGCCACGATTGTAGCCACTAAAGCCACACCTTTAATCTATGACGCCGCAGATGGAGAATAGCGGCAAGCAGCCACTATATCCCCTCATTAGCTTTAAAAAACAAATCCACCAAAAATTGAATATAGAAATGAACATTAATTTTTTTGTCAGGAAAAAGAAACTATCACGAAACCTCAAAGACACCATACAAATAAAAGCAATATATCAATCAGATAAAGTTCCAAGAACATTAAGTTGTTTTAGAAAGGTATACTAAGTTAACATATTTTTCAAATGATTTGGGGACATGTGAAAAAGTTGAAGTATTACTCACTGAAAAGAAGATAGCATCTGAAGCGAATTAATATTATTTTCACCACAACTCAATAACTTCTATTCTCTATGTTTAAGTTTTAACATTGGAGGTAGGAATCCAGAACAGTATGATACATCAAGAAATACTTACAGATCTCCTTTTGACATATAACGCTTCACTATCATCTCATTTTGCTGGGCATCACGTCCACTGATAACCAAATAATTCTCACTGCTAATGAACCAATTAAATTTCTCAAACCAGTGAACTTTTCGCATGTGCGAAATTGTGGCAACAGTTTTTTCCTGGAGAACAATTAATTGAAAAAATGAGTAAATTATAATTAATGATTAGCAGTCACAAAGCAATCAAGGATGAAAAAATGGACTAATGGCTTGCTGGTCTCACTGTTTTAATTTACATATTCAGTGCTTAAAATCATATCATTAGTTTCTTTTTGGGAGATAAGCGGAAGTTGTGAGGTTAATAAAGAATGAGGCATTCTCCAAGTCCAAAGGCCAAGGACAGTTACATCCCATAATCATAGCATGGGGTAACTTTCATTTAAAACTAGGGAAAATGACACGTTTTTTAAAGGAAAATATTTCTATTAGAGTGGAGAAAAAAAGAACAGAAGCATGGAACAGAAGTCCCCACAGCAAAATTAAAAGGATAAAACCTCACAAATGACAAAGAATCTGTTAACAGCATCTTTCTAATAATCCACATAAATTCAATGGAAACTTATATGCCCTACACAAACGGAAACCCCAGAGTAATCAACTTCTTGTACTAGTACATATGACAACCATAAACATAATATGGTAATGACCCAATAAACTTCTAAGAAGTTGAAAGGGGATGAACTCTTCCTCTCCATAACTTGACTTGTTTCTTCCTATAACCACGGACCACACATTTACTTTTTACAAGTTTCTTCTTTCAATCTATTTACATGACAAAGCAATATGTTGATTACTTAGGTTTAAATTTGCATTATGAGTAAAGATCTGAAAATGCAATTATAACCACCTGACTAAGCTGTAGGCGAGTCTTTCTCTCTACAGCCTTAAAAGCCTTTTCATGGGCAGTCATAGTCTTTTCCTGTTTGCTCTCCTGTTTTTTCTTCAGTTCATACCACCTCCGAGCATTGGCATGTGCTGAGAGAGCCAAGTCAACTTCAACCTTGGAATACAATATACTATGGTTACTCATGTTATACATCCAAGGGGAACAAAATAAAACTACAGATATTTAATAAAACAGAAAAATGACCAGTGATGATAGTGACCATGCAAAATTTAAGTCAATGATAAATTTAATATACTGATTTTGTGACAAAAGACCCGCCTATAACAATAGGATCTATAGTATTAGTACTAGAAAGTGTGTTTCTCCTCCAGTCAACATTTTTTATTCCTAATCATGTTATGTTTAGTTACAAGTCACACAATAATGGAATATAGTTTAAGAAATGCAAACCATGGACATGTCTCCTTAAACAACCTAGGAACCTTAAAATATTGTAGGTAACAGAACGGAAGAACAAAAGAAAACTCTAAATAAAAACCCATATTAAACTTTCATGGCAATCTGCAACCTATGTTACACTTAGCGCATTTAGTTGGAGAGTAATTCGTATTTTAGGAGGTTCCTACTTACGTTGGCACAGCACTTGATTTGGTATAAAAGTAGGCATAAATCTTGTATTTTAAAGGAGGTATCTATGTTGAGGGATAAGGCAGTTTTGCTCCGGTCATTTTCCCTTTTTCATGGTTGTTTTCTATTTTGTTCTTTTTAAAAGGAGGATTCTTGTCCTCCCTTCTCGTTGTAACATTTTCTATTTATTCCAGTGAATCCAAAAAATAGTAAAAGAAATAAAACCTTATCCACAGGGAGTGTCTTCTCATCATCATCCATTTCGTCGAGATTGTTGCTCAACAGTAAAGTCATGCAATTCCTTTCAAGATGGAGCTTGTCAATGAGACCAGCTACTGGGTTTCCAGCTTTCTTCTCTTCCTTCACCATGCGAGCAAGGTCATCCCAGCTCATACCCTTAGCAAGAGCTACACGCACAGCTAATATAGCAGCATCCACATCATCTAAGTTATATTCTATCAATTCTGCCATTTTGACACAGTGATCAGCTTCTTTCCTTAATGTGTGCACTCGATTTTCCTACACCGTAGAAAAAAGATACATCATTTTGTACAACGTGTCTGCACTATAACTATCAACAATATTAGAATAAAAAATGTTTTTCAACTTCATATGAATACTTAAGTCTGGTATGTGTGTGTAGTACAAGATGCTAATGACAACCAAGACAATTGGACGTAAGCAAAATTGAAATGGAGATGATATGAGTATATTTTAAAATATTCCATTATCATCTACAGAATGAATCTTTCTGAAACTTGGAACCTTACCTCATACCCACTCCCAGTTCTGGTTGCCCGTCATATTACAACCATGGCATGAGCCTTTCATATGTCAACACAATAAATTATGCTACTATATGTGCCTTGTGATGCTATATTCAATTATACATTATTATTGTTATAAACTAGAGATGCCTACTCACAACTTGAATGTATCTACATAAGATGGAGCACTAATCAATCTAAAACTAAAACAGAATAAGAAATTTATTTTCTCATCCTCTGTAGAAAGAAAACTATACTTTCAAGAAGCATGGTCCAAACCTATATATAGAGCAGAATTTACACCTTGTTTTGAAAATGAGAGTGACAGGAAAGAAAGTGGAAGAAAAGATGTATGAGGAATGAAAGATAGTAGAAAGTGAGAGGACCATTTTGGTTGTTAGGTATGATAGAAAGTGGAGTATTATTATTATTTGCAAACTTATTATTATATTATTAAAGTATATATATATATATATATATATATATATATATATATATATATATATATATGTATCAATATTATCATAGTACTTTAATTTATACATACATATATACATACAAACATATATATATATATATATATATTAAAATAAAAACATAGTTACTTGAGGTCTTTATTTCATTGGTTAGAAAACAGCCTTATATCCTCAGTGTTGAGTTCAAATCATACGGGACCGGTTGTAAAATGGTGCATTAGTCTTGCCACTTTGATAAATAAAATAAATAAAAACATAGTTATCTATGAAGACCATAATTATCGATATCTTACGATTCATACGATTAGTATCTCGATTCGATACAAAATCAAGTAAAATCGATCTTATCTTAGTGTGAATCTCCTTTGCACCAAAATCCCACCATGAATCCCAATTTGCTCTCCTGAATCCCAAGCTTTATGAATTTGCTGAATCTTACAATACAAAATCCCAAGCTTTATGAATTTGCTGAATCTTACAATACAAATTCGCATGCTCAAGTTGTTTTTTTGGATTTTTTTCTTAAACAAGATATAATTAGCCTAAGTCAATCCTTCTAAATATCCCAAGTCAGATTGACAAACAAAGAACCCTAGTGCCCTATGTTTTTGGTCTACACTGCCTCCTAAAATGTGATTTTTAATCTTTCTACCTACATAGCGCTTCACGCCCTCCCTTCTCCTCTGTCATTCTTTGATTTTTAATTCGGCATTGTTGTATAAATGGAGATGGAGGTGTCTCAATGAATCTTCTGCTTGTTGTTGGGATTTTTTGAACTATCGTTATGGAAATTTGAAGGAGAAAATAACCCCTACATCTAGTCTAGTAATAATTGCGGGACAAAAGAATCTACATGGTTGAGGGATTTAGTGGAGATTGGTGCTTGAAAAGTTTCCAACTCGTGATGCGTTAACAGCTAGAGGCATCATATCGGACCCACACACAAGAAGAAAATGTTAATAATTTATTCATTTTGTGCAATTCTACGAAGCAAGTTTGGAATACTTAACACTGGTTGGGGCGGTCTTTCTCCTAATATGAAGACAGTTTTTGAACATTTTCATGCATATGGAATCAATTACTTAATTTGGATTGCTACTTTGTGGTGTATTTGGACACATGAATGATGTATTATTTAGAGGCCAATGGCCAAGAGGTTGTGAATCATGTAAAGTCCTTGTCTTGGAGCGGTATACAATTATAATGGGTAGGTTTTCAAGACATTCTATTTGAGTGGTGGGTTAATTAATCCAGTCTCTTGTTTGAATGTTTTGCTAAGCTAATTGTTTGATCTGCAGAGCAAGTTTGAGACTTTATTTTTCAAAAGAATTTATTTGGAGATATTTATTTATATGTTGAATCTTTATGAGATTTTTCATGTAGAGATTAACCACACGTTCAACCTCAAAATCCATCATATATAATTTGAAATCATTCATATAGAACTCTTTCTTTGAGCAATCTATAGTTTTCAAAGCTCTTCAGGAGTTCAAATAATAGCAAACTATAGCAAACTCATTTCTAGATCTTTTCATAAAACTATATGAACAAGTGATATCATTTTTGTATTCCTCTTTTAGAATATGAATTGAGACAATTATACACGTGTTCAAATTATAGTATCTCAGAGAGGAAGATCAATTTGTTTAATCATCTCGAGAGTCCGAAAAGTGTGTCTAGGAATACTATATCCTTCAGGAATCTTCATATAATTATAACTATAAAATGAGTCATACAAATAAGTTGTAACAACATTCATCATGTGCAAATTGATCTCTTCATGTGCTACATACTAATTAAGTACTGAAAAGTACTTGCAATCACTACAGGTGAATGTCTAATCAAAATCAATTTTAGGTCTTTACGAAAACCCTTGCGCAACAAGTAGTGCTTTGTATCTCTTAGTTTTACCATTCACAAAACTCATTTGTATCCAACTGATTTCACCCCTTCAGATGTTAAGACTACAGGTCCAACAATTTTTTGCTTGTAAAGCGAGTTCAACTATGCTTCAATTACGTCTTTCCATTTTGGACAATTCTCACTTTTCTACGATCTTTAATAGACTTTGGTTCATGATCCTCACTGTAATTTATCACATTTAGCGCTAGATGATATGAAAAGCATCATCAACATTGACTTCATGTTGGTTCCATTGTATTCAACTAGTGACATAATTTATTGAGATCTATTTATTTTCATGAATTCCAGGTACCTGATCAGTCTCTTTTGGGATGGAAATGTCAATTACGTCTGAAGATTCTTTTAGAATTTTTATATCCTCGTTTGGAGCATCTTTATTTTTAGCTCTTTTTCTTGTGCAGAGATTTTTATCTTTGGAACCGACTTGTCTACCACACTTCAGGCGTGGTTGAAACTCATTTCAATATTTGATTGTCCAACGGAGACATCTATTTTAATCTGAGCATTAGCAGCAGGTATATATGATTTGATCACACCTTTTGAATTAGTGAATGCATTTGGTAGTTCATTTGGCAAGCTTTTCAAATGATTTATATTTTGAACTTCCATTTCATATTGTTTAGTGCGAAGATCAAGATGATAACTCATTCCAATTGATCATTATTTCCAAGTGCTTATTTTTTGCCCCTGTTGTACAGAAATTTGATTCATCAAATGATAATCATCAAACTAGATGATAAAAGTCTCTAATTGTTGGCTCAAGATACTTTATTATACATGGAGATTTATATCCAATATATATTCCCAAAATTCATTGAGGATCTATCTTAGTGCGTTGTGGTGGAGAAATTGGAATACACACACCGCACATCCAAAAATTGTAAGAGGAGAAATATTAGGTTCGTGAACAAAAATCAAATGTAAAGGGGAGGAGTTGTGATAACTTGTTGGCCTTATGCAAACCAATGTTGCAGCATGCAAAATTGCTTCCTCCTGAGTAGAAATTGAAAATTCTAATCTTGTGAGTATTGGTCATGTAATTAACTTTAGACGTCTAAAGAATGGTTCTTCAAGACCATTTTATCAATAAGAATATGCTACGTGATGTCCAATATCAATTCTAATAGACATACAATACTCGTCAGATGCTTTCTAGACGATTTAGAAAAATGAGTTCTTAGTGAATTAAGTTAGAGTAGCAAACAATCTCACAAGCTTCCAGTTGTGAGTCGACAACAAATATATGTGTGTCTATCTAGTTGGTGCATCAATTAAAATCATAAAATATCTAAATAGTCCACATGGTGGGTGTATTGGCCCACATATATCTCTGTATGTATTCATACTGAAAAATTGAGATATTCACTTCCAATTTTGCGATGATGGTCTAACTATAAACTATCCTTGTGAACAAGAGGTGCATGTGAACTTATTAGGTTGAAGAATTTTCTGGTTCTTCAAATGATGACCACATGAACTTTCATATAATTTTCGCATAATTATAGAGGGGGGTTGCTTTTCCCACTCCCCCTCCTACTCAAACACACCCTCAAACCTAAAATATTCCAAAATTACCTCACGTGGAAACCTCTCATCGCAGTGATGTTTTTAACGGGTTGGATATGGCAACCGAACCCGTTCGGACACCACCATCCGAACACCATCCCTGCCTAATAATAGTTGTATATTCATATACTTCCAAAACTTACTTTCATTCCTCAGTGACAATTTTAAATTTAGCGTAATAATTGTAAAAGTTGTCTGCAACTTTCATTCCTCAGTGACAAAACTTACTTTCATTCCTCAGTGACCCTTATGTCATGAATAGTAGCCATACAATTTAAAAATGATCATAAAAGTGAAGGAAAGCAAACCTGGAAGGGAATGGAATAAAATTGAAGAAACTTCAATATAAAATGTCACCAATTGTTCGGATGGGAAATTCAATATAAAATGTCACCAATTGTTCGGATGGTATTGTCCGAATTGGTTCGGATGGTATTGTTCGAATTGTTTCGGATGACTCCATCCGAACAGTTAATTTTCATCCAACGAGGGTGTGTGTCAAATATTTAACACACGCGAACGGCCTTGTTCGAACCTGTTCGAAGGCCCGTGTTCGAACAGGTAAAATTTCGTGAAAAAAAAGAGTTTTGCACAGTGTCTTTTGGTCTTTTCACACCCTTATGGGGTGTGTTTTGAGTAGGAGGGGGTGTGGGAAAAGCAAACGCCTTATAGAGACGGGATGGCCCAATTGGTCAGGCGAAACAACAAATGTATTGTGATTTGTAAACTTCTGATTTACAACAATAGGTGCTTCAATTACATTGATATAGGTGTAGTACAAACTAGAGAAAAAAGCGAACAACTTTTTCACTACAATTATTTTATCCAAAGTATGTCTCGTTATATAAAGATATTCATTATCTCCTTCGTTTCTTGTTTCAATATGATATCCATTTAGACGGACATCTTGAAACTTAATAAATTTCTATGAAACTTGAGAGATTATAATATGGTATCAATGTGTAAAAAAATTGTTCTCTAGGTAGCAGTACACTAGCTCTTCCGGAGCCTTGCAATCTTCTGGTTGCAAGTTGATAACAAGTGCACAAGCTACCATATGACTTCTGGTCATTCTAGAAAATGTACACAATTTTAATATAAAATGCACATATGTAATTTTATTTTAGTTACATTCTAAAAACTTAGAATGTCTTATAATTAGCATGCTTTAAGAACATATGACATATACAACTGGTTATACTGAAAAATATTTTAGTCCTTCAAAAATATCAATATAAGATGCCATTGTTTTTTTCTTTTTTTGTTTTCATATAAGATGCCATTGTTACTTTTGGATAATCTTGCTAAATGTGTACTAAATAGTAAAACTTTATCGACTACTAAACCTTGGGTTTTAAACAAACAATTAATTTTCATAAGTGCATAACAAACTTCTAATTTACTGTAACATAATTTTAGTTCCACTCATACTTATTTAAAAGTACTATATTAAACTTTGACCATTCAAATTACAAAACATAAAACTATTACTTTATGCATATAACAATTTACCATTTTATATAAAGATATAGAGAACACAATTTTTTTCGATAAACAAAACTATAGAAACCATACATACTATTTTAACCTCGATTCAGTTATCTCTTTGCAAATCTTAAGAATATTGTTTTTAATAAGTGCGATTGAGGTCATTACATACTATGGTAACTTGAAATTACAAGAAAATAATAAAAAGTTCCGATGGAAAATAAAAAATAAGAGTATCTAGTTCTTTAAGATCTAATCATACAATCAATTCTTTTTATTCTTTTTTTATGTAACATTCCAAACATAAGTAGAAACAAAAAAAAAAAGTTAATTTTTCTATAATGCATGAGTCACTACACCATTATTAAAAATAAGAAACGTCATAACCAATGATCATCATACTAACCACATTTTTTTAACTCTTCATATGTAACTTTTTCACTTTCGTGAATAAAGTTCAATTCAATAGATTCCACAACTTCAAAAATACTTTTAAAGATATTTTCTCATTTTTACTACTGTCAGAGCGTATTAAGATACATAAAAGTAGATGATATTTTATCTTATTTTTCTTTGATTAAAATTATACTACGATCATATAGATCTTTTAGATTGCAGTTATTGTGTAAAGCTCGAGTTCTTCAAGAACTCGACTACAAATCTTATATTATAGACTTCCATCACATCCTAAATGTACTCTTTAAGAACAATACCACAAATCTTCATAAATGAAAACCAAAGAAAACTAAGTTTAAAATCCTACAAGGGTGTTGAATTATTAAACTATTAGTTTTTCAGGAACTATACTATAAGAATTCTTTAAGAATAATCAAGAAAAATCATGCTTTAAGTGATCCTTCAAAGATGCTTGAATATTAAATTTTTAAGTTTTTCGGAAACTACATCATAAATCTTAATAAACAATGACAAATAGAAACAATTATTTGTGCAATTTTTCAAGGATGGTTGGATAATGGGTTTATTGTTTAGGAACTATATAATAAATTTTCACAAACACTGATAAATAAATACAAAATTAGATAAAACACAAAAAGAGATAAAACACAAATAAGATCACGATTAAAAGATAATGGGAAGAAAATCATTATTGCAATAGAAACTCAAGATTATAATATCACTCATATAGTAGAGTTTGATACTGATAACGTGTTATAAAAATAACCAAAACTACAGCAAAAAGAAGAACAAGAGAATGTGAGAGTGTGGAAAAATTTACCGATCTGTTGTTTATTTATCAGTGCTATTATTTATCGTATAATTTCTGCTGTTACTTTCTTAGATCTACAGGGCGGAAAAACCAACATCTCTACAACGTTAAAACTTGGAATGATATGATATACAACAGCTCTAGAAAGAAAACGCAAAATAGAAAACTTTTTTCTTCTACAAAGTAAATCCCAGAAAGGGTTGGCTAACTCTGTTGTTTGGCACTCTTCTTGCCTTTCTTTTGCTTTTGCTTCAATTGAGTAAGGCCAGCTGCCGATATCTTCACATTACCAACAATTGAAGCAACTAATTCAGGATCTGTACAGGCTTTCATCAACTCCTTCTCTCGAGTGGTTGCTTCTGACATGTGGCTGAATAAGTTCATTGCAGTTTTGCAGCTGTATAATAAAATGGTGGAAAAAAGTTATGGCCATGTTTTGAAATAAGATACCCATAACTCCGGCATCTACTGCTGCATAACTCAAACTATAGCAAAGTTCCTAGACCCCAAGCATGGATAGCATAATAAACTTCCATCATATACCGCGCTATATATACTACTCAATTACTCATCAATTATGAAAGAACAAAAACAGTAGACAGAAAATTAGATTTCCAACTAATCTTCTAGATAGCCATAAAATGATGATGTAAGATTAAATATAAAATAAAATCGAACCTTTCCCTTTCTTCACGGTTCCAGGAATTATCTTCACCCGATATTTGTAAGATTGAACTGCACCGTATGGAGCACATACAGGAACGGCATATAAGAGAATGTCATTTGGTAGTGGATTCCCTGTCAAGTAATCCACGTCAGTTAGTTTCTCTTTCTCTTCTTCTCCTATTTCATTAATATCATCTTCTTCCATTGTCACTCTATCTTCTACAGAAGTGCTGGTAGCACTCGTGTCAGGTTTTTCTTCAGCTTGGCTGATTGCATGGCTGTGCAACAGATCATCTGGTCGCTCTTTACAATCCCGAGATAAGTGGCCTACCTTTTTACACTTGTAACATATTTTTGGAGCATCTATAGGACCTGCCACAATCAACATTATAATACAATAAACAAGATAGCCAATTTAACAACTGCAATAATTGGCACGTCAATATATTTTCTGCCTAATTTATGAAGTTGATATCTCAGTAATCAGGTAATAGATAGAAGGCAGTGACACGAATTAGAAAACAGTGAAACTAGCTAAAAAAATTCTAGAAGCTTGCCTCATCATGATGCAGTCTGGCTGTCAAATCAAAAGATAGAGATATATTTTACAAATTAATATAGATTGTCATAGATAAAGTAATATACTTTACAGTATAATATGACTGTTCATGAACTAACCAAGTTCATTGGCCAGCTTGGCTCAATTGGCTAAAATGATTCGAGCTAAGCCAAGCATAACAGTTCCAAAGCTTTGTTTGAGCCAAACTAAATCCAAACAAACAGGTTCATATAAATTTTACGCTGAACGTTAAGATTGAGACTCTGCTTGGCTCAGCTGATTGCCAGCAATACTGGTTATGAAAATTTAGAAAGGCTTACCACTGTCAGGTTTTTTCCCTTTGTCCAATGCTTCATTTCCAGATGATACGTCTTCCTTCTTGATTGGTTTTCCAGAAGACTATACGAACACACCAGATTTATAGTTAAATCACGACAAAATTTTACCCACAGAAAAAAGAAAGATGCAAGAATAAATTTGAGGCAGTAATATGTTCCTGAGAATATCCCTAGTTGATATCTCAGTTCTTCATATTATCTATAATTAAAATTTCTGTAAAAGTTGTTTCAGGGAATTACTGCAATAATTAAATTTAACACCTCTGAACTCATCTTGGTGGGTATGTCGTGCAACCAGACACATCAATCATTCAAATAAGAAACAAAATGCATGAATGTATTGTGAGGACAAGTAAGCTACTGTACTCACCGCCAATAATGCCATTCGGATGCTCCTTTCCTCCTCGTCTTGGTCAGCATACTTCTCCTTTATCTTCTTAAGTTTGCTCTTCTGTCCACGGCTGACTTTTTTACCACCATCTGTTTTCAAATTTTGTGAATCTTTTGCCGTTAGATTAGCAGGAATATCTTTTATCTTAGATTCATCCTTTCCATGCTCAACGCTTGAATATGCTTCTTCTGGTTTCGGTTCTTTTTTAAGCTTTCTTCTCTCAGCTTTTGATATATATGGTTTATCTCTTACTGCAGGTTTGCTCTGCTCAATATGATCCTCGCTGCTTAAATCAGTCTGGGAATTCTCCAATCCATAACTTTTATTTGATTTAGCAACAGAACCAAGTCCCAGAGCTCGATCAATAAGTTCCTCTAGCTGAGGCGTGACAGATGCTATGTCATTTCCACCAATGTCAGATAATTTCTCACTACCAACAATATTCGTTTTACTCATCTCTTTTGCAGAAAAATCATGTGAAACTACTGTTTGAGCATCAATTGTAGCCAAACTAGTTTGAGATGAGTCTGCAACAAAGTCTTCTGATAGGGGTTTGGATGAATCTGCAGTTACGTTACAATTCCTTTCCGAGTCTACAGCAGAATTTTCTTCAGTGACATCCTTCTCAGACTCTGAATCAGATTGTTCTTCAACGTGGCCAGTTTCTACATAATCATCTATTGCTTCCTCCTCACCTCTTACTCTCCTTTCATTTAAATGTGATCCCAATGAACTCTCATCCAATCGAAATAGCAGGCCAAAACCCATGATAAGAGGGTGTGGTGGAAGAAAATTTTTCTTCCCACGTATCATGAAACTCCCTACTGTCAGATATTCCCCTGTAGGAGCAGTTTTACTAACCTGATGAGGATAAACCCACCAGGCACTGGTAACAATTTTTGAATCCCATGCCTTGCTGTGACAGACCTACATTCCAAGATTATATGGAGGTGTAACAGTTAGCATTCGTGTTGGGGGATGGTGTTCCAAGAAACAGCTTTTATGGCATCAAATTTTGAACAGCTACAACTGCTCCCTAAATGCTAAATAATATCTGCTAAAAATAACTATGAAGTAATAAATAAGCTAACATAACATGAATTACTTTTCTGATACTGGCCGTAAAATCTGTTCCTTGGTCCACATCCTTAACAATTGATTTACTTCATGAAAATGAAGTGAACAAAAAAAGTAAATTTAGATGGAACATAGTATGATCAGTGGTCACGTGTTAAACTTACTGTGAAACATCCTGCTTGGTTTACGGTCAGAGGTGGAACTGGCTGCATAGGTTTGTGATTCTTGATAACTGTACTGGAAGCTCCATGCAGCTCAGCATGTACATACCTATAACATAAACAAATCAACAGCATGAGAGAATAAGAAATCAATCAAACTTCACAACAGAAAGTTTACACATTTCAAATAAGTCTATTACCAATTTTATTTAATTAGTGATTACAAATACTCCATGCACATTAAATTACTCTTTTTTGGTTTTTGGTACATAAATTGCTGCTAACAATATATGTTTCGTTTATTGCCTAGAAATGCATTAGTAAAGATAATATGAATTGCCAAGTTGAAGTGTCTGTAATGAAGAAGGCATCATAAATAGGATAGCCATGCGGAGGAGCCAAGCCTAAAAATGCCATAGGGGATAACAGATAGAAGGATGGCCGCTAGTCTACTATATATACCAAATAACTATATATATATATATATATAAGCTCAAAAGTTGGAAAATTGCTCAAAATTTAACTAGTAAACTATTCAAAAAATAGTACTTGAGCAAAACATACAAGTAGATAGCAAGAAAAGTCAAGGAAACCAATTTTAAGCCTGATTGGCAAAAAAATACCCCACCCTCCATCTATGATGTTTTATAAGGGTCTTTTTCGGTTTTTGAGGGTCCCTCCGTGCGCAGTAGTAGGGTTGTTATGGGTGAGGTTTTTTGAAAATTCTATTCATATCCAATCGTCATCCATTTATATTGGATCTACGTAGTCAATAGCACAGCTATTGCAGCAATAGCGGAGTGAGGAAGGGGTCTGGTGCTACACAAATCCTGGGTTTGGCGTGGATTGAAGTTGTGTTTGCGGCCACGATTGTAGCAACTAAAGCCACACCTTTAATCTATGACGCCGCAGATGGAGAATAGCGGCAAGCAGCCACTATATCCCCTCATTAATTTTATAAAACAAATCCACCAAAAATTGAATATAGAAATGAACATTAATTTTTTTGTCAGGAAAAAGAAACTATCACGAAACCTCAAAGACACCATACAAATAAAAGCAATATATCAATCAGATAAAGTTCCAAGAACATTAAGTTGTTTTAGAAAGGTATACTAAGTTAACATATTTTTCAAATGATTTGGGGACATGTGAAAAAGTTGAAGTATTACTCACTGAAAAGAAGATAGCATCTGAAGCGAATTAATATTATTTTCACCACAACTCAATAACTTCTATTCTCTATGTTTAAGTTTTAACATTGGAGGTAGGAATCCAGAACAGTATGATACATCAAGAAATACTTACAGATCTCCTTTTGACATATAACGCTTCACTATCATCTCATTTTGCTGGGCATCACGTCCACTGATAACCAAATAATTCTCACTGCTAATGAACCAATTAAATTTCTCAAACCAGTGAACTTTTCGCATGTGCGAAATTGTGGCAACAGTTTTTTCCTGGAGAACAATTAATTGAAAAAATGAGCAAATTATAATTAATGATTAGCAGTCACAAAGCAATCAAGGATGAAAAAATGGACTAATGGCTTGCTGGTCTCACTGTTTTAATTTACATATTCAGTGCTTAAAATCATATCCTTAGTTTCTTTTTGGGAGATAAGAGGAAGTTTTGAGGTTAATAAAGAATGAGGCATTCTCCAAGTCCAAAGGCCAAGGACAGTTACATCCCATAATCATAGCATGGGGTAACTTTCATTTAAAACTAGGGAAAATGACACGTTTTTTAAAGGAAAATATTTCTATTAGAGTGGAGAAAAAAGAACAGAAGCATGGAACAGAAGTCCCCACAGCAAAATTAAAAGGATAAAACCTCACAAATGACAAAGAATCTGTTAACAGCATCTTTCTAATAATCCACATAAATTCAATGGAAACTTATATGCCCTACACAAACGGAAACCCCAGAGTAATCAACTTCTTGTACTAGTACATATGACAACCATAAACATAATATGGTAATGACCCAATAAACTTCTAAGAAGTTGAAAGGGGATGAACTCTTCCTCTCCATAACTTGACTTGTTTCTTCCTATAACCACGGACCACACATTTACTTTTTACAAGTTTCTTCTTTCAATCTATTTACATGACAAAGCAATATGTTGATTACTTAGGTTTAAATTTGCATTATGAGTAAAGATCTGAAAATGCAATTATAACCACCTGACTAAGCTGTAGGCGAGTCTTTCTCTCTACAGCCTTAAAAGCCTTTTCATGGGCAGTCATAGTCTTTTCCTGTTTGCTCTCCTGTTTTTCTTCAGTTCATACCACCTCCGAGCATTGGCATGTGCTGAGAGAGCCAAGTCAACTTCAACCTTGGAATACAATATACTATGGTTACTCATGTTATACATCCAAGGGGAACAAAATAAAACTACAGATATTTAATAAAACAGAAAAATGACCAGTGATGATAGTGACCATGCAAAATTTAAGTCAATGATAAATTTAATATACTGATTTTGTGACAAAAGACCCGCCTATAACAATAGGATCTATAGTATTAGTACTAGAAAGTGTGTTTCTCCTCCAGTCAACATTTTTTATTCCTAATCATGTTATGTTTAGTTACAAGTCACACAATAATGGAATATAGTTTAAGAAATGCAAACCATGGACATGTCTCCTTAAACAACCTAGGAACCTTAAAATATTGTAGGTAACAGAACGGAAGAACAAAAGAAAACTCTAAATAAAAACCCATATTAAACTTTCATGGCAATCTGCAACCTATGTTACACTTAGCGCATTTAGTTGGAGAGTAATTCGTATTTTAGGAGGTTCCTACTTACGTTGGCACAGCACTTGATTTGGTATAAAAGTAGGCATAAATCTTGTATTTTAAAGGAGGTATCTATGTTGAGGGATAAGGCAGTTTTGCTCCGGTCATTTTCCCTTTTTCATGGTTGTTTTCTATTTTGTTCTTTTTAAAAGGAGGATTCTTGTCCTCCCTTCTCGTTGTAACATTTTCTATTTATTCCAGTGAATCCAAAAAATAGTAAAAGAAATAAAACCTTATCCACAGGGAGTGTCTTCTCATCATCATCCATTTCGTCGAGATTGTTGCTCAACAGTAAAGTCATGCAATTCCTTTCAAGATGGAGCTTGTCAATGAGACCAGCTACTGGGTTTCCAGCTTTCTTCTCTTCCTTCACCATGCGAGCAAGGTCATCCCAGCTCATACCCTTAGCAAGAGCTACACGCACAGCTAATATAGCAGCATCCACATCATCTAAGTTATATTCTATCAATTCTGCCATTTTGACACAGTGATCAGCTTCTTTCCTTAATGTGTGCACTCGATTTTCCTACACCGTAGAAAAAAGATACATCATTTTGTACAACGTGTCTGCACTATAACTATCAACAATATTAGAATAAAAAAATGTTTTTCAACTTCATATGAATACTTAAGTCTGGTATGTGTGTGTAGTACAAGATGCTAATGACAACCAAGACAATTGGACGTAAGCAAAATTGAAATGGAGATGATATGAGTATATTTTAAAATATTCCATTATCATCTACAGAATGAATCTTTCTGAAACTTGGAACCTTACCTCATACCCACTCCCAGTTCTGGTTGCCCGTCATATTACAACCATGGCATGAGCCTTTCATATGTCAACACAATAAATTATGCTACTATATGTGCCTTGTGATGCTATATTCAATTATACATTATTATTGTTATAAACTAGAGATGCCTACTCACAACTTGAATGTATCTACATAAGATGGAGCACTAATCAATCTAAAACTAAAACAGAATAAGAAATTTATTTTCTCATCCTCTGTAGAAAGAAAACTATACTTTCAAGAAGCATGGTCCAAACCTATATATAGAGCAGAATTTACACCTTGTTTTGAAAATGAGAGTGACAGGAAAGAAAGTGGAAGAAAAGATGTATGAGGAATGAAAGATAGTAGAAAGTGAGAGGACCATTTTGGTTGTTAGGTATGATAGAAAGTGGAGTATTATTATTATTTGCAAACTTATTATTATATTATTAAAGTTATATATATATATATATATATATATGTATCAATATTATCATAGTACTTTAATTTATACATTTATATATATATACATACATATATATATATATATATATATATATATATATATATATTAAAATAAAAACATAGTTACTTGAGGTGCTAGCTCATTGGTTAGAGCTTAGCCTTATATCCTCAAGGTGTTGAGTTCAAATCCCCTCTGGGACAGTTGTAAAATGGTCATTAGTGCCACTTTGATAAATAAAATAAATAAAAACATAGTTATCTATGAAGACCATAATTATCAGTATCTTACGATTCATACGATTAGTATCTCGATTCGATACAAAATCAAGTAAAATCGATCTTATCTTAGTGTGAATCTCCTTTGCACCAAAATCCCACCATGAATCCCAATTTGCTCTCCTGAATCCCAAGCTTTATGAATTTGCTGAATCTTACAATACAAAATCCCAAGCTTTATGAATTTGCTGAATCTTACAATACAAATTCGCATGCTCAAGTTGTTTTTTTGGATTTTTTCTTAAACAAGATATAATTAGCCTAAGTCAATCCTTCTAAATATCCCAAGTCAGATTGACAAACAAAGAACCCTAGTGCCCTATGTTTTTGGTCTACACTGCCTCCTAAAATGTGATTTTTAATCTTTCTACCTACATAGCGCTTCACGCCCTCCCTTCTCCTCTGTCATTCTTTGATTTTTGGTCTTTAATTTATAATTTTGAATATATTGAATTGTTTTGAAGTCCATATATAATATATTAGTGTGTACCATCCATAAGACCTACCATATTTGACAACATAAGCACTGCCCTGTTATACCATAGCCCAATTCTTCAGTCACACAAAGCATATGGAATCTGTCTGACCTTCTATATGTCTGTGAGAAAGTTCTTGCTAAAAGCTTAATTATCAGTCTCCCAACTGAAGATCAGATTTTTGATGCATGACTAAACCCAATCTAAGCTTCGCTTCACTACACTACATGACAAATGCAGAATGTTTGACGAGGGTCAATTAGTTCAACCACCCAGAGTTTGAGGGGAGTATCAGAATAAGTATGTGTATCAGATTATTTATTATTTATTTATGTGCTGTGGGGTAAAGTTTTGATTAGTCCAGCTGGCTCAGTGGCTCTGTCAGCCTAGTTAGGTGCCAGCTCAGCCTAATGAATCAATTAGCAGCTTCAGAGTTAGTAGAGTTAACTAACTGATCTTGGAAGGTTCTCGAACTAGAATACTCTACTACCTATTAAGTTACCCAACCTATATAACTATCAGAGTAACTAAAATAGTAAAATAAAATTAGAATTGCAGAGGTTGAATCTCTCGCGTTTTCACATTTTCCTTTTTTATTTCTTCCAATACTTCTAATCCCAATTCATTACATCTCTAAGAATGATAACAAAAAAACAAGTACAGGGCGGTATGAGATCTTTAGCCTGAAATATTGTGTGCCACGTGAATCAGTTGATTTTCTAATCATAGTGTAATAGTTTGGCATGAGCACCAACCTGATCCTGGCGTATCTTATTAAGCTTCTGATGAGCTGAGTTTTCTTTGGTTTTCTGCTGTTGCTCAGCCCTTTGACTCTCAATTTTGCTGTAGAACTCATCCAAGGCTGCATCAAATGTCTCAAACTTTGTATAGTCCCTTGACTTAAACTGGTTAAGTAAGATGGGGCAGAACTCATCATAGATCTGCATCAAAAGATACATGTAAACACTAGGTACCATAAAACCATCTGAGTAAGAAAATTATGTTTCTTATTATCTTCATATTCATGATGCAACTTAAATTAAATAGAAGTAGAAGATAACCTGGCTAACACTTTTTGGTTGAGATACGGAAGAATCCACTCCCACATTTTTTTTCTGCATCAAAATGAATCCTTCTGGAACTATTTCACCTGAAATGATATCCTGCATCCAATCTTCAAACTTTGCAACAGCTTGGGCCAAGGCCTGAACAGTGGCATCACCCCACGTTTTATCTTTAAGTGCTTTCTCATTGGGGATTAAACCAGCATCTAATATTATATGTTCAGAAAGTGCAGGTCCATAACCAAGTGCCTCCCCAAGGACAATTTTTAATGTGGCATATGACTTCCCACCTTTGTGGGCTCCCCGCTTCTCTTTTTCTACATTAGAAACATCAGTTCCATTTCCATTGACCTTAGCCTCATCATCGCCATCTTCCTTTGAAGACATTAGGGCCTTCTGCAACTTTGTAGTAGTAGTTCGCTCAAAAATTCGACAACTTTCTATAGGGTAGCGATGGCGTGACATGATTGCAAGTCCCTTGTCGTCATCCCTGTTAGTGATAAATTGCTATAACTCCAACTCCACTTATTATAGAGATGTTTATATAATATGAACAAATAAATTAAATTACATAGTCAAATGACACTAATCTGGCCCCCAGAATATAGGTAAACAAGTACAAGTAAATGAGAAATGCTAGGAACACATCCCTCTAACACTCTTTTCAACTTTATTGGTTGGGTTTCATATGAGTCCTACCAAAATTACATCTCATGATTTAATGGAATCCATTTGAATTCCCACCAATAAACGAGTGTGTTGGGAAGAGTGTTAAATAATATGTTGCTACCATTCCTCATATATACATTTTGAAAGTGAAGCAAAACTACTTCATTAGTATCATCAGAAAAAGCAAAGGCTGGCATTACATTCAGCATAATATACCAAGCCAATTAGTTTGTTTGAGCATGACATCGGAAAAAACTTTATACTAAAAGTATGTCACTGCCACATATTTAACAGTTTGCAAATCCTCAATGAGTAAACTAACAAATTATTTCCTGGAAAAATAAAAAACTAAAAATCCTATCACTGTAAAGCTAGAAAAAAGATAAGCAAATTTTCAGTTGTGTTTGCATTTTATACAACAAACATAGAGAACACACTGAAATTAGAGAGCACAATAGTAAACAGTAGTAACCTGTGTGATCGAAGCAGAGTCATGACAGTAAAATTAGAATCCGTGAGGAGGATGTTTCCTTGTGCGTATAGCTCTAATATAACATAGTTTGCATTCTCCCCAAGTCCAAATTGAAAGAGAACAATCTGTCACAATATTTAAATAAATGAATAGAATTAATTATCTACAACATTTCTATAGTTTAGAAGAAGAAAAAACGCAAAGAAAACAATAACAAGTAAAATGAAAGATGGTAAATTGAAGGCTATACCCGATCATACCCAAGTTGGCGCACATCCTCAAGCCTTCTAGTCCTAATATGCTTCCTCAATTTGAGAGTAAAACCAGAAGGAGTGTTGCTTTTATCACTATAAATAATAACAAAAACAATCTTATTCTATTCCATTTCTATCAAATTCGCAATACTTGAATGTAATCTTTCAAACAAAAAAGAGATTATGATTGATTACCGCATATACACCGTAGTGTGCAATCTAACACCACTTTCCATGAGCAGCAAAACCTTCTCGCTCTCACCAGATTCAGAGATTCCACTGCTATTCATAAGCTTGAAAACATACGTCTGAAAAAGCAAAGAGAAAGATAAACCAAATTGCGTTTGCGTTTGCGATTTCGATTGCAAAATGGAGAAATTGAAAGGGAAAAAGTAGGTTACCTTAGGAGTGAGATCATAGACATTGGAGCACCGCATTCCGATTAACCGCCGCATGCATTTCACTTCGGCGGCCACATCGGCCGTGTTCATCCGCACCTTCACCATCTTTCTATCTCGCTACTGATACTGTGAACTTTCTAGGGTTTTGGTGAGAATGAGTAAGGAAGAAGAAAATTGGGTCACGTTACTTTCAGATTTTTATTTATGTTGGAATTGGAAAGCTTGAGAACCAAACTAGTATTGTTTCTTGTTTAGCTTCTTCGATCAAAACGACTTGGCTTCTCTCTAGTCTCTAGGGTGAGTGAAGTTTTTCATTTCATGTAACTGATGCTTGAAAATGGTTCCAAAATCTATTGACACGTGTCGAGTAAAAATATTGGACGAAAATAAAATAATAAAATAATGAAAGAAAAAACTATTTGATGCCTCAAAACTCAATTTATAGATAGATGTTTTCTTGTTTGAATTGAATCAACACTACAGTGACTTTAAGAGGGTCGAGACGAGAGCATCTACTTACAAGAGCAAAGTTGTTTTGAATAGATTTCATTTCATGCATTGATGATCTACCGATATCCACATGAGACACTTTCTTATCTTAGCAATTGCCTCTAATCAATTGTATTGAGGACTAGCACGACATGTTTATTGGATTGAATATTTCATCAAGTATCTATCTTATCATGCTCTAGTTATACTAGATCATGCCTGAGAACTACTTACTCCCTCCTAAACAATTTTTTAGATTTATTTATTGAAAAAGTGATATTACATCACTTAATTATTTGTTGCTTATAAACGAGTCTGGAATGAGTAATTTTCTCTCCTCCTCCTTCTCCTTCTCCTTTCCCCTCTCTCATCCCCTCTTTTTGGCAATAGTAATAACTTTTCCTCTATTATTATTTGTCATCAAAAAATCTCAAAAATAAACCTACAAGAGCCATACATAGTAATTATCGCGATCCATACTTCGGTTAAAACTCATGATGCAGGTTTTTGTGCAACAAAACCTTATCAGAACCTTTTACTATGAAAAGGGTATTGATGATTATGAGGCCATCTTGTACAACTTTCGGTATTGGATTAAAAAAAATTAAATGATATTCTAGGGGAAGGATAGAGAATATTTCTGAGAGAGGAGAGAAAGCAATCATCGCATATTATAAGCCCTCCTCATGATGTCATTGTTTGTCTTTCTTATAATAGAGGCCAGAGAGAGTATTCATTAAGGAATCTATTAGCTCTTCTCTCTCAATCTTGGTAGGAGCCGGGGATACTACGGTACCCCCAATTTTTTAAAAATTTACTATACATAAATATATTTTATACATAATATGTGGGAGAAATTTCCAAAATATATTTGGAAAGTTGTAATTGGTTAAATACAGTTAATGATGCAATAACATTATCTTTGTTCCATAGGATCAGTGGTTAAGTTGCTTTGTATTGCCTATTGGGTCAGCGGTTTGAATCCCGTCTGTTATGTTTTTCCGTGTATAAAATCATTTTTTTAAAAAGAACAAAAAAGAATAAAGGCGCTTGAAGGACTTGAACCGTGCACCTGTTGGCGAAAAGAATAAAACTCTAACCGCTTGGCCAACGGAAACGTTATATCATTGACTGAACGGGGATCCTATCTAAAGGATCTGTTTGAACACTAGCGTGACACTTTTAAGAGTTGTGTTCCTCCACCAAATGACATCAGTTTCTCTATAAAAAAAATAGAGATATCTATGGACAGACAATATATACGAAAATCATGTTTACATGATCCAAAAATTATAAGTCATTTCTTCTTTTTCTCTAGTGCACGGGAGTAACTGAAGAAATTTTATTCCGTAAACTACCATTGATCGATATGCTTGGTGTGATTGTGCAAAACACATCAAGGATTCCAAAGTATCCTGAAGGGGATTCGCCATTTTACCCATTTGCATCCGGTTTACATAAACTAGTGGGGGTGAATCGAACCTAAAGCTTAGTGTCTACGCACACGCTTTGGAATATATTTGTGCAACCTTCTTCATGTTCATCTTCATCTTCTTTTGTTCAAGTTCTTGCAGCGATCCCCCCAAAAATTGTTCCCACAATCTTTAGGTTCGATTTATGATGTATTTGTGATTTAATAAAGGCTGCAACTTTGATGGAAAGATGAACAAGCATTCTTTATTTATGACCATGGTGAAAGGTACACAATTATTCTAAAATATATATATATATATATATATATATATATATATATATATATATATATATATAATATATATATATATATATATATATATATATATATGATATGTTTGGTAGTCTAAATTGATAAGTGTTTGATATGTATGATATGATATGCATGAAAATGATTTGTTTAAACTTTGAAAATATGTATGTGCTTTAGAAATAATTTTCATGAAACGGAACTCTAAATAATGTGTTACAAAGTTGTGACTACAAAGTTAATTATGTTTTATAAACTTACTTGAAATATGATACATGCATGCTTGTATATATGTTGTTCAATTTTAATACAAAATTAGGTATATGAATTATTTTAAATTCATGCAATTGAATATGATGAAATGTTTCATATTGTTTAAATTGTTGTCATGATGATGTGCAAGACAAAACACATAGTTTTCATGCAATTTCATTATACTAGAATTATGATACATTGATTTTTGTTTAGTGCAAATATAGAATAATGTCATAGTTTCAAGTATTCTAAATGAAAATAATGAATATGATTTTCATATACTATTTGTTTCAATATCGAATGAATCTTGGAATATTTCATGCTTGTATTCTTTTTATAATAGCATGGATGAAATGTAAATTTATTGTCTCAAATGTTAAGGGCATGTTTTATTGATATTGTGGCTTTATGATGTTATTAAATTTAGAATTGATAATCTCATATTATATGTGCATGATAATATGAAAGTGGTTGTTTCTTGCTTATTTTGATTTTGAAAATAATTTGGGTATGTTTTAAATTATTGTAAGTTGACAAATATTCATGAGAAAAAGTGATATGAAATATTAATGATATGTATTAGTTATGTGATAAATAACTAATATGAAAATGTTTCGTTGGGTAAAATAGAAATAAATTCTAAGGTGTTTTATTTAATTTTATGTGGATTGTGACTTACATGCGTGGACCCACCTTATGAAATTAAAGTTGATTATGACAAATTTTTGTGATCATGATTGTTGTTGCTTTATATATTTAATGCATTGAATATATGGTTTCTTGAATATATTCAAGTGGAGTAGAACTTACAAAAGTCATAGTTATGTGATTGATTGAATATTCAAAGTTTATTAAAGTTGGAGTAAATCTTGCAATTCTTTGACGAAAGAGTTGACAAGGATATGATGTCTTCGGATACAAAATGTTAAAGACATTGAAGATATCATTAGGGATGTGATACAAGCACGTATCTAATTGATCACCATAAGTGGAAACCCAACTCACACTTGAGTAACATCAAGTCTTGAGTTCAATGGAGAAAGTACACTATAAGAGTGATTGAAGTACTTGACAAAAAATACATCCCAAGGGATAAAAGTACTTGTACAATAAGAATAAAGGTGGTAGGATGAAGTTTTCTTCTTAATAGACATATAGCATATGTATGCTGGAATGCATAATTATGGGTGCATTTCTGATATAATCTACCTATATGAGAATGAAGTGGGCCCGCTTCATAGAGTTCAAGGGCTTGACTTTTAAATTCTCATGAAAAGGATACTGGACACAAGGCCTTAACAAATGTGTCATTTTTATAAAGCTTGTCTATCAATCTATTCGGGGATGAGTGAAGACTTAACTTACTAAGTAATGATTCAAATCGTAAGATACCATCATCTGAAATCATGAGATTTCCGGAATAATGGATTTAGATATTTTGGAAATGGTGGGGGATTGTGGGAGAAATTTCCAAAATATATTTGGAAAGTTGTAATTGGTTAAATACAGTTAACGATGCAACATATATTTGACCCATTCAAAATTCCATTATTTCTGAAGTATCTCACATCGCATGCAGTTGTATCATGTTTTCTAACAAGGGGAAGGAGAAGTGACAGTGGAGCGATGATAATACATCTTTACTCCAGTTCCTACAATTTTTATTTCTTATACAGATTTGTTTCTACAAAATAATAACCTACTGCATATCTATTTTAATTGGCATCCAATCAATGCAAAGCATGCTGCTAAATTGTGTATTTTACAAAATCAATTTATATTTTGCGCCTATTTACATTTGAAGATCAATTGAAAAACAAGATGAAAATGAATATCTACACGACATCTCTATCATCAGATCTCATCATACTATCTGATACATTTTTGTCTTCTGTGCCACTCCGAGGATAGTCTCTTAGTGAGTCATCTTTTACCAAGAAATCCAATGATATGGTGAATTGTAGTGTCTCCTTTTAACTCAAATCAAAGCCAGCATCGGCATTTATGGCATACAGTAATTTGGTTTCCAGTTGATCCTTACTGCATTGAAAGATGAATATGTTTGTAAAGGAAAATAGTTATCAAACCAACCATCCCAAAGCAAGAACAAAACAACAGCAAAAAAGGATTAGATAAAAAGACTATTTGTTAACCTTTCTCCCTTTCTCCAGACCGAAAAAAGAAATACGAGAATATCAAATTCAAACGATGGAATCAAGATAAACCGAAGATGCATATATACGACAGAGATGTGGCTCAAAAACGGTGTTTTCATGAGTCATGTATAGCCAAAAGCAACAATATCTTCAATGTCAATTTTTTAAGATCATCTAATAATAAATTTTTTATGCTCAATAAAAGAGATTATTTCTTATCAAAAGAACAAGACATTATTTCATAAATTAACATCCAAGATGCTCCATAAGGCATTCACACCCTTTTTTTAAAAAAATGTTACCATACCATTTCAATATTCCTACAGCTCAACTCTGTGATCATTCCTATGCATATCTAATATCTTCGTGTCCTAAGCGTATAGTCTAACAGTAAAACACAAATGTTATTTGGACATTGAGAGCGCGAGTTCGAACTGCAACGCTCCACTTTCCTTTCCCCATCCCCCACCCTCGACCATTTGTACAAAGCCAAAAAAATAATAGCAGTATCTAATATACTCATCATAAAATTTACTCCTGCAACCTCTACAAGTAAGACAGTGCAAAGGCACATTTAAATAACGCCTATTTTACTGGCTCCCACTTATTATTTCGTAAAATCATACTGTTAATTGACAAAACAGATTTTCTCATTACTCATGTCAGTATAGCCAGTTCCTATATCTTCGATTCTGACCACTCTAGAGATCTACAGCAGCAAACAAAAATCTAAAATTCTATATTCTCACTGCAAAAACAAGCTAGCACTAGGACAAACCTTCTATAAGGTGGAAGCTTTAGCAGATTCATACAAGTAGCTGATGTTGGTAGTCGGTCAAGAGCATCATCAGAAGCAGCACCACCGGCCCTACAAGAAGAGATGTCAGAAAATTCCATACTATGATCCCTCTGACTGTAAAGTAAACTATACAAGCATTAGAGGGAAAACAGAACAGTCAGAGTAAATTATTAAATATTAGGCAACTGTAAACCAGTAGCTTTAGGCACGTGCTAAGGATTCCAATTTTCATAAAAATTCATTGGAAAATATAGTTTTTGAAATTAACAATTTACTGGATACTACAATTTCAGATTAAAATTTTCAATTAGGTGATTTCTTAACCAGTGTCCGAGTGCATTGGTTAGCAAGAACCTTGATACTATTAAAGCATTCACCTTTGTATACAAAGCAAAGGCTCAAGATATTTGAATCCAAGCAATGGTCCTCGAGAGCAACCTGTCACAAACCTGTAAAGATGATAAATTTATCATTCATACTACAGATATGCCATGAAAAAAGATTAAATCCTACAACTTTGTTATCTTACTTTAAAAATTTCTTCTTGTTTTCCAATGAAAAGCTTTTGAGAACTTCCCAGAACATCTCAATCACATAGTGCTCCTATAAGAAGAACTCATGTATCAGAATTCAGAACGCAAAAGTCAATTAAGTAAGAAGTGTCATTAAGATCAGAACTTACACTATTATAGCCTCCGGCATAATTAGTATGTAGCCGCAAATCATCAACATCCAAGCTGTCAAGTGAACCTGATATCAGAAGCTGGGAAAAGAATACTGTCAAGTAAGTTGGGTATTAAATCACATTAAGACACAATGGCATGTAAAAAATTTTGAAGAACAAGTTGAAGTTTGATCCCAAAAATATATAATTGCAGTGAAAAAACAAAAACCAACAAACTAAGGAAATTTTGTGTCAACATGTAAATTCTAACTGAATTCTAGAGAAAGAGTTTGAGTGAAACTGAATCTTTTTCATTATGATTCACTGAATGCAATTCTGTTACAGTTTGGGGCTTTATAGAATTGTTTATCCTTCACTCAGCAGTGCTTAATATGTGTACTGCTGCAACTAACTCAAACTGACTCTAAGTCAGTTTATACAACAAAGAATATAAAGCCTAATAATTGGTGGCACGGCACCTGTTTAAACAGCAAAGAATGTGAGCAACTATTGTACACTTGCACACAACAAATAAGTTCATATACAAGCACATGTGGGTTGAGTTGGAAACTTGAAAATAATAAAATACAAGAAAGAGACAAAGCCAAGGAAGTGGCTGGGGATGGGAGGCTGGTCAATACTCAATAATATAATAGAAGAAAGAAAGAGAGGCAGTGGCTGGGAGCTAGTTTGGAATGAAAAAAAAAAGATAGAGGAGACAAAAGGAACAGCCACGATGGCTTTGTAGGTTTGAGTCATCGGGAGAAACCTAAAAACAGACCCAGATCATTAAAAAATTTGGCCCAAGTGAGCCCAATCCTAAAAATCAGACCAATCTGTCTCAGTTTTTTAAAAAAAAAAACTAAAACCCGCATTTAAACAAAAAACCACACGGATCAGAATCTGCCAATACGCATGTGTATCGCGATTCTGCGATACAGTGGCGATACAGACCGATACGGCTGCAATACATGTAGGATTCCAATACAGGCTGTGATACGTATCGATGGGGGTTCAGTTCATACGTAACACAATATGTCTCTCATGTATCGTACGATACTTGCTACCATGCTCATGATCTTCTAGAAGAACCACCTCTTCTGCAAGTGTATCAGCGCTGTCCACATTCTCCTTTACCGCCACTGGCTTGTGATGGGAATGACTCTCCTCCAGATCCAACTGCTCCAACCCCTCTAGCACCCTGAGCTTAATCTTCTTATTGCACTATGAAAAGGTATATGTTCAAGTTAGAATGCTTCTCCTTATCTCACTTTATGTTATCATTGTGTATCTCCATTGCATTATGCTTATCTTTCTTCATCGTCTTCTATGACTATTCCAAAGAATGTAGGCAATGCCTTATATGGATGGAGAAAGCTATAATTCGGGAGCTTTGTTCTCTTAAGAGCAGTTGTAAGAAGGACCTGATTCCCCACCCCTCTGGCAAGTTATTTTTAGCTTCTTGTTGGATTCACGCAATTAAAGTTGGCCCTAATGGTAAAGTTGATAGACTCAAGGCCTATTTAGTTGCCAAAGACTACAAAGGGTATAATGACGTGCAAAAATGACACGCATTCTTTGATAAACAGATCCTTAACATCAAAATACAAGAGTGAGTATTAAAAAAAATTAAAGGAACAATAAGTGTAGAGGCCTAAAAGCGAATCAAGTTATAAGAAAACCTGAAGTTCATGCTCATTAAACATATCAATCCAATCCTTCTGAATAAGTTGCTGAAATCCTCTCAGGAAATGAGAACTTTGTTGACGTATCTGAAAACATCATTATTTTATTTATGAAATGGACACTTAAAGGCATTGTTATCAAGAGATGCAATTCAAATAAAAACAAGATTTACTTTACCTGAGAATTCAATCGATGATTGGCTACGAGATGAATAAAAGTAATGACATTCTCATTAGTGACATGCATGTTCTTTCCCCCTGGAAGAAGCTCTTCTTCTGTTTGCTCGCCATATTCATTATTTACTATTACAAAGTATAGTTCCAACTCCGAAATGTCACCTTTGTAATGCTGTTAGTCGAAATATTCAATAGAGAAAAATGAGACACTCACTACAAAAATCAAGAATGCCCAACATACAAGTAACCAATGCCCGCTCACAAAGTAATTTTGTTACAAACCCCACCACACCTAGCTCTAACCTGAAGACCGGTAGTATTTGAATGTCTTGGATATTTACGGTAGCAGTTTTAGGAAATAGAAGAGGATTTTACGATTGTAAACATAAACAACTATGATTGAATCCTTATACTCAATACTTACACTAATAGTATATCAAAATAGTGTCTGGACTGTCCAGACAATTTTATCCCTCAATCGAACATTCTTAAAATTCTAATATTAAATATATAACACATTCTAACATAAGCAATCTGTAATTTCCATGATAAAAGGCTGGCCATTTCTTAAGGGAATGTTTTTAAGGGTTTTTCAGGAAGCATAGTCAGCAACGAGTTTATTACTTTATTAAGGATACAAAGTAGGAAACAACCAAACCTTATAGTTTCAATATGTAGTATTGTTTTTTTGATTTCGGTCTTAAAAAGATATCTTTTTTGACTTGGACACTTCCTAGACACTGTTTGGACACCTCTCAAACACTCTTATCATAATTTTTTTTTTTTTAAAAATAATCAACTTCTAGAAATATTAAATTATTATACTTATTCCTAGAGTATAAAACCTTTTATCTTCAAAAAAACCTTGTAAAGATTATCAACATTGTTTTTAAAAGGTGAATAGATAAATCCTCTTTCTCAATTTAGATTTTTGTCATTTTGATCATATCTGTGTTTGTGTTTATTGATTTAGTGATCTTTGTAATTACTTATATATATATATATATATATACAGTGTCTTGGTGTTCTATATTTTGAACATTAGCGGTGTCTCATTGTCCATGTCCGTGTCGTGTCCGGGTCGTGTCCAGTGTCTACATATGTGCTTCATAAGCGAAGAGAGTCACTGAATTGTTTTCTGAATAAAACAGGAGAGAATGAAAGGGGGAGAATTTAATTTCTATGACAAGAATAGAAGTATAGATCTCATTTTATATTAAGAGCGAATTTATTAATCATAGTTAACTGCTGGAGAAGCTGTAATGGTTCATGAGGAGAAAGGGGAGAGGGGACTGGCATCAGGGAAGGGAAAGTTAAGGTTGAAAAGGGGTTTTGTATCGTGCACAAATCACTAAGGTTTTGCACAATAGAAAACACTGCCTTTGTATTTTTCAGAGTATTCTCAAGAACGAAGCAGATAAAAGGAAATGAAGCCAAATAAACGACAAATTACCTTTAGAAAGATAAGATGACGATATAATTCAGGGTCCAAGGAAGGCAAGTCATTCAAATAGTTGTGCCTGATATAAGAGAAAATGGTGTAAGAAAGCAGGACGTATAACTTCATTTTATAGCATGGTAATCTCTAACCAAACACAACATAGACTGTAACAAAAAGAGAAATCATTTGTTACAATCAAAGAAACGCACTTCTATAATATGAGGTTCACAGAACCAATTCATTTTGAGAAATGCAATAAAATATACAGCAACAGCCAGCATTACACAAATGCTACCAAATCTCATCTGTGAAACTCAAACATTAGCATAAAGTAACTGTAAGCAACCAAATGTATGGAAGCTCAGGATTTGGGCATTTAACAACCTAAATTCCAATGAGAAAAAATAAACCACGTAAAGCAAACCAAAAGACACCTTAACTCTTACTTCTGTTTCAATTTGCTCAAAAAGAATGTAGCAAATGGTAAATCAACTAGAATCCCTTCAAACATAGCCTGCAAATGTAATTTGTGAGGGTGAAGTTCAGTTTTGACAATGAATGTAGGTAAAAAATGTATCTACCCAAAAAGCAGAATAGTATGGGGTAGTAGATTTACTTTATTAACGTGACAATGGGTGAAAAGGAACAAAAACAAACCTTTGCAAGAAGGGTACCAAGAAAGTGGAAAAACTGGAGATGTTGTTCATGTATCATTCCTGATCCAGGATTGGGATAAAGCAGATGATCCACTGTTTCCTGGATGCATGTGTCCCGATTTCCGTAAAAGAATAAATAACAAGGTAAAAATATATGAAATATAAAGAAGGAGAATAAGTTGAATAATATTCCAAAAAGACATTTCAAAAATTTGAAGCATACAAATTTTCATAATATCATCCGTGACACAGCACAGACTATTTCGATGTTGTTACAGGCATAATAGTATAATTAAACAACTGAAAAGATTATTCATTTAGTCATTAGAATTTGTCTTCAAACTTAACCCTTTATGAAGTCATACTCCCCAGCCACCCCACTGCGACTATAACCTCACTCGTGACCAGCGCTATGACCAATTTGTTAAGGATGCCGGTGCTTTATGGCAGTAATAGTTTATTAGATAGTATATATTTGACAAAATGCTACAGTCTGCCACCTGCAATCGATAAAACTGCTCATGACTACATTGTAAAGGACGGAGTCTGTAAAACCTAGAGCTATTTGGAAGAGGGTCATGGTCACCTTTTGTGAAGACATCCAGTCTCAAAAGAGAGCCCTTTACAAGGTGAAGTATGGACAATGCACAGTTCTTGTAAAACCTAAAGCTATTTGTAAAGGGTCATGGCCAGTTTTTGTAAAGACATTTAGTCTCACAAAAAAGCCCTTTGGGCTATGAAGCGTGGACAGATCTTTTAGAGGGAAGGCACATGAATGGTTAATGTCTATAAATATGTATATGTGTGTACAGTCCCTCATTACTTATTTTTTAGAGGGATTCAAATGATTCCAGGAGTAACTCTTGTCTGAGTTACTCCGCTTAATAACTCACAATAGACATTAAATTTTGTCACATAGATCAAATCATGAATGGTTAAGACTAAAACAAAAATTTGTGTGCCTTTTTTAAGTGGTCGTGTTACCCTCCAACAACTAACACACTAATTACTAACCACTTTATCTATAAAATAATATGGTGGAGTCTCATCTAGAAGAGGTAGGATTAGATATGATAGCATTAGAGAGAGAAAGTTGGGGAAGCACCTATTGTAAAACAGATGGTGGAGTCTCGTCTTAGTTGGTTTGGACGT
Organism: Oxytropis ochrocephala; assembly: GCA_020916435.1. Taxonomy (NCBI): domain Eukaryota; kingdom Viridiplantae; phylum Streptophyta; class Magnoliopsida; order Fabales; family Fabaceae; genus Oxytropis; species Oxytropis ochrocephala. The sequence goes on from CM037093.1 coordinate 18,942,316, forward strand.
GTGGAGGAGACTTGCAGATTCTACATTAAGAAGAGTAGATCAGATGAAGGGAAGCCCTACTGCTAGAAGCATAAGACAAAGAAAAACCAAAGGAGTGAAAGATCTAGAGGACTGTAGTTTGGATACAGACATGATTTACGGTAGAACATCCTGGCATCGTTTGATGCATGTAACCGACTCCAACTAGTGGGATAAGGCTTTGTTGTTATAGTAGTAGTCATAGTTAGGGAGATAAAAAGGAATAATAAAAGTACTGTAGGTTGAGATACTAATAAATCAAGGAAAATTGGAAAGAAAAATAATTGATGTTTTTTTCATATTCTAAAGTGACATGATTTCAGACAATAACAATAACAATATTCATCTGACCTTAAATAATCCATACTGCACATCAAAGGCAGCCCGTGTGATGTTTTCCATGAAATCTTTGAATATTCCACCTCCATCAATTCCAGCCTCTTCCACTCCAAATTCATTGACAAAAGTCACTCGAATCTGAAAATTGCATAATAGGATGATTTACAAGTTCCCTTAAAGACCAGGAAGCAGGGAATGGCTAATAAACACGAGAATAGGCCTTAGGAAAGGTCATCACCAGTCCTCGAAGATCATCTTCTGACAACTGACTCATTTGATTATAAGCATCTTCCAAAATATGATCTCGTCTTATTCTGAACCTATTTCTAGTAAATACAGCTTGAGATCCTTGTCTTTGCCTAGCACCAGCTAGTTGAGACTGATGAAACAGTAAATAGACAATAGTCAAGTATATGAAACACATCAGTGACACGTGATATGCGAAACTCCAAAGCTTCTCACTGCCATTCATTCTAAATCCATATCAGACAATCCATATCTGAATAAATCACACTTGAATAAAATGCTTACAGTGAATATTTTAACCCTGCTTGTAAATGGTATCAAAAAAGCGGCCTGCTTTAAAATTTCATTTGCTCGTGTGTTTTCTATAACAGCCTGTGGAGAAAACATTTGATATAACTACCAGAGAAAAAATTATATAACTATCAAATTAAATTTTCGATCCTTTTGCCTTAAAAGCAACGGTAGATAGAGACAGGGCCGGCCCTGGGCATAGGCCAGGGGTGCGACCGCCTAGGGCCCACATTTGTAGGGGGGCCAAAAAAATTATACAAAGCCTAAATTATACTAGTGTTATTATACCCAAAAAAATTAAGTAAAAAGACCAAAAAAAACCTACAATGACTATTTCTCTTTCCAAAAATAAACTTACGCGGAAAACATCTATGCAAATCCCTTGCTACTTCATTGTTCTTCTCATCCAAACCCACTTATAATCTAGAAAAAAACCCACAACCCAAAAATTCAATAGTTTTTTCCTTCTCAAGAACAGGATTGACCGCAACAATACTAATGATGACGTTGTTGCTTTCCTTTGTATACTTTACCATTTTTTATGAAGACAAAAAAGACAAACAATAATTTCTTGGTTTTGATTCTTCTATTGAAGGTGTGTTTTTGTTGAGGGGGAGTTAACAGAATATCAATTTGGATGATTACAGGCGATTTAAGTTGTGCCGCTGTGACGATTCTACATCTCAGATGTTATTGTTCTATACTTCTGTTTAGTTTCTACTTGAGTATTTGATTTATTTTAAGATGTTGCCTAAAAAATATTTATCCGGTAGTGAAAAAATGAAGAAAAAAAAAGAAAATGAAATAAAGAGATGATAAAATCCCAACAATGAGCTCTTGATAAATGTCTTTTTAAAAATTAAGCAATTGTGAGATTAGTGATCGAAAATGGTTTGTTTATTGTAAATATATTGACAAAGTAAATTGTTTTTATTGTCAATTGTTTAAATTTTCTAGTAACTTGAGTTTGCTAGCAAATGAGAGTTTAAGTGATCGAAAGCATATTAGTCAAAGACTCAAACAACATGAAAATAGTGTCGAGCATATGACTAATATGAATACTTGGAATGAATAGAGAATAAGGTTGGATAAAAATCAGACAATTGATAAACACTTGCAAGAAAAAATTATGAAAGAGAAAGAGCATTTGGAGACAATTTTTACATTGCCTTTCGAGGATCCAATGAAAACTTATCCTGAGATAGTAATCACAAATTTCTTGGATTGATTGCGGAATTTGATTTGATAATGCAATTATTATGTAATAAGGAGTATTATGTTAAATGAAATAAGTTATTTTTTTCTCTTTTATTGAAATATTTTCAAATTAAAAAATTGTTATGTAAGGGGGCCCTTTTCTCACAATTTGCCTAGGGCCCATAAAATGTCAGGAACGGGACTGGATAGAGACAATACCTGAGAGATAAAGAAGTCATTCACCCCATCAGCATGGAAGTCACTGGGGGATGTAAACTGTCGTCTGTTGTTCCAATCTTGCAGCTAACGGAAGAATTTCAAATGGCAAGTTAGAAAAGAAAAAAAAAATCATCTGCATATGGTTATAGGTGTCAAATGCATAAGGGTGTCTCTTTAGGGAAGAGACACCAAGGAACTTGTAACATAAATATCTAAGGAAAACCTCAAATATCTCTTATTTAATAAAGAGGAATGTTGTTACTTGTTAATGAGAAAAGAGTGAACTCCAATTACGGGAGGAAACAAAATCCTTCAAAATGGAATATGAAAAAAAAAATAGCAAAAAAAAAAAAGAATAATAAATACAGTAGGGCTATCCAGTCGCTTTGAAACTCCCATGAAATAGTTATACCATGTCCATAGCACAAAAGAAGCCATAAGCCCCAAAGCAAAACACGAAGAGATATCTTTGAAGATGCACAAATTATTATAATATCATGATAACCTATAAGCCCAACGGCAAGGGAACATAAAACTAAATATACAACAACTGAGATTGTATCCACTCTCCTACCTGGGACAGGAGCTCAGAGACTACTATGCTAGCCCTCTGTTGAACGGATTCTAGAGAAAGTCTTTTACTACTTGTGCTAACTGGGATAGATTTAACTGAATTAGCAGATGAGGTATGGTTCACCCACAGCAGCTGCCACAGAGCCTGCAAAAACAGCAAACCTACCAAAATTAACTATAACTGCCAAATAAGTTACATTTGTATGAAGCAATATCAGGAAGGTTGGTTATATTATTGGTCATGCCCATCAGTTTTACCAAATGTAACAAATTCTAGATCCTTGGGCTAATACATACATGTGATACACAAACTTGCAAGGATATGGCACACCTTGTCTGGAACTTACTTAAGGTACTTTGCAGGGAAGAAAATGTCACATTTCAGTGATCCATTAAAGAACTTCTTTCCTAAGGACTAGGGATTCCAGTCTCAGATCTCTCAGCAAATTTTCTTAAAAAATAGATAATCCATTCCAAAACATTACCTGCCTCAACAGAATGATGAGGCTGCTGATATCCTTCAGTGATAGCGGTTTCTCCTGCTCATAAAATTCCTCATTATCAACTATCATAAGCATGTGCCTGATAAAAAAAGTATATTAGAATATACTCAATCATCAAACTACAAGACTATGATTAGAATTTTCAAAATATACCTAATGACCATGAGCACAGAGGCTATAACTTAATAGGATTGTTTATTAAACAAACAAACAGTGCAAAAGCGTCTTACTTGTAGACAGGACAGAACACAACCAGAGGTAACAGCCAGCCAGGGGCATCCCCTGAGAGGTATGATAACCTCTCAGACAAAGATGACCATTTTTTATTCTCATGGCACCGCTTCATGAAATTCCAAAGCATAGGAACAAGTTCAGTTCTGTAGGCAAGCACAGTCATAATCCTTTCAAGTGGCAATGTATTGAAGATAACATATAAAAACCCACAAACTGCACCAACAGCAGTAACCTCCCTATCATCTGGCCCATAATCTGAACCTTTGGCGGATGAAATATCTCTAAATAATATATTTGTCTGCACAAGTCAAGAAGCGACAATTTTTAAAATCAATGGTAAAGGAAATTTTCAATGGCACTTGTTGTAGACAGTAATTAGTGCATAATTGTAATTGTAATTATCCGGCCCATTTATAAGGCCCGCTAGGGTTAGTCTTAGAATACCCTATATATATCATTTAACACTTGTATGCCATATACAATTGAAATAGCATTCAGAATTATATTTTCTACAGCACTCGTGACAGAAAAGTCATTTGCAAGATGATATACCAGTTGCAGAAGGAAGCGGGTATCTATGGCATTACAAATTTGTTGATCCAATTTCTTATCCAAAGCTACTTCCATGACTTGATCATCACCAGTCATATCATCCTCAGCAATCATAGAATCTGAAATCAACTTCACCAGTAAAAACAAATAGTAGAGAGAGAAAACAAACCATTTCATATCTGCATAGAAAACACCTAAGCTTCTTGTTGTTTCTATAATTATTTAAGTTTCTAGACGTTTCTCAGTTGGTTATTAACTACAAGTTAGACATATTTCTGTTAGTAACTGTAATTAGTTTGAGTGTAAGGCTTGCTCATCCCTTCAAATATTTTCTTTCATTTTCATCCTTCTAAAATTACCCTTTTTTTCAATGTTGTTACAATCTTTATCCTAAACAATATATATGTATAAGTATGATTTAGGATTGGTGGATATTACATTTGTGTTACGATTTTTGAATCTCGAGTAATATCCAACCGATACTAAATTATCCTTGGGGTGTGTTTGGCCCAAAATTTTGTTAGCTACGCTCCTTAAAAGTGGCCTTTTTGGCCCAAATTATCCTTAGGGTCTCTTCTTAAAAGTGGCCTTTTATTAGAATCAGGTCGCGAAATTCGACCTAAAATTCTCAGCTCACTCATTCCAGGATCAGAACGCACATTGTTTTAGCTATTTCACAGGCGGAACGACGATCCCACGCTGATCTTCTCTAGCTAGTTTGCATGCAAGTTAACACGTTCATGCAGAGAAAAAGTGTGGGAACGTATGATCATGCGAGTTGACTCGCAATTTTAACAAAACATTGGTTTTTGGTCCCTTTGAAACATGCAAATTTGGTTTTGGTCCCAGTAAAAGACTTCCCATGTGTTTCCATACCTCTAAAATCTGAAATCATCGTTTTTGGTATGGAACTCGTTTAAGTGCTCAATCATTTTTTAGCAGAATACATACTAAAATGACGCCACAAACATTATCAGGTGCCACCTGGGATGGCCATGACATTTTTTAGACACATAAGCAGTTAACACATTACATGATGATAAGGACCAAAACAGTAGCTTTATGTTTTGAAGGGATAAAAAATATCGATAGAGACCAAAACCAAAAGCTCATTTAACAAAATCAAAACATATTTAACCCTTACATTTTTATTGATGCGGTAGTATCAGGGATTCAGGGGACAGATGTGTTTTGTGTTGGGTGGTTTTATGATCAGAGATAACCTCTGCAGGAGTTTCTGAATTCTGAGACAACTAAAGATTGTCGCACTTTCTGTAATTTCTTGCAATTTTAATCTTATTTCGATGTGATTTTCTATTGAGTTCTCTGCCTATGGTTGTTTACTTGTTTCAAGGTATCTTCGGGATGGATAGTCAAAGATATTGGATTGCTTTTCGTATTTTAGAGACACATGAAGTTACTGTATTATTATCTCTTTTCTGTGGCGCGAGGATTGGCCATCCTCACCTGAAATGTATTTATCGTCTTTCAATCTAACAATACGTCTTCCATCTTTTATCCAAAAAAAAAGGAAAGGAATGAGAAGAGATGAGAGTATCATAGTAGATAACGTTCAATGAAAGAAGTTAGAAAGAAAGGAAAATCCTCATTTAAACCATGAAAAAATAGTGTGATTAGAAAGCATACTTTGTTTAGATTCAGCTCTTGTCAGGGATGGGTGCGCCTCCAGTAAAAATGTAGTAACAGCTGCAAGGTCTATGGCCTTAAGACAAACAAACGCAAAATCAACCCCAAAACTAACACAATGTTTTAAGCATAAGTTTGAAACTTATGGCAGGAAAGATCAGACAAATTAAACGACAACCACAAATCCCCCCCCCCCCACAAATTAAACGACAACCACAATGTTTTAAGCATAAGTTTGAAACTGATCTCATCTGAAGACTAGGATGATTGAATAATGTAAATATATTTATACATAGAGATAGATGAAACTTCTAGATTCTATTCAATATGCAGAGACTGAGGGCCCTGATCCTCCATGCGTCTGAGGGCTGAGGGACTGTTTGAGTATGAAATTTAATTAAGTCCATATTCAACAAGCACTTGTCACTCAACAGCTTTTGTCATAAACGCTAAAACTCTAAGATATTTGCGTTTTGATATGCATGTCAAAAGCTATTTGCATCCTCAACATCTATTTCTAGAAAAATAATAGAATTTAGGGGAGCATGAGAATCGACGAAGAGACATAGAGGGGATCGGAGCAAACTTTGCATAAATTGTTTCCACAAGCTATCCAAACAAGCTTATTAATTAAGTTAAAAACACCTTATGGACATGTCATAAACTATTTTGGTAAGAGCTGTCAAACACGTACACAAGTGCCTATGCTATGGATAACCCCGAATAAACTCCTTCAAAAGCCCCCTAAACATTTTTCAACCTATTTTTCATCCTCTATTTCTAAACAACATATGAAGCTTAGCATCCAAGCTTTATCCTCCAATCTCTATAATCTTTTCCTTTTATTTTAACTAGAGAAAAGACGGACACCGCCATGCCTATCTGTCCGCGTTTTTTTATAGAAAATCACACTCAATTAAATGTTAACAGTTTTCCCTAATTAAATTGTTATTAATTGCATCCGTGGATGCTATTGTTGTGTGCAAACATGACCCAAGAAATTTTTTGGAGTTAAGAGTAAAATTGGAAGAAAAAAAATGTTTACACCAAAAACCTGCTATTGGCTCATAGATGTATTTCTTGCTTTATCCAAGAAAAACAAGATGTAACCATCAAGAACCAGCCTATGAACTAATCCTAGATAAGCTAAAAAGGGAGATATATGAAGGAAATTAAACATATGTTAATAACAAATGGCATATTGAAGGAATATTCATCTTACCATATCAAATGAACAGTCAGGTTGAGACAGAGCAACTCCACCAGTTTCTAAAATATTTCCAAGAAGACAGGCATAGGTAGGAAATTCGTCTGATATATCCTTGGGTAGAAAACTGATCAGATTTGGCACAAATGTTGCCATTTGATGAACGTAATGTAGGCTCAGGCCCTGTCTTGCAAAAACCTGAGGACCCAAAAATAATCAAGTTTTTCAATACTTGCCAATGCATGCACTAAATTATTTAATCCTTTATTTTAACATTGTAAATTGCAACAAAAGAGGAATAGAAGGAACATCGAACTTAAAATTTACCCAATAAAATGGCTGAAGCTGTACCTTTAGGTGGTTCTAAAGAATTTTATCATAAAAGGTTTCGTTTTTACATTGATTTTTAATTTCCTTAGACTGTATACAATCTTTATTAATTCAGTTCCCCTTCCCCTCATATTTACATAACAGATGCACATCATTGATGATTAATACCTGATTTAACTTCTATTGATCAGGAAGAAAAGAATATCCATCAAATAGAATTTGGATAATCAATACCTGTCTTAAGTTTGGAAAAATATGCCATAAGAAAGGAATTGTAAGGATCTGTGATGAGAAACTATTTCTTGGATCAATATGTGAGCAGGTACATGGTTTCTGACCAATGTGACACATGACAACAGTGAGCACACGCTCCAAACATGATCCTTTTTCACTGCACCTACAATTTTCTGCATTATCCTGCAGCAGATCATTCAGGTGGTTAATGCATTTATGGCAAGCCTGGTATAATAATAGATCAAACAAATATCATATGAAATGAGAAAACCCGAAAAAGTAATGTTAACTCATGATGGATGGAATATAAGTTTTGGTTGTATAGTTGATCCACAGGCTCAATTTTTTAATTGAATAAATTATTAAATAAAATAATAATGGATGTATATTGTTGAAATTAAAGGGTTTAAGATGGGGGCGGGGGGAGTAAAACTTGGAATTGTGACTACAGTTTGATATTATAGAAAAGATGAAGGATGATTTATACTAATACTATACTCCTAATCCTAACTAAAGAATTAACAGTTCATGATAACTAATAGACTCCTACTCCTAATTAAATAAGACTGCAAACCTTAAAATGGCCTCAGTCAGAGTTCTCCTATTCATGGTAGGCCTTTACACCAATTAAATGTCAGAACTGCCTTCTTGAATGGAGACATGACTGGACTCTTGTTTCAACCAGCGGAACTATTCAGTCCGTTAATTTCAACTTTTAAAACACTGATTTTGATATGAAAGTAAAATATATTATGGTTAATATTGTAAAGAATATATATCTATATCTATATCTATATATATATATATATATATATGTATGTATATATGTTTTTGTGGTGGGTTTTTAATTGTATCTATTTTATTTTGGTCAAAAAATATTGTACTCCCCCTGTTCCTTTTTAATTGTCGGTTTTTTTAGAATAGCTGATGAAATAAATAGAGCCCTAGTCTAATTAGTTAGTTAACATAATTCAGCCATGCTTAAATCACGATACTTCATATTTTATTTAGAACAATAAATGAAGTATACAATTTACATCTAATGAGCACGCGTTCTAGTTGATTAACGAAAACAATGGTCGATATTTTGTACAAACATGGTCGATGTGTTGACTTGATTAATCATTCTACTAGTTTATTTATCCTTAAATACAACCATGATAACTTTTCCTTAAAAATGCATTAGACGGGTTGATTTTATGGGGATTATAAGAAATAAAAACAGAAAAGGTGAACTCTTAACGTTACCTTTCCAGTAAGAATAATCTCTCTGAGTAGGCTGAATGTGTTGTTTTGAGATAGATATCCTACTATCTTACAGCTCCATGGCAGTTTAGGATCTATCAACAGTACTAAAACTTCCAATAAAGGAATAGCTGATGCATTAGATTCCTTCGTCGTCAATAAAAGTTGATCCTTCAACTGATTTCTGTCCAGTTAAGTACTATATAAGCAAAACAGCTTAAAACACAAAAAAAGCAGCAAAAACGTGAAGTAGAGCCCTAGTCTAATTAGTTAGTTAACATAATTCAGCCATGCTTAAATCACTATACTTCATATTTTATTTAGAATAAGCAATAAGTATAGAATTCAAAAAAAAGGCATTGAGAAAACAGAAGTCAGAGATTGAGACAGAATGTAAGAATTATAAACTGTTATATGAATAGTTTTAGTTATTGAGAACCAGTATCACAATGATTTTGTAAGAACAAAACGTTATTATATTCAGATTCCTAAATCTTGGAACTTTCACTTGACTAGAAACTTCAGTGATAAGCTGGTGAACGAAGTCAATTTTTTGAGTTTTCAACTCAATCTACTAATCTTCAGAGATTCCATTGTGACAATTTGACAAAACCATTTCCAAGTTCAAAACCTGTTTGTAGTTCAAAACTTTCATTTAAAAGCAGTAATGACTAAGTTTAATATAAATAACTTCTAGATTCATAGACCTGATGCAACTCTCTCCCCTTGTGTTGTGTGCCATGCACAGGTCTAGCAAACACTTGTAACCTTTCACCAAGGATTAGTTTCTTGTATTTTAGAGATTTAGTCTAGAATACAGAGGCTGGGACTAATAGCACCATGACATTTTTGCAATTCGTGCGGTGCATGATGCATCTACCAGACAGAAATACCCCTCCCTATCCACGGCTTCTGTTAGAGTATAGTATTGTATCTATGACTTTGCAATTCGGGGGGTAGTTGGTTCGTGATACTTTTAATAATATTGTTCTTGTGTTTTATAAAAAAAAAAACAAGCGGGACCAAAACCCAATTGCTAAGTGCAGTATATGGGAATGCTTGCTTCTTCAAGGGAGGATCTATGCTCCTACATGTCTGATGGGGTAATGATTATTTATAGATACTCTAAAGGTGGTTTGCTCGTGATTACTTTAAGGAATTCTAATATCTTATATGCAGACTCACGGGGTCTGGGCATCCTTCTTGCACTTTCTTCGCTTCTCCAAAAACCCAAATTACCAGCCTAAGGTGACTCTAAGTGGGCCCTGGATATTGGGCCTGCAGGAATAGATCAGGAACCTGTCAGTTTTCCGTTAGTTTTTTTCTTTTTCTTTTTTAGAGAATCTGCTACCCCACCTCCATCTGTTTTTTCTCTCTTCTGCCTAACAAAATTTCTTATTTTGTATTTAAAAAGGGTGGACATTTTGAGATTCAACTGAAAAATGATAACACCGATTTGCATTTCAAACTCACCCAAAAAGGACTCTTCCCGTTTAAATACCCTGTGTTTTCTCTCCAATAAAACTTCTTATCCTTAAATCTTTAAGCTGTTAAGTGAAAAATTATTTCGTATATTTAAGACACCCCTCACACAAGCCCTTTGGGAGGTTTGAAGAGTGGACAACACACAAGGCCACTCAAACTTGTGCTTCTTTGCTATCATGAATAACAGGATGGCAAGGATTGAACTACTCAACTCTTGATCATGGAGGCTTTGACACCATGTCAAATCTTGTAAAAGCCTAAGTTATTAGGTGAAGGTTTTATGTATTCAACACAAGAAATGCAAGAATAGAGTGAAATTAGAACCAGTTCAATCTAATTTGATCGACTCAGAGGCACAGCTAATATGATTTAAAGAGGCACAGTTAATATAATATAAAGTGGCGAACAACTAAGTATCCAATAATAATAATAATAATAATAATAAAGGAAAGAGAAGTAGCAAACAGCAAGAGATTAGGAAAAGCCAAAGGCCCAAATAACAATGAATTAAAACACAAAGCCAACCTATTTTGATGTATTGCACGAATACAAGTATATACAAGTTGCTTCACTCGGTAGTTCACTAAAGCACATACAGACGAGTAATCCGCACCAGCAAAAAGTTCCACAACATCCCCTGTTGCATATATTTTGATTCTACACATTAAGTTTAATGCACCAAAGAATAACTTGCAGAAACAGTAAGGATGCAAACAGGTATCTACCAAATTTCAAATTGTTTTTCTTCTAAAAACAGCCAGAGATAAGAATATTATCATGAGGAGCATGCAGAAAAATGAAGACTTATGTTAGAATAGCATATTTAACATATGTTAAATATGGTCTAGTAGACGTTGACTACGTTATGAGTCATGCTATTCATTTGATTAGTGTGTTAGATTCTACTTGTACTATATATTGGTACCTCTTGTATAGTTTTATTCCGTCAATACAATACAAATCAGTTTTCAACATGGTATCAAAAGCATAGGCCTTTTTTCCTTCTTTTTTTATGTTTCTGCCTCCGTAGCCGCTTCACAGTAGCCGCTTTATCTCTCGCATGAACAGAGGCACTGAGAGCCCCATATCTCATGATTGTGACTCCTTTCTCCGGTTTGACCCCACACACTGTCACGCACATTCCACTTTCCAGGTCTGCTTTTCTGGCCATTTCTGACACAACCCACTATCCGACAGCGCTTAGCTATTTTTCCTGATGCAATTTCATTGACGATTATTCCCTATGCATTTGGCTTTTTTTAATAAATAATCATTTTGATGTCTTTACTGTCTTTCAAGTTTTGTATGCCGAAATTCAAAATCATTTTGGCACTTCAATTACGATTTTATGCACTGATAGTGCTCATGAATACTTGTCTTCCCAGTTCCAATCTCTTATGACTTCACAGGGAATTATTCACCAAACATCATGTTGAAACAAAATGGTGTTGCCTAAAGAAAGAATCGATATCTTGTTGACACAGCATGTATCGTTCTCCTTCACCATGCACTTCTCACGACCTACTACCTTATCAATCGCATGTCTTCCTTCGTCGTTCAAGACAAAGTTCCGTACTTGCTCTTGTATCATCAATAACATCCTTAACTTATGTCTCTTCGGGTTTTCAGTTGCACATGTTTTGTCCATGACCAATCTCCAAGTAAAGATAAACTCTTAGTCAAGTCACTCAAAAGCATTTTTCCAGGTTACTCACATCTATAAAAAGGTTATTGTTGTTTTAGTCCATAGCTACAACAATACATTGAATACACTATTTCTCTAAATGTCACCCTTTTTTTGAGATTAGCCCATGATGTTCCACCTATCATTCCGACACCTATTGTTGCCTTTACTACAACACCTACTTTACGTACTTACCAGCAGCAACTGACACAGGCTCTTCAATGCCTCTTTCCTCTGATCCACTAGTCTCATCTCGTGCTCTAAGCGTTCCACCATCCATGTCACCTGCCCCTGGCTTTTCTATTGCAATAAGTATATGTATCTGGACATCACACAATCCTAATCCTAAAGAAGGTTGTGCTTTATCTTATGATCGCTTATCTACTTCTGTTTCCCTTGTCTCTACTTTGGATTTTGTGTCTATTTCTCAAACTACAAGTGAAGCCATGACTGATCCTAACTAGCGTTGGGGGATGTTGGAAAGAGATGGCAGCATTACAATCAAAAGAAACTTGGGAGATTGTTCCGTTACATCTAGACAAGACTGCACTGGGTTGTCGTTGGGTTTACACAGTAAAGATTGGACCAAATGGTTAGATTGACCGATATAAAGCTCATCTGGTTTCTAAAGGCTACAGAGACGCCCTTTCTCTAGTGGCCAAAACCACATATGCTTGCTTGTTTATTTATTTATACAGTAATCACTAGTCAAAATTATCAATATTTTGTTTTGAACAATTGAGTTTTGAAGTTGATAGTATGTCACTTTTGTATCCAACTTATATATAATTGATTTATTGCAACTGATATGCAACCTCCGGTAATTCGCAGCAGAACTATTTGCTATTTTACAAAGCAGACTTTTGGCTTTCGGCTATTTCCACTATCCACAATTTATAACACTGATTCCACCTGCCTTTGCCCGTGCTCTAGATATCCAGTCCAAGGCATGAAAGGGTGTGTTTGGATCTCTGTTATTTCACCCAATTTAGTCAACGCGTGTTGAGAATCTTGCATTGACTAGAGATATTGCCTAAGTAGTGCTCAAGGCCTGGGTAATTCTCACCTTATACGCCGATTTTCTCTACTTGAACTATGCCTAAAGCCTATGTTCTAAGAGGTATAAATAAGAGATAATGTTTAGTCTTTTCTTTCCCTCCCACCTTATCTAAAATCTAACTCCAACATAGTACTTGAGTGGTACCACTACCATCCTTGAGACTTTTCTTGTCATTGCTCTAGGGGAGTTTCCAAAAATTTGGAGCTCTACATTATAATGTGCAGTTGTCAAACATCGGCCATGGTGGCAACATGGCGGATTGCGATGGTGGATTTATTGACAACCGCCATGGCCAATTTGTGAAGGATGTCGTTTTATGGCGGTTATGGCAACTTAAAATGGCAGATTTTTGGCTTGCCGCCATAAACCGCCATCCACCATCAACAACACATTATGTGACAATGATTAATGTATGAACTCATGGAAGAAATTCAACAAGACATTTACAAGGCTAGTGAAGCTTTATTTTATAAAGATAAAGATGATGTAAAATTGCCTAAGGTGGTAAGTTTCTATGAGATGAATGAAGACTAAAAGACTTAAATGAGAAAATGGGATTAAATGGAGGATACTCTAATTAAAAAGGATCAAGGATAGCCTGGGGAAATATAGGAGAAACCATTTAAAAAATGAACTTACTCTTAAATTGTTTTGCTCAAATTTTGGTTTTTTATAGCACTGAGATGTCAATTTATCCATGTGGTTGACTCCACTCAGTTGGATAAGACTTGGTTTATGTGGTTTGTTTAATAGAAATCTTTTTTTGGAGGGTGGATAGATTGGACTTAAAAGAAATAGATGCTCAAATCAGCCAAATCTTACTTAAACTCACAAGTTATAATCAGAGTACAGTAGAAAACAAATGGCAAAAGAAATTCTGATTAACAATTACCACTCTCTTGGACAAACTGTTGAAGCCATCGGCAAATTTGCACGAGAATTAAAAAATCATCATCATTTTTTGCATTAAAGAAATAGAGGAACTGGCGGAGGAAATCAGAATCTGGACCAAAAGCATTCCTGAAAGGACAGAAAATGGTATTATAATGAGTTGTAACAGTACAACACTGTTGAAAAAGTGAGATGGTACTAAATTAAAAAAACAATAGTGAATGGATGTATACAGCTTTCATGCAACAATCCAGAGATAACAATCAAATTTAACCTATCAACATTCTGGCATTTCTTCCCAAGGATTCTAAGGAATTTCTCTCGCAGCTTAGACTGTTCAGTTCTGACAACTTTCCTCCCTCTGAAGCATTTCTGTAGCAAGAATCAGTCAACAAATTGCAGGACAAGTATGAACAGTAGATTACCACTCATCAGAAATGTAGCTTCCTAATGGTAGGCGTACATTCAATCCAGGTCAATGAACTCTAAAATTTGGATATGTAAAAAGCATAATTTCAAGTAGATGTGAAGAATCGTATTTATTTTTAAATTCATAACAATTTCATCAAACATAGAAATGACAAGACTAACAAATATAGAGAATAAAAGATACCAGTGCATCTTAGACAGCACTCGCCATTAAACGATAGCTGTGAAACGATGTCAAATCACTCCCACAAAAAGGATAGTGATGACATAGTCATTAAGACATCAGGGTGAAAAAGGAATATGCTTTTCTGGTAGAGACCAACCAGTAAGAGAAAGGAAATGCAAGTGTTATGCATTATTAAGCTGGAATTAATCTTACTAGAAGATTCAGAGGTAGAAAAAGGTGTTCAATTCTAAAGAGCATCCGTGAGACCCTCTGCTCCTTTCCCTAATCACTTTCCACACCTATTTTCCCAATCCTTCTCTCCCTATATAACAGTAAAACTAACTAAATCAAGTTCCACGACAGTGTTCAAGGGTTAGGGAGGGAAACTATGCAAATCCCCTATTCTTCTTAGTATAGACCATTTTTATTATGTTCCTACTAACATATTCAAAATTCGAAACTCATGCCAATGAAGGTTAGCTTAGTTGGTAAGGAATTGGCTCATTCCCCACAAGGGCGTGGGTTCAACTCCCACTGCCGATGTGACGACCTCTTTGGTGGGTGATCTGTAAGCGCTCAAAGAGTCGCGAGGCCTGCCCTGACCCTGGTGAGCCCCTGGAGCCCAACTCACCCAAAACTTATTAATAAAAAAAATTGAAATTCATGAAATAATAGGTATAGGAGCAGGAGCAGGAGCATCCTATGAGATCATTAGTATGGTATTTGCTAAATATGAATTAAGAAATAGCTCTCCAGTCTTAGCACATGGACGGCGAACGACAGATTGAAATCATTAATTTGACTAGCTGTTATTCAAAGGACAAGAGTGATCAGGTAGAGGGAATTGGATGTCCAGAAAGTTGTTTAAGTACCCAAGTTGCTATGGCATTTTCTGTTATAAACTACCTTATTTTAAAGAATAATGTCATACACAACTCCACATTACTGTCATTCTTCATTTTGATTGTGTTTATGCCTTTTCCACTCAATTATTTTAAAGGAATATTTATCACCTACATGCAAAGAGTTTTAAGAACTTGGTTGCATTTCTTAGCCACTTTAGCCTGCCTTTTTCTTTTCATTATGTGTCCAAGGAGGATGTCCTATCCTCCTCCAGATATATTTCATCTCTTTTATTCACAATACTACCCTTCTCTTTTATCAAGGTGAGAACAATTCAACTAGCCATGATAACTAGGTACAACTACTCTACTCACACACCAGCTCAACTCCCTATTTGGTTAGTTTTTAATGATTATCGTGTCATCGTGTATTAGCATCTGAATCAGAATACCTAGCTCGGCCCAGCCTATTCCCACCCCTATTCACATCTCAAAAAACCTCCAATAATGAAAAACCCGGGTTCTGAAACAGTAAATGGAAAACAAATCCACAAACCCAAGACTACATAATGGCATTTTTAAATGCCACAACCAGCTTAACACGCAAACAATTTCACACTACCAATGCATTAAAAAAGAACAACATATACAAAAATGCATTAGAATAGAAACCTAAAGTTCAACCATTTGCAAAGTAAAACAACTTACAGTTACAGTTAACAGCACAACAGAATAAGCAAACGTAACGCTCCGATTTTTACTAGCCCACTAAGAAATTCAAGTTACTCTATAATCAAGCAAAATTGATCTAATCAAATCAAATGCATTCAGAAGCAAGAAAAAACCTGAATTCTAAGTGCAGCAGAGTTCTGCTGACGTAACCACAAGCGGCGATTCCGTTCCAATCGAGTTTGTTCTAGAAGGTTCTTTCTATCCCTTTCCTTGTTACTGCGACCACCTAAATCAACGCGTTTGCGAGTAGAGGGATCGCCGCTGAAGAACATGGTTGTTCGATTTCAACGGAAGCTATGGCCAATTCACGCCCTAATTGAAACAATAGGAGTGAAAAGAGGAAAACTGCGATTCTTAATGAGTGGGTTTTTGACGAGAAACTTGCCCTAGAATCCGAGAAACTTGGGAAATTTTTTGTTTTGATCTAGACAATAGGTGAAGATGGTAGTAGGTTAAAAGATTTCTCAATAGAAGACAGCGATTTAGTGATTACGGAAATGAAAATGAAAATAATTTGCATATAAAGTATTTTTTTTTTCAGGTCTTTGAACTTGCTTCGGTGTCTAAGGGGAACAGAGTCCTAAATAAACCACAGTTTCATCGAGAGTCTAGTCCGCCTTTTAAATGAAGTGCATTTAACCACTTATACTCAAGTTTAAAGTTTATAAAGTATTATTTATTATTTACATAAAAAATTAAGAAAAATAAAGAAATAAAAGAAAAGGGAAAATGAGCAAATTGAAGAAAAATTGGAATCTTCTTCCCTGATTTTATTAATACTAGTTTATAAAGTGAAGTGTGAAAGAGGAAGGTTCTTGCTTCTTACGGGGAGAAAGAAGGGAGCTTCAAATGGTAAGGTACAAACGGAAAAAGTGCTGTTTGAAGTTGAAACAATTAAATGCTGGGAAAATAAAAATTCTAAATTGTTTACTAATAAAAAATGTGAAGACTAGTTAGACCTTTTATTTAGAGATGAAGGTATTAATTTGTGTGTTGTTATTTGGACGCGTTAACTAATATTTGGAGTAATATATTTAGGGTTAAATATCACTTTTGGTCCTTTATTTGCTTTAAGTTTCACTTTGGTCCTTTATCTTTTTTTTGTCTGTTTTGGTCCTTTATCTTTCATTTCTGTGTTAGTTTGGTCATTTATCTTTATTTTGTTTCACTTTGGTTCTTTATATTTCATTTATTATTTCATTTTGGTCTTCTTAAACAAAAATAAAAAAAAATGAAGAACACTACGAATGTGCTCAAGAACACCAAGAATACATTGATTTCTTGTTTCTTGAATAACTCATGCAATACGCGACCAAAATATTCTGTTTAAGAGGACCAAAATGAAACAATAAACGAAAGATAAAGGACCAAAATGAAACAAAATAAAGATAAATGACCAAACTGACACAAAAATGAAAGATAAAGGACCAAAATGGACCCAAAAAAAGATAAAGGACCAAAGTGAAACTTAGAGCAAAGATAAAGGACCAAAAGTGGTATTTTCTAAACTTAAAAAAAATGCAGTGCGTCAGTAGTTGAACGACTAAGATTGCATCAACAAAATGAACGACTAAGATTGTGTCCAGTTAAATAAATTGTATATAAATTGTATTGTTCACACGTCTATGCATCAGTATATTAACGAGTTGATGTAACACTCTCATATTTCTATCTAGTAGAAATACTAGAGTGCACCGTTTAGCATACATCAGAGATAAATTTCCTACTTAGATTTACATCTTTACAAGAATAGCGGAACGATTACATAACTTAAAACGAATTCAAGTCATAAATCGAGTACAAAGATACAAGGGAAAAACATAAATAACAAGAGAAGAACTAAATCTTCAATTTCCTTCTCGTGCACGCCATCTACTCGTGCCATAAAGGATCTTCTTTCCCCTGTTTCTCTCGTAGAAACAACAACATATGATAAGGTGAGATAACATATCTCGGTGAGTCTTATCTTGTGACCCTTACCTATCACTCGGTCCATTTATAAAACCATAATCGTAATTCAAAAAGAATTACAATATACAATCAATTACTTGTGACTTGTCACCAACAACCTAAAGAAGCTCGAGTGACAAAATCACAATATACACCTTTTAGAAGTTTTAGCACATCACCAACTCTGCAAGCTAGAGTGAACCCCATCTTGGCTAATAGGAGCGCAAATTCTATTAGCAACTAACATATGTTTACTGGGGCCTAGGTCAAGGGCTCATGACTTCCCTCACCTAGCATGCTAACAAAAACAAGGTCGTCACCCCGACTCGATATAATTTATATATCACACCCGCATTGGGCCGTCTCCTATATTCGATATAGTTTATATACCGAAATTTAATTCAATCCATGACATCTTATTATATCATATTCTCACAAATATGAACCTATATAATCAGTTCAAACACAATTTTGTTCATAAAACGTTAGTCCCCACACGTGTTCTAAGTTTTACGGTTTTTCGAAAGATTTATAACTTCAAAACATTTCATTCCAAAACAACTTTGATCATGCTCAAAACAATGACAATGTCAATCCATACTAATCACAATTAGTTGGGAAAAGGATTAGAGGAAGTTTGGAGTCGAAATGAGCGTCGAAACGAAGAATCGGGACTCGGGAATACACTTCGCTTGTTTTTGTTTCGTTTCGCTCTCCGTTCGTATCCAAACCGTATTCCAATCCAATTACAACCTACAAACAGAACATATGACACCAAATTCCAGAACAAACCACATCAATCACAACAATCACATCAAGTAATTCATTTCGAGTTTTATAATGACACAAACCGACCCTTTTAACACACAACATGAGTGCAAAATTTCTTACAGTAATGCACCTACTTCGACAAACGATTTAAAATAACAAACGACATCGGATTTCTACAAAAGACCATTCATTGAAAAGCTCTCTGAGTGTAGTTTCTACATGTAATATCTATTTTTCAAACAAGGCTCCAGTTGATACAGTTTTTAAAAATACTACACTGATGTACAAAAATCAGACAGAACTTTTTGCCCAACTTGCAACTCAATTTTCTTTCTCATTTCTTAATGAAATTTGATGAAACCAGTGCCTATTCCGTAGGTAATTAAGTCTACTTTCCAATGAAACAAGAATCATTCAAAACGGAGTTCAATTGAGAACACACGACCTGAAACACTGAACCTATATCCAATTTAATTCCAGAAATTTGACCTAACTTTGGAGACTCATAACTTGAGCTACACAACTCAAAATTGAACCAAACCAGTGCCAAAACGATTGGTGTTAAGTCTACTTTCAAACAAAATCAGTCACATAATTTTTGGACTAACCGAACAGTCCCAGTTTTAAAAGAACCGAACCTATGTCCAGAATTGCGAAATCAGTGAGTTCGTGACCAGTTTGCGTGTTTTGCGACTCAAAATTTACGAAACGAATGCACTTTCAACAATATCAGAAACCATACAGTCAACACACATAAAATAAAACCCTAAGCGAGTAAAACTCACCAATCGTGATGAAAATCACGAAACCAACCGAAACTTCACGAAGTTCAACCGCTCCGAAATACCACGAACTCAAACCGAACTCGTTCCCACTCTTCCAAACAGCTCCCAACCGAAAAACCAGCAGCTCAAACCTTTCCCCTACTGAACAAATCGATTCCAAACAGAACCAAGTTCTCCAATTCGAAACCCAAGCCTTCAAAACCCTAACTTGAGCTTCTCAAACCTTAAGCTAGCTTCAAGTATGCTTAAAACTTCATCTCCTCCACTTAGAGCTCCAATGGGTCAACAATGACAAAAAGAGATTGAGGAGGAATGAGTTTGTGAAATTTATATCATTGGAAAGAGGAAGAAAAATGAGAGAAAATGAGACAAAAAGCTCCTTACCTGGTGTTGGATTGAAGGAGATCTTCCCCTTCTTTGTTCTTCTCCTTCGCCTCCTTCTTCTCCTCTCTCTCGGTTTCTCTTCTTTTCTTTCTTCTCTCTCGGTTTTGTTTCTCTCTCTCTCTCTCTCACTTTCTTTTCTTTCTCTTTCTACTTTCCCTTTTATTTCTTTCTTTTCCTTCTTTCTTTCTTTCTTTCTTTCTCTCTCTCTCTCTCTTACTTTCCCTTTCTTTTTATTTCACACAAGTGAGGAATGAGAGAGCATTTGGATATTTTTGGTGTCTTAGAGCTCTTTTAGTGTGAGAGGTATAAAGACTAAAATACTCTTAGTGTTCTAATTTCCACTCAATTATGCATTTACATTTTATACTCAAGCAATTAAATTGCTTTGCGACAACCTCATATCTGCGACTTGATTTATTACCTACTCGAGTAATAAATCACTCGTTAATTTCTTAATTCAAAATTAACGAAATTAGGGATGTTCCTGTTGAGATTGCACCGACAAGATTGTATTAACGCTTCGAAGAGTTGTGGTCGACTGGTTCTATCAACACGTGTATAAGTAAAAGTATTTTGAAACACCTCACTTCAAAACTTTCAAAACTTTCAAATGTATGCATTCCTTAATTCCTTAATGTGTTTTCACCCAAACCCCTCCCCCCTTCATCAAATCCACATCCTTCGTCACAAACATGAGTTCACCAGTTGCTTTTGTTATAATAAAAAAAATCCTAAAATCCATAATAAAATGAGCGTATTGATAATAAATTAAGAGCTTTATCAATAGGCATTTTCATTGTGACCATTTAAAAAGGATATATATATAATGTGTAATCATAATGAATGTGTAATCATAATGGTCATCCCAAATATGTACACCATATTATCAAAAGTAAAGTATCCTCACTAGTAAGTCATCTTATACCCAAAGGTACATCATCAGCCTAGGTCGGAGTTAAGCATTTGGCTGAAAAGGTTGGCGTGTGTGATGTTTGTGAGGGTACTGAAGATGATGCACATGGGGTGCACTTTAATGACAGTTGAGGGCATGTTAACACCCAAAATAAATTAAGTCGTGGGCCGAAGACTGAAAATCAGAGTTAAGGGAAAACCAGGGTGCCGAGGCAAGCCACTTGGCATTACCTAAAAGATATTTGTTAGAGGGACAGTCTCAAAAGAGATACTTAAGGCAAAGGGCAATGTGAACGCTCCGAGGAGGGGGTTGAGCTCGAGGAACAGTGGATGTGGCCGAGGCAAGTCTAAACCTATGGAGTACCACGACCACAATGGCTCGGTTGCCTAAATACGATGGTTGCAGATTGAGGAAAAGGATCAATCGAGGAACTATATGGTCGAGGAAATGAAGACTTGCCCGGAAAGCAAGGAAAAGAAGCACGTGGGAGCGGTTGAAGATCAAGCGAAGAGATTAAGCCTTGAGGAGTGGAGCGAGGAGGTTTTTTCATCCCACTAACCGTGCTAGTGAGATCGTGGTTTATGGCTATGATTTCTTAGTGCTTAGGAGCGAGATTAGACGTTGATCTTCAATTGATCCAACGGTAGGCAAATGTAGGCTCACATAGTGACCGACAAGGGCCTGTGTATATATATATATATATATATATATAGAGAGAGAGAGAGAGAGAGAGAGAGAGAGAGAGAGAGAGAGAGAGAGAGAGAGAGAGAGAGAGAGAGAGAGAGAGAGAGAGAGAGAGAGAGAGAGAGAAGAATACTTGTAAAAAGACACACATCAATCAACACACAAATCCACTTTTCTTGCAATTTATTTTACTTTATCGTATTATTTTACTTTCATGCAATAGGCCAGTAGATAATCCAATCATCGCGTCCCCTCTACCCAACCTAACCCTCTTGGGAGGAGTTGGGAAACCCACAGTTGAGGAACAGAGTTCCTTCCTCAACGCAATTGCTTGAAGAACAGAGGAATCAAAGACTGTCCAAACCTCTGGCCGGTCTCACGGCTACGATATAAGAGTTTAACGACAACAAAAATTGGCACTCCCGGTGGGACAGACACGGGTGAACAAACATCGTGTTTGATTCGCCTAGGCTGTTTATTGTTGGCGTATGCACTTGCGCTCTAGCAGAAACCTAAGTATGGAACCACCTTTGGCGTCAAAAAAAAAAACTGCCTCCAAGACTAAGATCAGGGCCGGCCTTGGGCCTGTGCAGGCTGTAACACCCCATTTCTACCCGTTCATTTTATTAATTATCAGAGTGCGGAATTAAAGCTAAGCATGCAATGTAGTGTCACATTCGACATTTCGAAAACCAACCAACGTTCATTTAGTCAATAATAAAACTCGTCATTAATTATAATCGAGTGATACATAGCACGACTTGATGGGGCGAACCCTCAAAACACCGATAATAAAAATCCAGAAAAACATCAAATAGTAGAAACACAGTTTATAATAAAATAACTAATACTAGTGTTTGTTCCCCCCAGGTGCTACGTATTAGAGCAAACGACACGACTCAAACTAGACGAAGGTAGAAAGCCTTCAATCGCATTTACCTGCACGTTACCGCATAGGGGTAACATTCAAACATAAGGGGTGAGTCTAACAGCATAAAAGAAAACATGATAAGTAGTATGCTGGAATTCAGACAACTACATTTACCATAACGCAACTACACCAGAATACAACCCTCAATGAACATCAACTATAAGAAAACACATAAATCAACGACGACATCCTGATATCATGACGCTATAACTACCACCAGAGGCGGATTCAAAGGGTGTTCCTGGTGTTCCCAGAAACACCCAAACATCCTAGCTTTAGTGGTAGTATACCCATATTTTATCTAAAAGGTCTTGGGTTCGATACACAAGGAACACACATATAGAATTTTTTTTCTTTCTCACAGCAAAAACGAAAGGAACGCTTCCTCCAATCAGAAACCCACACTCTCCTCCAATCAAAACCCACGCAAAAATGAAAATGCACGCTACACGCTTCTTCCTTTCTCTGCGTCTTCTTCCTCTTCACCTCTTTCTTTCTTCTTCATCTTCAACAAGCTTCCTTTCTTCTTCATCTTCAACAAGCTTTAATTTCACTCTTAAAAGGTATTGATTTCACTTTTTTGTGGGTCTATTTTTATTTTCATTCTAATGAACTGATTTTTATATTCTATTGATTTCTTCTTCAGCTTTCGTTGGTTTCGGTCTTTCGGAATCTATTGATTTCAGAATCTGTTGATTTCAAATCAGCTTTTGTTGATTTCAGAATCTGTTGATTTCTTCTTCAGAACCTCTTGCTTTCTACTTCAGCTTTCGTTGATTTCACTCTTAAAAGGTATTTGTGCTAGTTACCGTATGTTTGATTGTACAATTTGTGACCAAGAAGATTCTATTTTTGTGAATAATAAGAAAACCATGTATATTTCTGCAGTTCTGCTACTAATAGAAACCCCTTCGTTTTAATATTGCGTGGTCCGGTCTTCATGTCAAAAATATATATCCTGTTTGGCCTCAAGTATTTTATTTAACTAATTATTTGACTGGTCTATGACTATGACAAGATTTCATGTGGTGATGATATAATATTATAATATATGCTCAGTGAATCTTTTGAATAGTGTATTTGTAGTTATTTGAGCTTTTCTATTGGTGATGTTTCTCTTGTTTGATTGTGGCTTTCATTGAATAGTATGCTTAGGTATTTTTCCAAGAAACCCAAAGTTTCACCACCAATACAACAACCAATTCCACCACCAATTCCACAACCAATTCCACCACCAATTCTACAAGATCATGACCAATCAATTCCACCACCGATTACTCAAATTCGTGAACTCACGGATGATGATATTATTGAGAAATGGGCATATTTGGAGATGGACCCCTCGAAAAGAAAACAAATTCTTGAGTATCATCCAAATGTGCAAGATGAAGTAAGAAGAGCTTACCTTTGAAATGGTCCTAACCAAATATGTTTGACGAAGTATCCTGTTAGAAAGATTTCGGGGGAAAATTGTAGTTTTTGTGCAAGTTGGTTTGATGAATATAATTGGCTAGAGTATAGTGTTAGAAAGGATGATGTATATTGGTTTCCTTGCTATTTGTTTTATAATGAGTCTTCGACAAGAACTGCATTTGTGAAGGATGGTTTTAACATTTGGAATAAAAAAAAGAAGTTAAAGAAGCATCAAGGAACAACACCGACTAGCCATCATAACAATTGTGTGAGGTTATGTGAAGCTCTTATGAATCAAAAACAGAGTATTGAATCTTCTTACACAAATTACTCTACACAAGAGAAAGAGTATTATCTTATTCGTGAAAGCATCACTTGAAGCAGTCAAATATCTTGTTAGAGGTGGGTTAGCCTTTAGGGCACATGATGAAGGGAAGAACTCTATATATAAAGGTCATTTTCTTGAATTTGTAGATGCTTTGGCGAAGAATTGTGAACACATAGCTGCAACAATTAAAGGTGGTGGAGAAAATCATAAGATGACTTCTCCTCTTATTCAGAAAGATCTTGTAAATGCATGTGTTGCTGAAACTGGAAAAGAACAAATGGTTGTGGTTGTACGTTTTGTTGATGAAAGAGGTTTTATTGTAGAAAGATTTGTTGGTATTGTTCATGTCGCAGATACTAGTGCAAAAGCACTTTTTGAGGCTCTTGAAACTTTGTTGTCTGGATTGGGGTTGTCTATGTCTAAAATTCGAGGTCAAGGGTATGATGGAGCAAGTAATATGCGAGATCATCTTGGAGGTTTGAAAACTTTAATTCAGAATGAGAATCCACAAGCCTACTACGTCCATTGTTTTGCTCACCAACTCCAGTTGGCTCTTGTTTCGATTGCTAGACATCATCAAGATGTTGATTGGTTTTTTTGTGAAGTTACTCGTCTTGTTAATTTTATCCGGGCATCTAACAAGCGTCAAGCTATGCTTTGTAAAAAACAAGTTACTCATATTGGAGAGTTAATTGATAATGAGTTGGTGGAAACTGGTACCAGGTTGAATCAAGAAATGTCTATTACAAGAGCGGGGGATACACGTTGGGGATCTCACTTTAGGACTCTTAGTAGGTTGCATAGCTTGTTTAATCCCATCGTTGAAATGCTTGAAGACCTCATAAGTGATAGATCGTGTAACGGTGAACCACAAAGTTTGTTGTTCGCAATGCAAACTTTTGGTTTCATTTTTATGTTGCATCTAATGGTTGATGTGTTATCGATTACAAATGATTTGTCTCAAGCATTACAAAAGGGTGATCAAGATATTGTGAATTCCATGGATCTTGTCCGACATAACAAGGCAAAGTTTCAAGAAATGAGAGATGGTGGATGGGAAAAGTTTTATGAAAAAGTCGTATCTTCTTGTGATAACCTTGAAATTGATGTGCCCGATATGGATTCACGGCATGTGAAACATAACAAGTCCAAGCGTCGTTCTCCGTTGGTCACAAATTTTCATTATTTCAAACATGATTGCTTCTTGGGTATCATAGATTTGGTGTTGAAAGAGTTGAATGAGCGGTTTACTCCTGAAAATATTGAGTTGTTGCATTGTGTAGCATGCTTGAGTCCTTGCGATTCATTTAAAGCGTTTGATTCAAAATTGCTTGTGAGGTTAGCGAGATTGTATCCAGCTGACTTTGATGATGTTGATGATGTGGAGTTGTCTAGCCAACTTGATAATTATATTAGGAGTGTTAAAGAAGATGATGATAGATTGTATCCAGCTGATTTTGATGATGTTGATGATGTGGAGTTGTCTAGCCAACTTGATAATTATATTAGGAGTTGTCTAGCCAACTTGATAATTATGTAAGACTCTTGTGCAAACAAAGAAGAACAAGAGCTATAGATTTGTGTATAGGCTTCTGAAATTAGCTTTATCTTTACCGGTGGCAACCGCAACTGTTGAGCGGGTATTTTCAGGAATGAAGTATGTGAAGGATGAATTGAGAAGCAGGATGTCCAACCCGTGGCTTAATGATTGTTTAGTGACATTTTTGGAGAAAGATGTTTTTAGCACAGTCGATGATTTAGATATCATCAAACGCTTCCAGCCTATGAGAAAGAGGAAAATGCAATTAAACTTGGATTAAAAGGTACTTTATTTTGGAACATTACTTTATCGTTGATTTTTTTGGAACATTACTTTATCGTTATTTTTTTTTTGTAAAATCGTACAATTGTTAAATCATTGATGAAAAAGGAACACCCTATTCTAAAATCCTGGATCCGCCCCTGACTACCACAACACTTTAACACCATAATAGAACTATCACGGAGCAACACCAACAAGCAACAACATAAGCAAAACAACAAGTAACAACATAAGCAAAACAACAAGTAGCAACATAAGCAAAACTACAAGTAGCAACATAAGCAAATCAACAAGCAACGACACCATGAGTATGACGTATATGTATGAAATGCAACCCACTCCGACGGGTATATGCATGTGGTACCAATCAACGTAAATAGCCTTTGTGGCTTCATCAACAACACTAAGCAAAGCTCTAAGACTGCAGCCTACAACAACGTGGTATGCATATGTCATGTATGAGACACCATGTACGACACCTCGGGACCATCAACAACATAATCATACATTATGGACAACAACATCATCAACATCATCATCAACATGTGGTCATACTTGACCCAACAACAACTTCATCAACGTTTTGGTCATACTTGACCCAACAACTACCACAACAACATATAATCACATTGACCCAAAAACGACAACAACAAGATTTGGTCACATTGACCCAACAACGACAACAACAATATTGAGTCACATTAACCCAACAACGACAACAACAATACAACAACATCATCAACGTCAACATTTGGTGACATTCGACCCAACAACATCATCATCAAATTTAGTCATATTGACTCAACAACAACATCATCAAGGTTAGTCATATTGACTCGACAACAACATCATCAAGGCTTAGTCATAGTGACTCAACAACAACAGAATTCAACGTTTGGCCATAGGCCTACAACAACACAACAACAACAAACTTCAACCTATTCAACAAAATAATCGTTCTTATTCAACGTTCAAGCTAATCTACATAAACTCAGGTGCAGAAAATTCTGTAACTATGCGCCTACTTTGGGGAATTAATTAAAATAGTAAACGACATCGGATTTCGACAAATAAATACTTGTTGGAAAGCCCTATGGGTCTATTTCTTATCCCTAAGTTCAGTTTTTGAAGGAGAGTGCTCAATAGGTACAGTTTTCAAAAATACACATACTAGTTTCAAAAGAGGGCAGTTTCTGTCCTTCAAATTCAAACAGTTCTAAAATGACCAAAACTCAATCAAATTACATGAAACTTGTGCATAAGCTGGATCAAATTTTGTTTAGTTTTCAAAGAAATTGGATTCGTTCGAAAATGAGTTCTTTTGAAAACGCAAAGAGCCAAAACACCGACCCTATGTCCAGATTGTTTCAGAATCTTACCTTAACTTGTGGAATTCATATCGCGAGCTACACAACTCTAAATGCAACCAAACCAGTGCCACATTAACAAGCATTAAGTCTATTTTCCAGAAAAGTTAACCACATAATTTTTCAGTCAATACAACGTTCCGATTACCGAAATACTGAACCCATACCCAAATCGTTTCAGAATTTTAACCTAACTTGTATCGCCTATAACTCGAGCTATACAACTCAAATGCAACCAAATCAGTGCCAAATTAACAAGCATTCAATCAAGTTTTCGAAATGACAAACCACATAATTTTCCAATCAGTAAAACGTTCTCAGTCACTGAAATACTGAACCTATGTCGAACATCTCAAAGCGATGAATTCAACAACACAAACAATCATCACAATTCAGCCACCAATTCAAACACTATCAATACATTCATCAAACACCTTATATGCAACGTTTTACCATCGATTTCATTCAAAGCCATCAACACTCAAAACAACACCAACAACATATATATTTCATGATTCATTGCAAACATATAAGCAAACATGTTCTAGGCATTGTAGATTCTACTTCCCACATACATCCCATCATGCATCCCTTTATACAATTTAACCCACCCTTACCTTAGAATTTGATGGAGACAAGAACCCTTCTATGAATCACCAACAAGAACCACGGCAACAAGTTTCTTCTTTCTTCCTCCTTTCTCTTCTCTCTCTCCTCTTCTTTTCTTTGCCGTCACACTCTCTTCTCTCTTCTCTTCTTTTCTTTCTTTCTTTCTAAAATGAGTGAGACACTAACCTAGACCTTATATAATGTTGGGCTCATGCGCTATGGGCCCTATTTACCACCCACTTAATTTCTCATACCACTCCCTATTTAATTAAAATACCACCCATTCATTTACTACACACCACTGTTTATTTAAATTAAAACACAGTGTATTTATTTTATTATAACCAACCAACATAACACCTAAATAAATTAATTAAATAAATACTTGAATTATTTTTTTTTGGGGCGTTACACAGGCTGTGCTACTGCACAGGGCCCATGCCCAATAATTATTTTTTAGGGCCCCAAACAAGGAAAAACGTTATATATAAGTGTTCCCAAATATTTAGCAAACTTTCCATGCGTTCTAGTGGAAAGAGGGAGAGCAACAGGAAGGAACATTGGGACAGCGGGTTCAACTCTCAGGCATTGTGTTTTTCACCTTTTTTGATTTTTTTTTGGTTAGCTGTCTGTTGTTTTTGTTAGCTCCATCTATTTT
Organism: Oxytropis ochrocephala; assembly: GCA_020916435.1. NCBI lineage: Eukaryota > Viridiplantae > Streptophyta > Magnoliopsida > Fabales > Fabaceae > Oxytropis > Oxytropis ochrocephala. Next base: position 18,971,055 of record CM037093.1, read on the forward strand.
TTTTTTTGACTTGGGAATGCATCTCATGTTTTTTTACAACAACATTTTATTATTTTTTACAATGATTTGACAGAAATAATTAAATGTATTATATTATATTGTTTTTGGAATGTATTCAACAAAAAAAATATGACTTATAGCAAATATTTTTTTGAAAAAATATTAGAAAATTTCCAAAAAATAAGTCCAGCAATTTAAAACCAAAATTATTTATATTTACATTTATTTTTTAAAAATAGATTCATCGAGGATTTTGACCCATACAATAAATTTTGTAAAACTCGGTCGCTAAGAGGTCTAATTTGATAAAAATAGGGGCCCAGTTTTAAGATTCGCACAGGGCCCCTTAATTGTTTGGGACGACCTTGACTAAGATCACAGAGTCGGTAACTGCTTCGGGGACTACCACCCTTGTGGTTACTGCTGATTCAAATAAAAAACTCCCTCAATGCAAGTGGAACCACAAGTGGTTTATCATGCTCCTGGTGTTACACTTGTTCCTCAACAAGTTTTAGTAGGTCACTGAAAATTAGTAATAACGTATAGGGACCAATAGGGACCAATTTGCTCTATGGCATCAATAATAAGTATGGACCTCGTTTTTGCTTCCTTATTTTGGAAAATACAAGCCAAGGATGTGTTAATACAATGAGAGTTGCACAAGGTGTTATGTCGATGGCTTTCAACACGGAGAAATTTTGGAAGTGGTTTAGCTTAAAATGAAATATACCCCTTATGGTGGAGAATGATAGTTCTTTTGAACTATGATTGTCGGTGTAGACAATGAAAGTTGACGATGTATCGTTTATCTATTAAAATCAAGGTGGAGATTGTTAGAGCTGATTGGAATAGTGCATCTTGAAGAAGCTATGTCGACGACTTCTGATATTGAGAAATTCTTGAAGTGGTTTAGATTTATGTGAAATATACTCTTTATGGTGGAGTATGATAGTTCTGTTGAACTATGATTGTTGTTGTAAACAATGAAAACAGAAGATGTCTCGGGTAACAATTACAATCGAGATGGAGATTGTTGGAGTTGATTAAAATTGAGCATCTTGAAGAAGTCTCACATAGCTTAGTTTTGTGAAGGAATAGAGACACCAATGTTATTTATATGGGCTCAAGTTCTCCTTTAGAAAATGCACCAGTCAAAAACACCTTAAGTTTGTATTTGACTTTTTCCTCTCTCTCTCTCTCTCTCTCTCTCTCTCTCTCTCTCTCTCTCTCTCTCTCTCTCTCTCTCTCTCTCTCTCTCTCTTATACTCTTGTTTTAGAGTGTTGTGAGATGTAGTTAAATATTTTCTTTGGAGGGTGTGGGTGTACTGTGCCATTGAGTGTTTGAGAGAAATATATGTATTGTAACAATTATCACATAGTGTTATTCTCTGGTTGTTATTAGACAATGATTCGTGGTTTTCTCTAGTCTTATAATTTTCCACGTTAAATTCTTGTGTCTCGATTGTGCTCATTTTATTTTTATATATGTTGTCTCAACAAGCAAGAGATATAACATAGCGGAAACTAGTTAACCACATGGGCGCGCGAGTGAAGAAAAGTTTAAGGTGTAACACACCTAATATATTAGTAAGTTTGTGGTGATTTATATACACAAACTTACACTTAACTATTATGAGTTGATAGGTATACCATGTAGACATGATGTACCTGGAATGTTACCCAAGGGATACAATCTTGGGAGTGTGTCAAGGGTCTTAATGATACAAAATTGAACAGAGCCAACACCCAATATAGATGTTGCAAGAGTGGAAACTATAAATCCAATTGTCCAAGTAAGAAAGGTAATTAAACCAATCCTAATGTTGTTCATATAATTGTTTATGTGTGTGTATATATATATATATATATATATAGATATATATGGGGGACAACTCGGGTGAGAACACTTGGTTATTGTGCGAACATGAGAACATTAAAGAATAACAGTTAGATTAAAATTAACTGTTCAGATTACGTCATTAATTGCAATATCTCCCATGATCTTTAATTAAAAAGGAAACAATCTTACGAGATCTTGTAATTAATGACGTAATCTGAACCGTTAATTTTAATCTAACTATTATTATTTAATGTTCTCATGTTCTCACCCGAGTCGTCCCCCTATATATATATATATATATATATATATATATGGCTAAATTACTGTTTTGGTCCTTTATCTTTGACCTTGATTTCATTTTGGTCCTTTATCTTTTTTTTTCTCGTTTTGATCCCTCATGTTTCAGTTTTGTTTCAATTTAGTCCTTTTTTGTAATTTTCCATCCATCACCTTAACAGACGCCACGCTGGCAGTTAACTGCTGACGTGGCGTCTTAAGTGTCAGAGATGACATGTAACATATTAAGTGATGTGGCACATGGGGACCAAATTGAAACTTAAAAAAAATATAGGGGACCAAATTGACACAAAAACAAAAAACACCAAAATCTTCATCTTCTTCCTCCAAACACCATCTCCATCTACTCCGGCGAGCCACCACCACCTCCGGCGAACCACCACCACCTCCACAAACCAATCACTCATCAACTCTTAATCCCTATCCTTTTCTCCCTCAAATTCAAAACCCCTAATTTCTAAAACTTAATCCCTAAGTGTAAATGTTTGAAATCATATTGAGAAAATCATATTGAAATCAACACTCCCCAGCTGAAACAAAAAACAAAAAAAATCACATCTTTTCTTAATCTAACCACATGGTTTTGAAACATTATTTTTACAAAAGGAGCAGAGAGAAACATTGTATTGTTGTTACTGTGCATTGTTGTTGTTGCTCCCTTTACTTTTGGAATGGTGGGAGTGAGAAACATTGTGTGCATTTCTTGGAAAAAGAAACCCCCAATTTCTTGAGTTTTTCAGTGAGTTTTCCATTCCCTTTGGTTTTCTTTTTCAAGAAATTCTTTGTTTTATTGTTAATTTGTTGATGAGAGATTAGGGATTAAGTTTGAGAAATTGGGGATTTTGGATTTGAGAGAGAGGTTAGGGATTAAGAGTTGAAGAGTGATTGATTTGTGATGGTTGTGGTGGTGGTGGCTCGTCGGAGGTGGTGGTGGCTCGCCAGAGAAGATGAAGATGAAGGTGGAGATGGTGTTTGGAGGAAGAAGATGAAGATGGGAGTTATTGGGTTTATGTCAATTTGGTCCTTTATGTTATTTTTTAATTTCAATTTGGTCCCTCATTTGCCACATCACTTAATGAATTACATGTCAGCCTTAACACTTAAGACGCCACGTCAGCAGTTAACTGCCAACGTGGCGTCCGTTAAGTTAATGGATGGAAAATACCAAAAAAGGACCAAAATGACACAAAAATAGAAGATGAGGACCAAAACGAAAAAAAAAGATAAAAGACTAAAATGAACTCAATGCCAAAGATAAATGACAAAACAGTAATTTAATATATATATATATATATATATATATATATATATATATATATATATATATATATATATATATATATATATATATATATATATATATAAAATGTATAAACCCACTTTAAGTGGAATCCCACGTGATTTTACACAAAAACACTTTTAAAATAAATGGTAATATAAAATGTTAACATTTAAATATAACGGTTAGATCAAAATTAGTGGTTCATATTGTGTAATTAATTACCAAATCTCACACGACTTTTATAATTCTCATGTGATGTTTAATTAAAAAGGAACCAATTATATAAGAATTTGTAATTGATGACGTAGCTAGAGCACATGGATACTCGAAGCGAAGATGATATTTGGTGAAGATGACATCAAAGGGCACTCAATTCACACGAAAATTATAGAAGAAGAAAGAACATGAAGGAAATGGGGGTGGATTTCTAGACGAGGATGGAGGTAAAGAGGATGAAGAAATAAGGGCAATATGGAGCTCACATTTGAAAGGGGGCGAATTTAAGTACTTTATGGAAAGAGTCTCAACAAAACTGGGTCTGTAAAAGAAAAAGTGCGGTGCAAAAAGACAGCCCATTAGTTAATCAAAAGTTGCATACCTTGTGACTGTTTGCTATATGACCCATTAAGCTAAAGTCCAGATAATATAGTACAAAAAGACCGATGAGAGTTGTTACCTATTGCAAAATTCATATAAGGTTTAGCTCATTTGGCCAATCTCAAATTTGTTAGTCTAGATATCATGTCTCATATTCGACCTGAGACCCCGTAATTGTGTCTGAGTTTTCAAGTGGCACTTACCACTTCATCTACAAACAAAAAAGAATCATCGCAAACAACTTGTTTGCGATACAATTGATTTTTGTTAAAAATATATATTTAAACAAGTTGTTTGGTGTATTTACTTTTTTTTCAAAACACCTATCATAAACAACTTATTTACAACTTTTGAAAAAAATTATATCATAAATAACTTGTATTAAGGGGATTGTAGGCTGAAAGTTTTGTTATCTTCTTATCATTTAGAAATGAGTAAGTGCCAAACACAATGAGAGACACTTAAATGCCACAATTCAAATGATTTTATTATGTGTATGCGTTTCTAACTTCTGCTGTCAATATGTGTATAACTTAGGGAAAAAATCCCCTCAAATGATTTTATTGTGCAATAAAATATTGGCCACACACGTTGAATAAGACAAATGGTTAGAAAAAAATATTATAAAAATTAAAAGAGAGAGTTGAACGATGGAGCACTTGACACTATCAACTAAAAAGTCTAATGGAGAGAATCCATTAAGCATGTGTAGAGTCTACAAGTCAATATATACTAGTTAGTAAATGTCTAATTAGTAAGTATAACCCTATTTATTTTCCAACAAAAAAAAAGTATATCCCTATTTATGAGACTTACTCACTCATATCCTATATAAAAGAAATATCACTTTCTAAGTTCATTTAATAACTAATGTATTTGATCTATATTAGACCAAATACACCAATTATTCAATGAATTTAAAATTGCATATTTCTTTTATATATGGGACTAAATATTTTTTTTTAAAAAAAACAAGTTGTTTAAGGTAGAGATTTTGAAAAAAAAGCACATGTTCCTAGTCGGAAATTCTGAGTTGGACCGACCGATTGACTAAGCTCAATAAGAGACGCAATACTACAAACTCCATGTAAAATCTATATACAGGATCTCACCAAACATTCAGAAGGTATGACTAAAATCCTACTAAAATACTAGAGGGGAATTAGACTTGGGCATCATGGTGGCTTTCTAGGTACATCCAACGATACTTCACCTCCCAATGGTAGAGTCACCTCCATCATTGCCTACCCAAAGTATCTCCCAAAATTTCAGACTAGAACAGACCATAATAAGTAGTTTAGGGTAGACTATTTTTTTAAATGCATAACTATAAACAAATTGTTTACTGTAGTCATTTTTTATCTAAAAAATGGTACGTACCATACACATTTTTTGGATCGGGTATTTTTGTTAACTCACAATTTTGTGAGTGTCAACAATGAGTTGTGGGGTGCATTTAACAGCTGGTTAATCAAATTAACAGTTAATGAATCTCAGTCCAGTTTTAGTTATACCTAGATTGGGCTTTTTTTTGGTCAACACCTAGACTGGGCTTTTAAGTATTAAGAAAGAAAAAGAAGGTCAATACTTCTTACACACCCCCTCCTACTCCCCACCCACTACCCGCATATGTGAAAAGACGGAGTTGCCCTTAATGAAACATGTGCGTTTTAATTTTTTTTGCAGGATAGGGAGGGTTTGATGGCTAACTATCGAGTATGTTAAATGGTCAGCACACCCCCAAAATTGTTCTGAACTGGTTCGATAGTTAACAACCGAACCAGTTCGATAGTTAAGATCTGAAGTGTGGGTGGTGGGTGGGGAGTAGGAGGGTGTGTGTAAGAAGCATGGGCCAAAAAGAATAGGAAAAGAAAAAACTTAGCAATTCATTTAAGTGCTACTCTTATACTTATTGTTAAAACAGACTAATTTGGCGCTTTGCTTGTATTCTTGACGCTTGAATTATGTCAACAATGTTGGTAGCATTTGCCCAGTTTCAATGAAGTATTACATATTTGAAAAGAAAAAACACGATGCACATGTTGTTGACCATAAAACAAATTATATTTTTTATACCTATGAGTGGATGGTATAGTTGACCAGACCAAAATTGAAAATTATATAGGTAGTCATATTTTATAATAATGTCAAATGATATTAATTAGGTGTTAGTGCAACATAACATTTGCAAATCAATGTAGGTTTTGAGTGCTTCATTCTACTAATTCAGTCAATTTCCAAGACCATATGCTAACAAATTTTTTTTGTTTATAATTAACCACAATGCTTACCTAGTGAATCACTAACTTACCCACTTAATTAGGAGTTAGGAGTACTCATTAAACAATATTGTAAGAAGATATATTGGTAGTTGACCTATAGTTTCTTATGGCTGACCCTTAATTTCCTTCCTTTTTCTGGAAGGTTTTTAACCCTATTTTTGACTAGATAGGTTTCTTGATTTGTTATATAGGAGACAAAGTTGAAAATGAATCAAGTTGCAGGTTTAATATGCCTTCTAGAGGGGTCAATATAACTATACCCAAATCCCATTTTTCTTTCACTATTTTATAGTAATATAATGTTAGTGACATTGTAATTTATAATTTAATCACGGTGAAGTATGCGTTTCTAATAATTTGACTGATATATTATTCCTTTGGGGGAAATAATAATGTTTTCTTATTATCATAATTGATGATAAGAGTAGTAAGTACACTTTTGTTGACAACCACTAGCAAGTGCACGAATGGTGTGCATTGGCTTCATGGACTTTGTCAAGAGTGTGAAAACTGCAAGAAATGACACTTCATATTAGTTTAATATGTTTGTCCTGTATTGTAGTTTAATTTTTAAATAAAAAATTAAGAGAAGAGGATAAGCATGATCGATCTCTTTTAGATAGGGGTGACAATGAATCGAACCAACTCAAACATAGTTTTAAACTCGACTCGATAAATAGCTTGCTGAACTTGGTTCATGAACCAAATGAGCTGAACTTGTGTAGATAATTGAGCTCGTTAAATAAATGAGTTGAACTTTAGCTAGATATAGTTCGACTCGTTTGGTTCATGAACCAACTATATATATATATATATATATATATATATATATAGACACACACACTCCACCATTTTAATTTCAATATTATGAAATTGTTATGCATTTTGGGTTTCTAGAGCATGCAAGGTTAGGGATGGCAATGGGGCGGGGGCGGGGAGCCAAATTGTCCCCCGTTCCCCGCCTCGGAGACATTTCCTCCCCCATCCCCATCCCACGGTCCCCGCAAGGACCCAAAAGTTTATTAAAAGTTAGCAAAAATATAAATTAAAATATAATAAAATTAGCATAATATATAAAAAGTAAGACTAATTTAATATAAAAAATATAAATGTTAGTCTTACTTTTATATTTTAATATTTAGAAAGTATAAGTTAGAACAATTTAATATTTTGCTAATATTTTAAATTAAAAAACACATATAAAAAGACTAAAAAGTTAATTACTTATAACATAATATATATATATATATATATATATATATATATATATATATATATATATATAATAAGAATATTTAAGTAATATATTCGGGGCGGGGGGTATGATCCCCATCCCCACTTTGACTGCGGGGGGACTTTCTCCCCCGTCCCCATCCCCACGGAGAAAAATCCCTCGCCCACGGGGCTCCATTCGGGACGGTCCCCGCGGGAATCCCCAGTTGCGGGTAGAAATTGCCACCCCTATGCAAGGTTTTTTGTTTATTGGTTGGTGCAGTCATTTTAGCACTAATTATTATATCATTATACAATCTCAAATTATTTTATATTATACTTGTTGATATATTTTGTTTAAACTCATGAGATAGATAAACAAAAAATTAAAATTATATTTATATTTATATTTATATTTTCATCTACGTAATTATTTAAAGGCAAAATTATACTGGGAGTCATTTAAGTTATTTAATTGTAACAAGTTGGTCCTTTAAATTTTTTTCGTAACACTTAAATCCTTTAAGTTACATAATGTGTACACCGTTAGTCATTTTTTCATTTTTTATTACACAAAAAGCTCAATTCGCACTAACAGAGTTGATGTGGCCGTGACGGAGGCTACCAATCATCTATCTTGTAAGAATTTGGTCCTTTAAGACTACTGTCATGTAATAATTTGGAACTTTCACTACGCCAGAATTGTAAAAAGAGATCGCCACCTTTAGTAGCGTTTATAAAAAAACGCTACCCATTTTAATAACACGCTACACCATTAGTAGCGTTTTAAAGTAAAACGCTACCTATTAGGTAACACGCTAGACAGATCCCTAGCGCTTTTACTCAAAACGCTAGCAAATTAGAAAACACGCTAGACAGATCCCTAGCGCTTTTATTCAAAACGCTAGCCAATTAGAAAACACGCTAGATAGATCCCTAGCGTTTTTTAGAAAGCGCTAGCTATTTAGAAAACACGCTAGACATATCCCTAGCGCTTTTATTCAAAACGCTACCAATTAGAAAACACGCTAGATAGATCCCTAGCGTTTTTTATAAAACGCTAGGTATTTAGTAAACACTCTAGACATATCCCTAGCGCTTTTACTCAAAACGCTAGGTATTTAGAAAACACGCTAGATAGATCCTAGCGTTTTTAGAAAACGCTAGGTATGGTTAAATAATTTTTTTGTTTCCCATTGAGCTACTTCCCTCTTTCACTAACACTCTTACCCGAAACACAAAATCACTCACCCGTAAACGCAAAAACCCTAACACCCTAACTCAAATTAACATCATCTCTCTCAACAAAAATCATCTCTCTCATTGAACATCATCTCTCTCACTCGGACAACATTGGTGAGTTTTTCTTTCCTTTCTCTGTTTCTTGTTAGATATTAATTGTGGGTTCTAGTTTAGAAATATATTAGTTTTGTCACTTGTGCACACTAGACTCTTCTTCTTTTTTTTCACCACTAGCCTCTTCTTGTTACACATAAATTAATTGTTTGGAAGACTAGACTATATGGTTCCTTTGTCTTGACCAAAGGACCGAGAATAGAAATAGAATATGATATAGATATAGCTTGGGAAAATAAGGAGTGGAATTGAAAAAAATTTAAAAGAGGAAATTTTGTTTGTTTTTTTATATGAATTGATTCTTCATTATATTCGAATTGTTTGATGGGTCATATGTTAAAGTTCTCTTCTCAGGATTTTATTATAAATATTTGGCAATTATGGATAGAAATTGGATGTCTGCCAATCGTCTGTCCAAGGAGTATGCCGCTGGAGTGGATTATTTTGTGAAATTTGTCTTCTGCTGAACGTTTAGGGACTTCTAGTGGTATGAAATGTCCTTGTTTAAGGTGTTGTTATGTAAAATCGATTCTTTGCAGAGGAGTTGACCACGACATTTAAAGCGAATGGAATTGATCAAAGTTACACTTGTTGGATAATGCACGGTGAGAAAAAGGTGAATCTTCAAATACGAATGATATTAGTAAGAGATATGCGCACGGTTGACACCGGAACACATTCATTTGATGCGAACGAATTTGAAGAGATGGCAAAGGTGGTTGAAGAGGATCTTAATGATTGTCTGAAATGTTTGAGAAGTTGATAAGCGATGCGCGAGAGACACCATTGTATGCGGGTTGTAATGAATTCACAAAATTATTGGTTGTGATCAAGTTGTATAACTTGAAAACTCGCCACGGATGGACGGATAAGAGCTTTACCGATTTACTCTCACTTACGAAAGAAATGTTGCGAATGATAATGTGCTTCCTTCTCGGACGTATGATGCAAAGCAAATGTTGGGGTCTATTGGCTTGAACTATGAGAAGATACACGCTTGTCCGAATGATTGCATTTTATTTCGGAATGAACATGCGTTGTTAAAGTCGTGTCCTAAATGTAATGCAATCATGATATATGAATTGTAAAAGCGCTATAGCATCCCTAGCGTTTTTACATAAAACGCTAGGAATGGTAGTAAAAATTTTAATAGCATCCCTAGCGTTTTACATAAAACGCTAGGAATTGTAAAGAGAGCGCTTATAGCATCCCTAGCGTTTTATGTAAAACGCTAGGGATGCTATTAAAATTTTTACAAGCGCGCTCTCTCATCTCCCTCACACACTCACGTAGACGTCTCTTCATCTACCTAACTTCTCTCCACGACCCAGGAAACCCTCCACGAACAACCCGAACCCGTAACAACCTGGACTGGAACCCGGAAAAACCAGAACACACTCACGTAGGCGTCTCGTTCATCTACCCTCTTCGTTCATCGCACCGCTGCGAACCTCCACGACCCAGAAACCCTCTTCGTTCATCTTCGCTCATCTCCACGCCGCACCAGCTCTCCCTCTCTCTTCTTGGTGCTACGACCCAGGAAACCCTCCCATTTGTCTCCTTTTTCTGCACTCTCTCTCCCTTTCAAAAGGTATTTCTGCACTCATTCTCCACCTCTCTCACTGCAATGACTATTTCATTGAGTCTATGAAACTTGGAACTGCCCATGCTTTTTACTTGCTTTGTGACTGTTTCACTATTTTTAATATTCCAGGTTGAAAGGGATTCAGATTGCTTGTGTGGTGCATTTTCTACTAGAGTTGTGTGACTAGATTTCTCAGGTATGGAGTTTCTTTTTTAAAAATATATCAATAATGCTCCAAAGTCCTATATATCAAAATGTTTTTTGTCTGTGCATGTTCATTATTTTCAATGTTGTATTTAATTAGTTGTTAGATTAGTCTGGCTTAGATAGCATTATTAACTTGACTAGTGCATGGCTTTCCTAGTGAATGCATGGCTTTCTCTGTTTAGTGCATGGCTTTCATATATATGTTTACTCTAGGTTATATACTTAGTGCATGGCATGGCTTTCCTATGTATGTTTACTCTAGGTTACTTAGTGCATGGCTTTCACTGTTACTTAGTGCATGGCTTCTTCTATATTTTGTTAAGTGTTTGTTGGTTCTAAACAATTAGAAAGCTAAAACTCACTGAGTCTATTTCATTTGGGTCATTGCAAGTCAGATGGCATCACATAGTGATCATGAGAGTAGTCAGGGTGGTGATGGGGGTGATAGAAACACAAAGAAGTTCACTCCCCGAGGAATTACATCGAAAAAGAATATCGTCCATCGGATAAGTAAAGGACACGAGAAATATAAGGTAAGTTAATTACTAATTATTAATGTTGTTCTCTACCTTTCCAAGTTATCTAATTATTTAATGATTTAATTATTTAAGGTCCGATGGAGTGTTAAAGGTTTGCCAATTGGAGACAACGACACAAATTTAATTAGCTTTATTGGTACTAAGGTGAAGCAAATCTTTCCAATTTCAATAAAAAGTTGGAATGAGAAAGATAATACGCTTTTTTGCCTAAACTGAAAGATGATTTTTGGTCCTTAATACGGTATATAATTTTAGACCTCTTTAATAATCTTATTTAGTGAATTTTTAGTTGTATTTATTTAATCCATTTTTATGTATAAGTAGAAACACTTTGATGTCGATGATGCCAGAAGAGATTGGATACTCAAGGAAGCGGGAAGGTTGCATCGGGCATATAGAAGCGATGTGGGAAAAAGTATTCGAAACATCACGATGGGACCATCAGACAGAGCCTCAAAGATTGTATGCGGAATTATAACTAAGGAGGATTGGACCAAATTTGTAGATATACGCACTCTGAGATCCGGATTTCTGGTTAGTATATTAATTATTTAAGTTATATATATATATATTTCACAACAAGATATCATTCATTAATGTATACTTATGTTTTTAAATAGAAAAAGCAAAGCCAATAAAGTGAGAGCTTCTAATCCCGAAGTACCCTTATAGAGGAGGTTCAAGTGGATATCAAATTCTTGAAGAAAGATTGGTAAGACACAATTAGTTTAATTTATTATGATTTAATGAATCTTTTAATTAGTTGATTAACAATTATTAAACTTAAATAGTTCTTTGCAAGAGGGGAAAGATCCAACTCAAGAATCCTTGATCGTTGTCTTCGTATGCGGTTAGAGGCCGACAAAACAAGGATGGGAGATTGTGGATCCGAAAACTAAGGAGGTCAAGGACAAAATTGTAAGTATTCCAAAATTCATGTATTGTAATTTTAATTTTATGATTCCTAGCAAGTTGGAATTTGTGTCGACTATATTTTTTAGTCCGTTACTCGATTTTTTTGACACGTGAACATATTTTTATTGTCGATTAAATTTCTTTGACACTTGTTTATTATTTTTATCCGTTACTCGATTTTTTTGACACGTGGGCATATTTTTTATTGTCGATTAAATTTCTCTTGACACTTGTTTATTAATTTTATCCGTTATTTATGTTTGTGCATCGCCAAAGCATATCACAATCTGTATCACAAGGAGATTTAACATTGTGATGGTCAACAAGATGTCCTTGCTCGTGCCTTGGGAAGGGAAGAGAGACAGTGGTCGGATTAGAGGTTATGGATATGGGATTCCTCCTAGAAGCGTGTTTGGGCCAAAGAGCCAAAGCAAGGTGTGCGGGATTGTAAAGTCATGGCGGCAAAGTATGACGAGCTATCCAAGAATGTTGTTGTATTAATGGAAGAGAGACAGGATGTTTAAGCGACTCTTGGCACAAAGGATTGGTGCACCATCCCTGCTTTGCACCACCCCCTGCTTTGAACCTATATCACCCGCTTTGCACCCCATAGCGCGCGAGATATTTGCACCATCCCTTCAACACGGTATTTAACAAAACTCGACTGCTTTTTGTACATATGTATTTGATAAAATTATCATGTATATTTATTTTTCTTTATAATTGATTTAGGATAAGCTGTCAATGTGAGCTATATATTGCAAACCCACATCGAAAGGTTGCGTGGGTTTGATATGTAACCAATTGAGTGCCACAATGCACAATTTACCCATGCCTGAAAACCATTTGATAGTTAGGGTAGACTATTCAATAGAGGGGTCTGCACCATTGCCTGTTCCAATTTCTAATGCGGATATATTTCTTGTGGATCAAGCACTTAGTACTTTTGTGGCATGGCTTTCAACAACTTGTCGTTGTAAGTGACAATATTTTTGTTAATAAATTAATGACTCATTGTTATATATAATGTGTGTTAACTAACTAATTAATCATTTTTTAATATATACTAGGTACCTCAAGTGTCCCGACCTTCCCTTCCATAAAAGTGTCCCGACCTTCCCTTCCACTACCAAACTCTCCCGACCATCTACTTCTATACACGACCAGTCCAACATGTTGTTCAATCTCCCGTTGATGAATTCCAAAAGTCCATCGATTCTCTAAAGGTCCACATCACTCAAAAAATGAAGCCCGACGACCAAATTATGTTACCGGCCGATAACATTGTGGGATCGAACAGATTGATAATGATCAACATGGAGGATCCGAAAATTTGTAGTTGAAATGGATTGGGCCACGCCATCGATATTAGAGTATACGAGGTATGTATTAAATTATTTGTACACAATAGTTGTTTATATTAGAGTATATATTAGAGTATATATATGAGGAACTGAAAAGTTGTATATATATTATTTATAGGTTTTTGTACAATCATTTTACGGTCCGCCGCAAGCGGACACGAAGTTTTTCTTCTTGTGTCCAGATTGTATCGTTGTGTTTCACCAAGGTAATATCTGAGAGGAACGCATTATGGCTATGAAGAGTGAAATGGAAAGTTATATCCTTTCACGCTTCATGGATGCCAAGCATTTGAAGGACGAATCTTTATTTTTCGCACCACTCAATAATGGGTGAGAAATTTAGTCTTCAATCACTTGTTTAATTATTTTGAGGATTGTATTATAGTGTAAATGTGTACTCATTCGTGATTCATTTACTTGCAGGCAACATTGGGTACTCTTTGCAATAAACCCTAAGCAAAATGTTGTCTACTATCTGGATTCACTTCAAGGCCATTACAGAGTCTACGTAGACTTCGTAGAGATGGTTGAGAGGTGTGTATGTGTAACCCTCTCATTTTAATTTGTATAATTTAATATATGTATTTTGTTCAACTTAACATTATATATATATGTATGACGTTACAATGCTTTGAAAAAATACTTGGGATTATCTACGAGTAAAACAAGATGGCTAGCCATAACTGTAAGTTTTTTAAAAATCATTCTTATAATTTTAATTGAATTTTTGCTCATAAAAATGTGACAATTAAGTAATCTTTTGCTTTGTAGTGTCCTAAACAACCCAATAATAATGATTGTGGGTACTACGTTATGAGGTATATGAGAGAGATTATCACTCAGATGAGTAGTAATCCCAATGAAGGTAACTACTTAGATTTATTTTTATATTGATATTATAATACTTACTCACATTTAATAAACATTTTAATTCTAATTTGATTTCATTTTATTTTTCAAAGTATTTTCCTTCAGTAAGAACATCCAAAGATTACTACGATGAACAACTTACAACAATAAGGGGAGTAGTGCGATTTTGTTTCTAGATTTTTGTAGCAAGTTTTGAGTTAATTTCATAATAGTTAGTTGTTGTATATATTGTATTTATATTATGTTGTAAGAACTTCTTAGAATGATATTGGATTGGAAATATTTGATGAATTTTGTTGAATGAATTTTGTTTGAATGATATTGGATTGGAATGTATTTTCTGAATTTTGTTGGAAGGGAATGAATTTATAGGTTGTAATTAAAATGGAGAACAAACCAAAATAAAAAAATATTTAAAAAAATTCGATCAATAGGTAGCGTTTTAGAGTGAAAACGCTAGAAATAAAGTTAAAAAATTCATTCAATACCTAGCGTTTTATTGATAAAACGCTAGGAATTGTAAAGAGGAGCTAGAGGATCCCTAGCGTTTTACAGAAAACACTAGGAATGCTAATAAAAGGTGCTATAGCATCCCTAGCGTTTTATGTAAAAACGCTAGGAATGATAGTAAAAAGGTGCTATAGCATCCCTAGCGTTTTACATAAAACGCTAGGAATGGTAGTAAAAAGGTGCTATAGCATCCCTAGCGTTTTTATATGAAACACTAGGAATGGTAGTAAAAAGGAGCTATGAAATCCCTAGCGCTTTACGTAAAACGCTAGGAATTGTAAAAAAGCTACTGGGTCAATGGCTAGCGTTTTACATAAAACGCTACGTATGTCTAAAACACGCTGGGTCAATGGCTAGCGTTTTTTGAAACGCTACTAATGGGGTGTACGCATTAGTAGCGCCAGCTTCTCTAGCGTTTTAAAACGCTACCAATGCCCAAAAAAAACGCTGCAAATCCTAATACGCTGGCGTAGTGTTTCAACTTAATTTTGTTTTTTTAAAAAGATGATTCATCTTCTTTTTCATTTAAGTTGAAAGGACCAAATTGCTACATGACGTTAGTCGTAAATGACAAAATTGTTACAAGACAAATTACATGTAGGCTTCGTCACAGCCACGTCAGCTCTGTTAGTGCGAATTGAGTTTTTTTGTAACAGAAAATGAAAAAAGGACTAATGGTATACACATTATGTAAGTTAAAGGACCAACTTGTTACAATTAAATAACTTAAAGGACCTAAGTGGTACAAAAAAAGCTTAACGGACCAACTTGTTACAATTAAATAACTTAAAGGACTCCTAATGTAATTTTGCCTTATTTAAACTACTAGTAAATTGTTATTTTTTTGACCAAGTAAATTGTTATTTTAAAGTGTCAAAAACCTAGAGTTTTTTTTAAACTTTTTGATCATGCGAGCCGAGTTAACGAGCTGAACCGAGTTGCTCGCGAGCTTGAGTCAAGTTGAGCTGAAAAAAAGGGTCATGTCGAGTCGAGTCGAGCTGACTAAAATTCAACTCTCATTTCCAGCCCTACTTTTAGAGTTACTTCCTCCGTCTCAATTTAAGTGTCTGTTTGCCATTTTTCTTTATCTCAAATTATTTGTCACTTTAGAATACCAATGAAACATTTTTTTTCCAATAGTGCCCTCTTTTAGTATAAGACTTTCCAAGTTTTCCATTCATCTCTCCTCATAATAATATATGAGTACTTTATCCCTACCATATTTGGTAACCATAAAAATTAGCAAATCCAATCATTCTCTTAACATCTCGTGCATAACCTTAAACAACAGTTAAATTGAGACATAGAGAGTAATTATTTTAGAAGAGTGTTAAATAGTACCAGAAATATTTTTACGAAATGCAAGAATTCACATATGTCTCATTTTTTTTGGTATAAACTGGATATCCTATGCGTGGAACTACAGAGACTAATCCATCGAACCGTCAATCATGTTATCTTTACGGTGTCTTGCTCAATCTATTTATCGTTTTGCACACGTGTCATTGCCACGCCACTGTGCCCTAGCTCCTCTCCACTGATTCAGATAGCTCATTTGCTGTTTTTGCGAAATTTACTCTAATTATCATCTGAAGTGTCTCACTCTCACCTCGAGGCTGATCACCTGAAGTGTCTTCCCCTCTGTCCTACGAGTCTTGATTTTTGGACACTCCTTAATTTCCTACCCATTATTATCAAACACCTCTTTATCTCTCCGTCTCTTTTCTTCTTCTCACTCAGTCACATATCACATTTATCACTTCTCTCCCTCCATTTCTTTCTCTCTTTAGGTCTTGAAAGGGTGAATGTGTGTCCAGCCATCATTTTTGTTCTCTTATTTTATTTCTGACTATTGGTGTGTATGGGTACACAAAATTCCACTTTGTGCAACATAAATATTATTTCTTGAAGACATTTTAAGCTTCATAGCTCAGTGCGCCTGACATACAAGCCTCTAATTGTTGAATTATTTTCGCCAAAAGAAAACAAGAATTGCATGTTCTTTGAATTTGTTGCAAGCTTTTAAGTTTTTAATTTTGATTAAAAATTTAGAAGTACATATAATAAGGGAGCTATGTCCATAAAAGCAAGTTTGATTCGACTAAAATAAATAATGATGTTGGGCTTTAACAACACCACGTGTTCCTTAAACCTAAGCTTTCCACCAAAAAAATAAGTGTTTTTTAGTCCTTGTCTTTTCTTTCCACTTTGAAGGGACATTGTTGTGGAATTCCAATACTCGAAGGCTTGGTTTTTTTTTTTTTGGTGAAAGGGAAGGAGCAAGTTCCCTTGAATGAATGAAGCAATGTCCCAACGCGACAACGAAAGACTAATCTGCTCCACTCACCAGAGGTGGACACGCGTGATTTGCTTTCGGTGAGAATTCCAATACAACGACACGACTCGATGGGACTCATGCCAAAGGACCAACTGAGCCAACCACGTTCTTAGTTCTTAGTTCGTAAAATGATTATTCTCCTGAAATAATTAACAAAGTGCCTTTTTGTTTTGTCCAAGACTGGTTCTGAGTACTTGAGCTATGTTTCCATCTCTAATTGATTAAAGTGAATTATTAATTTAGTGGTAAATAGTGTATAATAGCGTAGCCTATTATAGGTTGTCCCAAGCATTTTGGCCCACTCCCCTCGTTTTGTGCTATGTCTTTTCATTGCGTATATAGACCCAAAAAATGGCAAAATTCAATGTGCATTTGTAGTGGCTTGTAGTATGCATGCTACTTAGGAAGGATGGATGCCTAAAAGTAGCTACAAACGATAACAAAAATTGATATCATTTCTCATAAGTAGAGATACACGGTCTTTCACGTCCACACGATTGAGATGGTAATCTAATCGAGATCGATTTAGTAAAAACTAAAAGAAAATAAATATGTATGCATTAAATATATCAACATTTATGATTTTATTTAATATTTTGCCGAACCGACACATATTAATTCTTGGTTTCAGTCGTCGTGTTAGTAATGTCAATCGTTGTTAGAGTTTTGAACTATTTCCAAGTATCAATGCATCGTACACTGTATTGTCCAACCCTAACTATTGCGTGCATTGTCATGGGACACATGGAATGAAAAAGATGTCTACAACATGTAAAATACAGGTTCATTATGACAAAGGTAGTTGTAATTAGAGGTGTCAATTTTTACTCAGTCCAATAGGTCGACCAGATGGTCTATTGTTCTGGGTTGAGTTAGCTCACTAAAGGCTTGTGTTTTCTATACCCCCACCCAATCCCCATAAACCCCCACCCAATTTTAAATCCTCAAAATACCCTTTGAAAATTAATTTTTTTTTTAAAAAATAAATAAATCGTATATACCCCTTGAGTATGTATATACAATGGCTATTTTATGTCCAATCGTATATACGTACTCAAAGGGGTATATACGATGGGTTTTTTTTTATTTTTTTAATAATTTGTTTTAATTTTTATTACTAAAAGGCTACTAAAAATTCGTTAAATAGTCAAAACTACTCCCAACAATTATAAAAACACCACTAAAAATCTAACAAAACCAAAATAAGGCTTTACAAATTTTTTTAGATTTTTTGGAGACTATGAAAAATTAAAAAAAAAATCGTAAAAAATAGTAAACGATGAAATTTGGGATTTTGAGGCCGTAGTCCCGTAAGAAGTCCCTTCTAAGGGAGTCTTGATTAATTTTTTAGGACTTAATTAATTTTTAACGAACTACACACAAAACTTATTTTCAGGACTTAATTAATTTTTATTTGACTTAAAAAAATTAAAAAAATACAATAGGGATCATATATACACCTGAGGGGAGTATATATACGACCCTATTTTTTGCCCATCGTATATACACCCCCCAAGGCGTATATACGATTAAGGTGGGGGTGTGCCAATCGTATATACGCCTTGGGGGGTGTATATACGATGCCCAAATGTAAGGGTCGTATATACACCCCCGTGTGTATATACGACAATAAAAATTTAAAAAAATACGTTTTCAGAAGGGTATTTTGGGGTTTTCAGTTTGGGTGGGGGTATATGGGGATTGGGTGGGGGTACAAAAAAAAAGCCCCTCACTAAATAGAGGCTTGGAAAAGAACTAGCATTTTTGGCCCAGCCCATTTGGCCTACGGGCCATGGTGGACGTGCTTTTTTATGCTTTTTAGAACAGTTTTTGTGGTTTTCTTTATTAAAAGTTGGATTGAGCCTGACACGTTAGCCCAGTATTTGTGGCCTATGCCTATCTACATCTACACTATATTTATACAAAGAAATCACAATTGAAAATACCAATTGGGTCACTTTGAAACATTGACACATTGATTTTTTGAGGGTAAATTAGTCATTTACTTTTTATTCTTACACTATCTTTCCTCTTTTTTACTTTTCTCTTACACTTACTTTCTTCTTATATTATCTTTCCTCCTTTTCACTTTTCTATTACACTCTCTTTCTTACTTTTTTTCTTTTTACTTTACTTTTATTTTTCCCATAAATAATTCTTCTCTTTCTATTATCACTTCACTTTAATTTTTTTTTTTAACTAAATTTCTAAATTTATACAAAACTACTCTATTAAAATTATCTTCTTTTTTTTTCTCTGAAATATGTTTACACTCTTATTGATAATCTACTATCACCTCTTATTGTAATCTACTATCTATATTTACTATCTACTATAATCTAGTAATCAACTAAAATAGTTGATTGGAAATACGAGATAACTGCACTGATATATAAAAAAATACGGTATAACTGCACTAATATCTAAAAAACACAGGATTAATAATTGTCATTGATAATTAAAATTTTTGAAGACTAGTATAAACCTACTATCTAAAAAATAAGAAGATTTAATGACTATTTAAACTACTGATTAATATTTAAAATAAATATTTCTTATTGATAATCTACTATCTCTTTTTTAGTATCTACTATAATATACTAATCAACTAAAATAATCAATTGAAACTACAAGATAACTTCACTGATATATAAAAAACACGGGATAACTGTAGTGATATATAAAAAAAACATGGGATTAATATTTGTCATTGATAATTTTAATTTTTTAAGACTACTATAAACCTACTATCTAAAAAATAAGAGGCTTAATGGTTATTTAAACTACTAATTAATGGTTATTTTAATTTTTTGAGATTTTCCATACCTGTGTAGGTTGGTTGCAAAAGGGAGAATTTCCACATGAGTTGAACGACACGAATCTGGCGTTAATTCCGAAAAAGGATAATCCCTCTTCAATGGCTGATTGGCGTCCAATTGCATTGTGTAATGTTGTCTACAAACTGGTTTCAAAGGTACTTGCTAATCGCCTTAAATGTGTTCTTTCAAAATGTGTGTCAATTGAACAATCTGCATTTGTGGTTGGTCGGTCCATTCTTGACAATGCTATGATAGTTTTTGAAATTATTCATTATCTTAAAAATAAAAGAAAAGGAAAAGTAGGGGAGGTTGCTTTGAAAATTGACATGAGTAAGGCATATGATAGGGTGGATTGGGGTTATCTTTATGCTGTTATGGGTTGGTTGGGTTTCAGTGGTATGTGGGTAAATTGGATGCGTATGTATTGAATCTGTTTCCCTCTCTGTGCTTGTCAACCAGGACCGTGCAGGGCCAATTACCCCGGGAAGGGGGCTTCGGCAAGGGGATCCTTTATCGCCTTATCTATTTATATTATGCTCTGAAAGTTTGACAGCTTTATTGAATAAATCTATAGCTTCTGGTGATATTCATGGAGTGGGTGTTTGTAGAGGAGCACCCTTAATTTCTCATCTATTGTTTGCAGATGATTGTTTCATCTTTTTTAGAGCAACTCTTGGAGAAGCTAATCGTATCCAGCATATTCTTGATATATATGAGCAGGCTTCCGGCCAACAAGTGAATTTTCAAAAGTCAGAAATTTACTTTAGCCGGAATGTCCAGCCAGGTGTCAGAGACTCTAATACAACTAATTTGGGAGTTCAGGTTAGTTTGGGTACTGGTAAGTACCTTGGTCTACCATCTATGGTGGGAAGGAGCAAAAAATCCTTGTTCAAATTCATCAAGGACCGGATTTGGAACAAAATAAATTCTCGGAGTGGTCGAATGCTCTCTAAAGCAGGGAAGGAGATCATGATTAAGTCGGTATTGCAATCTATCCCAACTTATTTTATGAGCCTTTTTCTAATTCCTTCCACTCTTATTGTTGAGATTGAGCGATTGCTTAACGGATTTTGGTGGGGAGGCAATGGTGGAGCGTGTAGGGGTATACGTTGGATGGCTTGGGAGAAGTTATGTGTTCCAAAGACTCATGGTGGTATGGGCTTTCGGAATTTAAAAGATTTTAATATGGCTCTTTTGGGGAAACAAGCTTGGCGTCTTCAAACTCAACCAGGCCTTTTGGTCTCGCGTCTATACAAGGCTAAGTATTTTCCTCATAGTGATTTTTTGCATGCATCTAAACAGAGTAATGGAAGTTTTGTGTGGAATAGTATTTTTGCATCACAAGAGTTGTTATGTGAAGGTTCTTTGTGGAGCATCGGGAGTGGAACCTCTATTCGGTTGTTTGAGGATCGTTGGACCAAAGCACCTACTCAGCTTATGCCATGCAATTCAGGTACTTTTAACCCTCTTCTACGGGTAGACTATTTGGTGGTTCAAGACCGTAAGTGTTGGAACGAGCCATTAGTTCGGTTCTTATTGGATGGTCCTTCTACACGTGCGGTTTTGGATACTCCTTTGTTTCACTGTGTTCACAATGACACGTTGACTTGGCGAGGAGAGCGAAATGGTATTTATTCGGTCCGAAGTGCCTATCGTATTGCTGCTCAAAAGAGCCATAATAGTGTTGCTCTCTTGGTGGATGGATGTTGGGGTGTGCTGTGGAATTTGAAAGTCCCACCAAAGGTAAAGAATTTTTTATGGAGGTTGGGTAGAAATTGTCTTCCAACTCGAGATGTTCTTGTGCGTCGTGGTATGAATGTTCCTTCTCTTTGTCCTTTTTGTGGTGAAGTCGAGGAGACATCCCTACATATTTTTGCTAAATGACTACCTGCTGTATCGTGCTGGTGTACACTAGGAATACAATGGCTGGTTGAGCGCGCAGCAGCTGCTGATGTATCGGTTCAGCAGTGGTTTTTTTTATATTTTGCAGCAGCTTTGTGGTGATGTTCGCTGTGCTTGGGCAATTAATTTATGGAGTATATGGTCCAGTCGTAATAATTTGGTGTGGAATAATGTTCGTGATACTGGTGCTGTCATTCTGCGCAACGAGATCAGATTTTATGAGGATTGGCTAGCTGCTACTACTATTACGCAACACTCTGCAGTAGCGCTAACAACAGCACAACCTGCTTCAGCTGCTGTTTGTTGGCAGAGACCTCCTCTTAATTTCGTTAAATGTAATATTGATGCGACTTTTGATGCTAACGGTAACAAAGTTGGTTTTGGTAATGTGTGTGCGTGATGCAGATGAGACTTTTTTGGCTGCCAAATTACATTCTTTTGCACCTTTACTTGATGTTTACAAAGAGGAGGCTCTTGGGCTATTGGTAGCCATTGATTAGATGCGTGAGCCTCAATACCGAGATGTCATTTTTGAAATGGATGCAAAAATTATTGTGGATGATTTTCACAAAGCTCCTACCATCACTTCTGATTATGGTTGTATTTTACAATATTGTAGGGAGGCTTTTGGTTATTTTACTGTAAACTCTCATGTGGAGTTCTCTAGGAGAGATGCTAACAAGGTGGCTCATACCTTAGCGGGGGTAGCCTTGTTATCAGCCCATTCTCATACTTTATTTGATGTACCAGCATGTATTTCTGCTACTATTTTGAATGAAATGAATTAGACTTTTTGTGTCAAAAAAAACTATTAATTAATATAAAACAAATATTTCTTATTGATAATTTACTATCTAACTTTTACTAACTACTATAATCTATTAATGAACTAAAATAATCAATTGAAACTACGAGATAACTGCATTGATATATTAAAAAACACGGGATAACTGCAGGGATATTTAAAAAACACAAGATCAATATTTTTCATTGATAATTATAATTTTTGAAGACTTCTATAAACATACTATCTAAAAAAACAAGAAGGCTTAATTAATGACTATTTAAACTACTGATTAATATTTAAAATAAATATTTCTTATTGATAATCTACTATCTCTTTTTTAGTATCTAATATAATATACTAATCAACTAAAATAATCAATTGAAACTACAAGATAGCTGCACTGATATATAAAAAAAACACAGGATAACTGGAGTGATATATAAAAAAAACATGGGATTAATATTTGTCATTGATAATTTTAATTTTTTAAGACTACTATCTCTATTATAAATAACCATGGATCTTCCATGTCACCATCCACATAGTATGACACGTCACTAATTACATCATCATCATTTTATTCCACACCAGCTTCTCACTTACACTTGGATCTCCACCTAAGTTGGCTTTGTCAAACCCGCGTTGACTTGGTCAAATCAGGTGTTGACTCGGTTTTGGCTCAAGTTAGTTTGCTGAAATATATACCAAAAATGTCAAAGCAGGGAATCGAACTCATCCCCTCTTGAATTCAGTGCAATTCTTAACCAAATTAGCTACCTAGCTCTGTTGTTTCATAAGCGTAACGCATTATTGTTAAACCATTCTTCATTGTTATTTTAAATAAAAACCTTGGTACATTATTTTATATTTTTGAGAATGTTATAACTTGAAAATTGTTCAGATCTTACCTACTTTTTTCACGTGTTTAATGGTTATTAGGTACCTATTTCATATTTAGGGTTTTGATTTAAATTTGATGAGTAATGAGTTTAGTTAAGTTATCATCAATAGACATATTATGTATTACTATTTAGGTTTTTAGATATTAATCTTTATATAATCTTAAAGATTTCTATATAAAGATTGCATCTACGAATAAGACTAGATTTTTCATATTCTAATAATCTCCTGAAGTGTTAGTTTGATTTTACCCGTTTATAGTTTCTTTATAGGAATATACAAAATACCATAAGGGTTCTTTCGCAATATGAAATATACATATATTAAATCGAAATTAACATTTAAATAGTCAAATAATATAAAAAAATTATCACTACATTGGCAAAAGTAGGATGATAATTTATAGATAAAAATACTTACTATAAAAAAATTCTTTAAGAACCCATATAAAAAATTCTTAAGGACGAATTTATAAAAAAATACTCACAATAAAATACTCACAATATATGATAATGAATGGATAAAAGACGGTGTACAAAGAAATTGACGTGTCATATAACACACGAAAACATACAACTGCATTTTTAAAGGTGCCAAAAAATAATTTAAATTTTTTTGATAAAATGAGATGTATACCCGTATTGCTTATAACAATAAAATTGAATTCTCACAGGTTCACACACTGAGTGAAAACAAATTATGAAGGATATATTACAAAATAGAAGAGACATTCTATTATCGTATATCCTTTTCCTTCCGGCATTAGTAATAGTAATGTGCTTTTCAATATACTCATTCAGAATACATTAGATGATAATCATATTTTCATCGGTTTCAATTTTCGTTTTAGTACTTTGTTTGAATACTTTTATATTAATTTTCCTTCATTTAATGATTACAAAACATTATAAGACAGGAAACAAAATCCTTTCCTGGATTAAACCCCATATCCCATTTGAAATTATAATATATATATATATATAAATCTAAATTTAATTTCCTACTATTATATAAATATTTAAAATAGTTAAAGTAATTACCTTACGGTGTCTAAATAAATGAATTTCGACACGTGCTAGCACGGGTAAATTATACTAGTAAACCTACTATCTAAAAAAATAAGAAGGTTTAATGGCTAATTAAACTACTAATTAATATAAAACAAATATTTCTTATTGATAATTTACTATCTAACTTTTACTATCTACTATAATCTACTAATGAACTAAAATAATCAATTAAAACTCTGAGATAACTACACTGCATATATTAAAAAACATGTGATAACTACAGTGATATATAAAAAACATAGGATCAATATTTGCCATTGATAATTATAATTTTTGAAGACTTCTATAAACATACTATGTGAAAAAACAAGAAGACTTAATTAATGACTATTTAAACAAATTAATATTTAAGACACACGTGACAAACATTTGTCACTAATATAAAAAGAACAAATAATATTGTCACTGATATATAAAAAAAACACAGGATAAATTGATAATCTACTATCTATTTTTTACTACTATAAACTACTAATCAACTCAAATAATCAATTGAAACTATGAGAGAACTGCACCGATACATAAAAAACACGGGATAGCTGCACTGATATATAAAAAAATACGGGGATAACTGCAATGATATGTTTAAAAATATGGGATAGCTGCATTGATATATAGAAAAACCGGGATAACAACACTGGTATATAAAAAATATTGCATTGATATATAAAATAATACGGGATAGATGCACAATTCTTTTTAAACGACACTTTTACATTTTTAGATTTTAATATTAATCTATTTTTTATTTGAATATCTACTTTAAATTTGTCTTTATTTTCACAGGGTAATGTTTAGACTATTTGAATAATGTCTAAGTTCATTCATAAAAAAAATGACAGCGTCCGTGCGTATGCATGGGAATCCTACTAGTTATGAATGAAATATTACACATTTGATAAAAAAACAATAAAGTAGACAACTGTGCTAGTTATGAATGACAGTTTTACATTTTTAGATTTTAATATTTATCTATTATTTTTTTGAAACTACTTTTTATCTACTTTAAATTTTTATTTATTTTCACGGGATAATATTTAGACTATTTAAATAATGTCTAAGTTCATTCATAAAAAAAAATACGATAACACACGTGTGTATGTATTGATATCCTACTAAAATGAAATATTACACTATTGACAAAAAAATAAACAATAAAGTAGACAACTGTGCTAGTCTAATCCAATCTGTTTTTATGTTTTGACCAATTTACTAAAACGGACGACCATTTTGACAGTTCTAACTATATATAATATAAAAGGAAAAATAGAAGAATTTTAGGTTGAAGATTCGTCGTTTTAAAGAAAGTAGACTTAATTTAATAAGTACCATTGAATCTAGACTTTTTTTTTCCGGGTGCCACTATGACCATCTTAATTTCTACGAATCATAGTCATATTTTCCATTAATTGAAGTCTCACAAGTCACATCACTTTCAATCTTACTCATATCACTCGTCTTACATATCCATTTCGTCATGATCTTGTACAATTTTTACGTCATATATATATATATATATATATATATAAAAGAAGTTAAATAGATAAATACATACTCCTTTTAGTGTTATTATAAGAAAATTTTAAATGCTTATTTTAGATTCATCATTGAAAAATTTCATATAGATAAATACGATTACAGATTTAGATAATAATATAGCATATCTCGATCTATAATATACTTTAGTTATTCAAATAATCTAAAACTACAAAATCTTCTTATAATAGGAACCAAAAGGGTACATTTTAATATCCCTTTTCAAACTCACGATACATCATGAAGGAGTATTGAGAGATTTTTAGTCAATTAAAGAGTAAATTTTAAACCAAAAGGTTTAGTTGATATTAAACTTTAAGAATAGGGATTATTTATAAAATTGTTGAGAATGAACAATATTAAAAGAGAATAATTATAATCTAACATGGGAAATGCACAATGTTTAAGAAAAACTGTGTCATAATTAAGTGGTAAAAGAAGATATATTCTCTACAATCATGATTGACAGTGCTATCATTTGTTCTCACAAGACAACATCAATCATCTTCTCAATTAATGAATCATCTGATTCAAAGAAGCATATATTCACAAGCTCAACTATCAGAATGCATCTACTCAGCACAAGGCATTTGTTCAACAAGCATTAGTTTAGTTCAAGCTATATCCATCAAACTTTGGTTCTCAATTTCATATGTTTTCAGTACCACAAGGCTAAGGCTCATTTAATGAGATATTTAATGGCATTTGAAAGAGCTATTTGAGTACGAGGTATCAAGGAACAAAACGAAGGAATTAAAGAGAATATTTCACAATGTGACACGAAAGATATTGTTCATGAAGGTTTCAAATTTCTCAATAGTACACATCAACGGCTAACACAGTGTACAAACAAAACATAGTTTCGACATACATCTTGATTGCGTTTAATGCGTGGTGTGGTAAAATATATGCAAGTATACATAGTCACACAAGTAATAAAGTGATAAGAAAAGTCGAACCCACATGGATTATGTATTGTAAAGTTTTGTATATTCAGAGTGTACACTTAGTGTATCTACACTATGCACTATTTTGGTTTGGAGTTTTTCAAAGTAAAAACAATATAAACAGTAAAGAGTGTAAGGAATCAGTTGGATAAAGTAGTTGAGATGTTTTCACCAAGTGATTTACTTCTAAGTGTTATAATGGAGTATGTAGTGTTTCCACACTGGATGCAGCTGCATCAGTATGTGCCTGTCAACACTTTCTTTAGAGTTTCATTACAAGCTCTTATGATCTTTGTTTTTTACAGTAAAGAAAAGAGTAGTCAATTCCTCTCCCGCCTCCTAAAAATGATCCAAGTTGCTAAATAAGTTCACTCTTGTATTTTTAACCTCCCACTGTATCACCCTAGGAACTATGCTATCCTATGTCTAGAACTTAACATGGTTTTAACAATCAAATCTTTATTAAAACTAATTCAACAAAGAAGTTGTTATAAACTCTCATTCCTATTAATTCTTGAGTTCATAAATGTGACCCATGTTTGTTGCCACAAGTTTACACATTCCAAAGTGATCAATTCCAGAATAAGTGTTGAAAGAAGTATCACACAAGAATTAAAATGCATACACTACATAAATCATAATAACATATTTAGAAGTTCATTACAAGGTTATAACATCTCAACTTAAGGGAATTTAGCTCATGTTACACATAATATAATAGAGAAAATCTGCAAAGAGCATATATAATCAAATGAGTAATATAGCAAAATAACTTAAAAGGAGAGAGATTACTCGAATAGAAGATCTTTTGCATGAGTTTCCCAAGTTGAAGTACAATATGAGTTCCTTACACAAGTTTCCTTCAAGTAGAAGTGAAGGGAGTGGTTGTCAAGCACCTCCTTACCTTCCTTCTCTTCAGAAACGTAAAGAAAAACTAAAACTAAACTAAACTAAACTAAAACTAAGTGATCCTTTCAGAAACAAATGAAGAAACACAAATGAAGGATGAATGATGATTTGTAGGTGAAGATATGGCCTCTATTTATAGGCTTGAAAGCTTTCCTCCCTTGAGGGGTTTCCTTTAGCGCGTAAGATCAACTGAGGGGACCAACCTTGGATAAAATCAGACAACCAATGAAGCAAATAGCTCAGTTGTGGTCGCTTGCATGCATAACATAAGGGGTGGTCCATTGGAGAAGTGCCACATGTCTCTTAGATAAGTGAGCCTTGCAACTTGATTTTTATGTTTATCGCCGACTTCTGCAAGTGGCTCTGCTCCAGGTGACTAGGCATGACGTCACAATTTAAGTGTGGAAGCATCAAAATGCAATGGTCCTTGGATGTTTTGGTGCAAACTGCTAGATTCTGCAGGTGTAGGCAGTGTTTCCACTCCTAGTGTTGGCAGTGTTTCCACTCCTGGTGTTGGCAGTGTTTCCACTCCTGGTGTTGGTAGTGTTTCAACTCCTGCAGTTGCTGTACTGAACAAAAACATCAAACCTAACAAGAAATGTGTATTTATGCCTAGTTAATTGTCCTTAATCATTTGGATCTCTAAAATGTTGTTTATTAATAAATAAGCTATATTTATATATTAATGTACTTAAAAATAAACAATAACTTGAGTAAAAATAGATGAATAACTCTATATAAAATAGAGTTATCAATGCGCCTGTCTCCCCTGAGAAGCGCTAATTTAAATGGATAGATTTCTATCTCAGAGAATGCTATTGAATGACTATAATTTCTACATCCCTATAAATGGCGTACATCAACTCCTGGAGAAACTAACATGGGTACAAATAATTCAAGCTATCAAAAAATATACTCAAAAGCTCTGGAGAGTTTTTATACACACAAGCTTCCACACTCAAAGTGTTCATCCATTCTTGACCAAAAAAAAAGTGTTCATCCATTGAAGCTCAAGTAACTGAAGCCAAGAGAAATAGAAAAACATTTCATATCTTTTTAAAATCTCTTTATTGTAAGCCTCTATGTTAAGAGTGTATTTGAATTATTGATTCAATCATTTGTAAAACGCCTAGTAGTGGCATATGTACCTTAGAGGCTTGAGTTCAAGTCGTTCTAAGAAGCTTAGAGTTTAGCCAGGTCAGCAGATAAACTCTTAGGGTTTTAAAGCTAAAATGTTTTAGTGGAAATCTTTCAAAAAGTTTTGAAGGGACTGGTATAGCTACCAGTATAAATCTTCATGTGCCATTTACCTGCTTTCTTTATCGTATGTCATTTATTGTTTACAAAAAGGTTTTTGAAAACAAGTTTTTAAGAAAATATTTTTACAATAAAAACCTATTCAAATCCCCAATTCTAGTGCTTTTCCACCTTCAAAGGAAGAACACAAAAAGATGACGTTAAAATAGACGGTGTCTTTTGTTTGCTAAGATTTTTTTATTTTTATTTTTGATAAATGCCTGAAAATGTTGTTTTCATAATAAAAACATTGTGTAACTAAGATTATTTGAAAGTTAATAAAAAAGACAAAAATGTGTTATGTTTTGATTGTTACGGGAGGTGGTGTAACATTCCAACTGTCATGTTTTAATGTTAATGGCATGTATAGAACATGTTTAGTTTCATGTGTGTTTTTGAGGCTGAGGAAGGTCCTAAGTATGAGGTTTTAGGAGAAAAGGGTGGCAGAAATTCTGCTAATACTGCTGCTGTGTTCGGTGAACAAGCAGATGCAGAAATTCTGGACAGAATGTATGCTGTTATCGGTAATGCAGACAGCAGAAATTCTGCAGCAGTAGGCGTTGTATTCGGTTCTGCTGAAGGGGAGGGTGCAGTGGACAGCATGGCATTGGAGGACTCGGAGGGATCGGTTATTCCGGTAGGTGGTGTTGAGGGTGAGTTGGGTGTTGGGAAACATTGGAAACAATTATGGGAAAATGATGTGCCTTCAAAAGTGTTAATTTTCGGGTGGAGATTAATGTTAAATCGTTTGGCTACACGGGAGAGATTTTATGATAGAGGTATTTTGCATTCCAATTTGGATAAGTGCTGCGTTTTTTGCTTCGAGGAGGATGAGTCTTCGGGACATTTATTTCTGGGATGTAGAGTAATTAAAACAGCTTGGCAGCAAGTGTTTTCGTGGATTGGCGAAAGCATTACGGACTCTGTGGATGTGGTGCATCAATTTTTGGAGTTTGGAAAATTAACGAAGGGAAGGAAACTCAAGAGGGTTAGGCAACTTATATGGTTATCGGTAGTATGAAACATTTGGATTATGAGGAATAAAATTGTGTTTAATGGGGAGGTGGCTTCGGTTCCTAATTTAGTCTCGGGTATAAAGGATTCGGCGTGGAGTTAGTTTAAAGCTAAGAAGGGGAGGAAGTGTATGGCGCTTTGGTCAGATTGGTATAATAACCCGTTGGGTTGTTACTCTCTATTGTAATCATTTCTTGGGATGTATTGTATTTAAGTCAAGAATCTGTAGAAGAGGGAGAAGCAGTGGGCTAGGATGAATTTTCCCACTGTTGTGCAATTCTTTGTGCGGGGTACTCTTTTTCCTCCTGGAGTCTTTTTCCCATTGGGTTTTGGCTTTAGGAGGTTTTGAGGAGGCCCTCCCCCTTGTATTGCTGGGCACTACTTGTGCTTTATATCAATGAAATTGCTTATCTAAAAAAAAAAAGGATTTTCTGGAAAGCCAGGGTCACTAAGAGCATCCACAATGGTGTCTCTTTATAGTCATTTTTCCTTATTATGGAGAGTTTGCTATAAGGAATACTATTGTGGAGAAAATAAAAACATTCTTTAATAAGGAGGAGTCCTTCTACTAGAACTTTCTCTCTCCGCGGGCCCAACTATTAAAAATCAATTTTATCTATTATTTTCTCTCTCCCTCTGGGTCCCACATGACACAATCTTTTATTTTTTTTCTCACAGTAAACTTTTTTGAGTGTTGGGTTGGAGAGATTGAGTCCTTATAAGTAACAAACATTAAAAAAGTATAAATGAGTAATGTGTACACGTAAGTCTCTCTTATGGAACAAAAAGAGGGATCCCTAGCCAACTCATGTTGGCAGCATGGCACTTGGCGCGTAGGGACGGGAGCTGAGTGTCCATCAGGGCATTGGCATGCCTAGAACAATGGATTGTTAAGCAACAGAACAAGCACCACTCGCTAAGCTAGTATAGGCTCTCTAAGCGAGCGAGTTAGAATTTCAACTTATATACATAACAATTAACACATTCATTTGAAGCTAAAATTCTTCTGATCCGTACCTGAGCGTCTGTGGAATGGACCGGTCTGGGTTGAGATCGTTCAGTCAATAGTGAAGTCGCAAACAGAGCTCAGGTGGGTTGTACCTGCAAAGACACTCTGACAACATTGTAGCTGGATGCTTTGGGAAGCATTATTGGACCGCTTCAGGCCTAGTCCAGAACAGTTGCTCCCCCAAGCCGAAGTCGTCCTTGGGAAGGGTTCGAGCTTGAGATTGATGCCCCCACTCGTTATAGTGGGCCTACCGGGCCAACTGGTCATGAGCCCGCTCCATGGTTCGGTCGGGTTTTGGGCACATGGTTTCCACACACACTCATGGCGTGTTCTGACAGCTGAGCATGACTGACATGAATGTGACTGCTTAGCTTTAAGTGATGTGACATTTGCAGTCTTGGAGGTCGGTGCGTAATGATGTCGAGACACAACTGTTGATTGTTTTGAGGCACACATTCAATGTGGGAGGAAAAGAGTCGTGTCGTTTCGACTTCAGCCCACGATCTGTTGTCAGGCCCGCTATATAAGGAAGCATTTAGACCTTTTCCTACCTTTGCGCACTTTGACAGCAGTGTGTGAGTTCTCTAAGCACGATTTAACTTTCAGCGCTCCTTCTCCAGATTGTCTATTCTATTTCTTCCCGTCTACCGTCGTTCCTTTCTAGGTAACATTTCAATATTTTTATGGTTTCGTCGTTTTCTATTTAGCCGGCTTTTTCGTTCGGCGGGAGGGGGTGTTAGATCTAGGGTCGACGTTGTCGGCCCCTTCTAGGAACTCGTGATAGGTGGTCCGGATATTCTCCCCCCTCCTTGTAGGTTTTTGATTCTGACGAGGACCAAGCGCAAGACGCGGGTGAATAGTGATCGGTCGTTTTAGTTAAACAAGTTTTTTGCAGGGCAATGTCAAACAATGGCGCTCAGAGTCTAGCTCCCTCGTCGGCCCATTCGTCGGGCTCTTATTCGGAGAGCTCGTCTGATGCTTCTAACTCCTCCTAGTCAGTTGCTTTACCACCACCTTCGTCGAACGATCAGGGGGTCGGGATGTCCGAGGAGGAGGAGGCTGAGACAATAGTGGAACAAACTCCCTCAACTGATGAGCAGGATCAGGATCGCCAGCCCGACCGGTGGTGGACATATCTTGGATTTCAGAGGGCCTTCGCGGCATCCAATCCGCTTTGCTGCCTGAGACTAAGATGGTGAAGATGTACCGACATTTGGTGGGTGTTAAAGGCCAAAATTGGACAGTTGAGGGGGCCGCTCGGGACGAGTGTATAGCGACCTATCCGAACGAGATTAAGTTTACCATGTACTCAACCGTGTTGCTGAAGATGAACATCAGGCCTCCTTTCACAGAATTCCAAAGGGAGGTCTCGCGGTATCTCTGAGGCGCCCCTTCCACCTTCACCTGAATGACTGGGATGTTATGAGGGCTTTCGAACTGTTGACGGCCGCGTTAGAGTAAAATGAAACTTTTGTCAAAGATAAAAGACCAAAAGTACTGTTTAGCCAAACTATTATTATTATCTTTACTAATAGCATTTGCAAATAATCTCATTTAATGATTTGCAACGTGCCAACTCCACACATTTTCGTAATAAATATTCTATTTGGAAAACTTCTCATTCTCACTTCTACACGATTTCTATTCATTAATAAAAATCTTAAATTGGGACAAATCCAACGACATTCCCATAAAATTCTATTTTTACTCTAACTTTTATGTGATTTATCATATGAGTATATTCATTTACTGATATTTTTTGGGCACAAATCAGGACAATTATTGTTACAATAATGTTATATAGACAAAATTTTCTAGACAAAAATACGCAAAAACCATATTAAAATATCAATTAACCAAGTTTTTTAAGCAAATAACCAACTTATTTTTCACAGTTTTTAGTCAATGTCCTAGAAAACTGTGAAAAAAATAGGTTGGTTATTTATTTAAAAAACTTGGTTAATTGGTATTGTAATGTGGTTTTTGTCTAGAACAATTTGTCTAATTCAATGTTGTGTTAGGTTAGATGTCTTTATCTTCATATGGGTTACCAACAACTAATGACAAAATTAATATTTATAGTTAAATAAACAGGTTTCATATAATGTCAATTTTATTATAGTTTTTATAGAAATACTTAGATGCATGTCATACAATATCTTACAAATTGACATATTATATACACATATTAATATTTGGTCAAAGAAAAATGCTATTTTGACAAAAAAAAATTTGACAAATCAACAAGTCACCAACCTACAACACCAATTACCCAAGTTTTTTAGTCAAATAGCCAACTTGCTTTTTCACAATTTTCGAGGCGTGGATTAAAAACTTGGTTAATTGACAGTTTGTATATTTGTCTAAAAAACTTGGGTAATTGGTGTTGTAGGTTGGTGATTTGTCGATTTGTCAAATTTTTTTTTGTCAACATAGCATTGTTGTTGGTCAAAAGTAATAAACACATAATAAAATTAAAACTTCTTTAACAACTATAATATAAGTAGCAGTTGCATTCAAGTTAAGTTTTCGTCCAATAGAAGTTCTATTTAAAAAATTGTTATCTAGATATAATATATTTACTCATAAATTTATGTAATAATTTATTGAAGAAAAAAAGGTGTATTTATAAGATTATATAAAGTAAAAACAACTTTTACTATTCATCCAACAGAAAATATTACTCGTACAATACACGAATCAGAATACTAGTAGAAATGATACATGTGGAAAAATCATAAAAATCATAAATATTATAACATCATTAATAGAAATTAACACATTTCAATATACTCCTTGTTCTTGATGTTTTGGTCAAATGTTTGTTATACATAAGATCAGAGATAATATAATTTTAGACCCCTTGCCTAACAAGAATTTGACCATATAGCACATATCCCTTTACACTAATATAAGTTTCCATTAAGAAATGTACAGTTCAAATTTTGCTTCCTTTCCTTTATCTACTAAGATTTTGTTTGGCGCATCTCCGCTAGCGGATAACGGATGAGACTAGCGTATTTGACTAATGGATGACGAGTACGTGTTTTTGGTAAGCACTAGCGTTTAACGTTTTTTGAGTAGTGTTTAGCGTTTTTTGAAACACTACTTCAAGTAGCGTTTTTTGAAACGCTAGCAAATTAGCGTATAGCGTTTCACTTCTTTTTTTGACATTTTAACCCTTAATATTATTCTTAAAATTCTTCTCTTTCCTCATTAAATATTTAATCATTAATTAAGTATCATTTTATGTCATTTACAATTATAAGCTATATTAACCGCTAATTTTACCAAACACATAATTTGCTATCAGCTAGCTTATCCGCTATCTGCTAACTGCTAGCTCAACCACTATCGCTATCCGCTCATCCGCTATCCGTTACTTTTTACAAATTAAACTGAGCCTAGTTATACAATATTATATCTTCTACTAGATATGCAGCTTGTCGCTGTTGGCGCCAACTCCTTTTTTTTTCTTTTTTTTTTGCTTTCTTTCTTTTTTTTGTTGCATTCTTTCTTTTATTTTTTTTCCTGTTTTGCTTCAATTTTTTTGGTTTTTTTTTCTTCTTTTGTATTACTTCACTTTTTTTTTATCTTTTTTTTTTGGTTTTATCTGTTTTTGTTTTCTTACTTCTTTTATATTTTAAGGTTTTGTATTTTTTTATTTTTTATTTTTTAAGAGGTACTTTAAAGTCTAAAAAAAATTTAGATGTTTAAATATGCAAATTTTGTTGTTGAATAATTGATTCAATGAATTTTTTTTAATTTAATTACAAAATATGTAAAGTGATATGCTAGACAATTGTGCTTTGGTGTACTTGATGGTAAAAAAATTAGTTTGAAACAAATGTGTAAAGTGAAATATGAAGTAGTATGTTTTGGGTATATACTTTAGGATAAAGAACAAATTATAACTCTTCAAATACTAGAAATTTCTTTGTAATTAATAACCGGTTTGGTAAAAAATAATCATAAGTTTGTGACAAAATACGTAAAGTGTGATGATGACAGTGTATTTTGGGGTACTTTTTAGGGTGCCGAAAAAGTTTTAGATGTTTAAATACACGAAGTTCGTTCCTCAAAAACCTGTTTGATGAAAAACAAAAAACTTTTGTGACAAAATACGTAAAGTGTGATGCTAGACATTGTGTTTTATGGTGCTTTAGGATCCAATTTTTTTTTACCTGTCCAAGTTGGTGTTTTTTACATGTTTTTATTTTCTCCACTATCCGCTCTTTAAGGAAGAAAATTTTCATAGACCGACACTAGATGGGGTGAATTTCAAACAAATCTCAGGACATGACAACGAATTGCTAGTAGAGCCGTTCTCCATGGAAGAAATTAGAGAGGAGGTTTGGGAGTGTGACGGTAACAAGAGCCCGGGACCGGATGGTTTCAATTTCAACTTTATTAAGGCATGCTGGGATACGATTGGGGCGGAAATAATGAAGTTTTTTGAAGAATTTCATCGTCTTGCTAGATTGCCAAAAGCGGTTAGTGCTTCCTTTCTTGCTCTTATCCCTAAGACAATTAATCCACAAGGTTTAGGTGAATATAGGCCTATTTCTCTCATTGGATGCTTATATAAGATGATCGCAAAGGTGCTTGCGAGTAGGCTTAAGAAAGTGTTGAAATGTGTGATTTCAGATTGTCAAAGTGCTTTCCTAATAGGAAGAAATATTTTAGATGGTGTGGTGGTGGTCAATGAGGTTTTAGATATGGCTAAGAGGAAGAAACAAAAATGCGTGGTAATGAAAGCGGATTTTGAAAAGGCGTATGATTCGGTGAGCTGGTCATACTTGGATTATATGTTGGCAAGGCTGGGCTTTGGGGATAGGTGGAGAGGATGGATGGGGGCTTGCGTGTCATCAAACTCCATCTCCGTCTTGGTTAATGGTAGTCCTACGGAGGAATTCGTGGCACAGAAGGGCTTGAAGCAAGGTGACCCGCTAGCTCCGTTCTTGTTTTTAATAGCGGCAGAAGGATTGGCTGGGCTAGTAAGTAAAGGGGTGGAATCAAGAAATCTTAATGGGTTTAGAGTCAACAACAACCTCTCGGTTGAACTCTTGCAATTTGCGGATGACACGATTTTCTTTTGTGACGGTGGGGAGAAGAGCATATGGTGTTGGAAAGCTATCTTACGATCGTTTGAAATGGTGTCGGGCCTTAAGGTGAATTTTGCAAAAAGTAGTGTTATTGGATTGAACATTGAAGAAAGTGTGTTGAAGGGGATATCTCATTTTTTAGCTTGTAAGGTGGGTTCTGAAGCCGTTCAAATTTCTTGGGGTACCGGTTGGAGCAAACCCAAGGAGAATGTGTACTTGGCAACCAATAATAGACTCTATTAAAGCACGGTTGAATAATTGGAAGAGTAGACAATTATCAATAGGGGACGAGTGACTCTCATAAACTCGGTACTAGCATCTTTACCGTTGTATCTCTTCTCTTTCTATAAGGCGCCTAAGAAGGTTATCGAAGAAATAACGAAATTACAAAGAAGGTTTTTGTGGGGAGGTGATGGAGAAAATAGGAAGTTGGCTTGGATAAAATGGGAAACAATTTGCACATCTAAAGACAAAGGTGGGTTGGGAATCAAGAGTTTAGAAGCCTTCAATATTGCTCTACTAACCAAATGGAGATGGATAATTTTGGTTGAGGAAGGTAACCCGCTTTGGAAGGAGGTCTTGGTAGCAAGGTATGATTTGGTAGGGAGGTGGCCAGAACTTACGGAGAGTCGAAGAGGTTGGGAGAAGAAATCTATTTGGTGGAGGGATTTGTGTTTGCTAGGAGATGGCACAAGCTTGTCGGAGGGATGGTTTAATGACTCGATTAAAATTAAATTGGGAAGAGGGGATAAAGCAAGGTTTTGGAAGGATATATGGTTGGGACGGGATCGATTTTCTGATTTATTCCCTGTGATTTTTAATAGTTGTGGCTGCAAGGAGGCGTTGGTGGAGGAGATGGGTGTATGGACCGAGGAGGGATGGAGCTGGGAGTGGTCATGGACAAATTTTCTCGCGGTGAAAACGCGAGATGTAGTGCGGCCGCGCGCACTATCTCGCTGCGGCAAATCTTCGCTTCGGTTTCACTGGTGCAGCAGTGTACCGATGGCTGGTCTTGGAAAGCTGATCCGTTGGGAGGTTTCACGGTTAGTAAATGTTATGAACTGATCTGTGGTGCTTTTACAGGTGAAATTGTGCAGCCTTCTTCTGCTGCCACTGCTGCGTGCAAGAGCATATGGAAGAATGATGTCCCGTCTAAAATTTTGATATTCACGTGGAGGGTGCTCTTGAAGCGAGTGGCTACTCGGGACGCTTTGTCTAGGCGAGGTATTCTTCATGATCACCTAGATAGGAGTTGTGTGTTATGCTTCCGCGAGGATGAATCGGTAGAACATCTATTTTTGTCATGTCATGTTGCTCAATCAATATGGAATCTCGTCTTTGTTTGGGTGGGAGAAACGGTTGAAGACTCGGATGGCGTTGTTGCTCATTTCGTGGAATTTGGAAAACTCACGAAACGAAAGAAACAAAAGGGAGTTAAACATCTTATATGGATGGCGGCTATATGGAATATTTGGTTGGCGAGGAACAAGGTGATCTTCAAAGGGGAGGTGGCTTCCGTTCCTTCTATGATAGCGGGAATTAAGGACACGGCATGGACTTGGTTTAAGGCAAGGAGAGGGAGGAACTATAGCGTGTCTTGGTCGGACTGGTATAATTGTCCGTTGGGTTGTTTTTCTCTGTTGTAATTCTCTCATGTATAATATTGTTATTGAATGACTATTTTTATCTAGTAGGGGGAGAAGCAGTGGGCTAGGATGTTTTTTTTTCCACTGTTGGTGTAACTTTTACACGAGGTACTATTTTTCCTTCCCGAGTCTTTTTCCCAAAAGGGTTTTGGCTCGGGGAGGTTTTGAGGAGGCCCTCCCCCTTCCCTTTTGTATCGGTTGGGCACCCCTTGTGCTCTGCTTCAATGAATCATTTGCTTATCTAAAAAAAAAATAGAATAGAATGTAACAATCACGTGAAGGTATTAATCTTATATGATCCTTCAATAATGGTTTGTAAGCATCTATCGTCTAGTGAGAATGTGGACTTTGGTGACTTGGCCATGCATCGGAATCCAAGTAAAATAATATCAGATTTGATATATAGTTACTCACTCCTTTTGCTTTTGTCAAATTTTCCACATTAGAACAGAACCATGGACGGTTCATCTAATTAAATATTAAGGAATGTTCTCAATCCAAATCTATGAATCCAACAAACAATGTACTTAGTCTCCAAATTATAACCACACAATTCTCAATAATGTTTAGGGTTAATCTACTATTAACTTAATATCTTCAACTTGCTTTATGAAAAAAAACATATCCAATTATTTATCTAATTCACGCCCAACTTTTTAATCATAACTACCCTAACTCAACTCTGATATGAAACTTTTTTTTTTTTGACAACAATCTGATATGAAACGTTACCAACACAAAAGTTGACATGTTCTCCCACATCGCTATGTAGACAAGTGTAACCCAATAGAGTATAGTCACCAAACATGTGGCAATTTTTTTTTATTGTATTGTTGGTGTGCAGTATCTCGGTAGCTAATCTACACTAAGAAATCTAGTTGGACATGTGTAGCCGACTTTGCTGGTCAATGTGAATTTCCTTCTCAAATCCCAATAGGGAAAATTTACATATTTCTATAGATTAACTCACACACCTAAGTATCTTTGGTGAAACATACAAGAACACACCACAAGAATATTAAAGGAGAACACAAATATTTATATGTGGTTTGACACCTTTTGCCTACATCCACGGGAACACCAACAATATTATTCATTCATCATCTCAAACATGATTACAACAATTTGTAACCCAATCCAACGTGTGTGTCACCCTACAATACTCTCTCACTAAAAGGGTTACAAAAAATGATAACACTCACATCTCACACAAAAAATAGTCACCAACACTCTCCCTCACTAACACATGGGCTCTGTTTGGCAAAAAAGAGAGGATAGTGGATAATCTAGCGGATGGTGGATAAACTAGCTTATAGAGGATGAGCTGATAGCGGATAACTTCTAGCGAATAAGCTAGTGGATTGAATTTTAAGTGTTTAGTAAAATTAACGGTTGAACTAGCTTATAAATATAAAATGACACATAAATAGGCATTTGTAATTAATGCTTGAACATGAGAGAGAAGAATCATTTAATGGTGGATAAAGTAGGAATTTAATTAAATAATAAGGGTAAAAGTGGTAGAAAAAATGAAACGCTAAGCTATAAGCTCACACACTCCTTTAAGTAGCGTTTCAAAAAATGTTAAACTAATGAAAAAATGCTATAAGCTTGTCTTCCCAAACAACTACCACGAGCTTATCCGCTATAAGCTAGCAGTTTGACTTTGCCAAACAGAGCCATGGTTGGAGATCCTTCAACTCCACCATTTTATGTAGACTTAAATACTTGTTACTCCCTACAAATATAATCATTAGTCATTATCCATTTACCCCCAACAAATAAAAAAAGTTTAAAAAACACTTTGCAAAATAAAATATTATCCAGTTACCCTCATGGAAAATATAAAATTATTCATTTACCCCCTAAAAAGAGGGGGGTAATTGGATAATTTTATATTTTGTAAAGTGTTTTTTAAAATATGGGGTATTTGGATATTGACAATATTTGCAGGGGATAACAAGTATTTAAGCCTTTTATGTATTTAGCATAGTGGACATTAATTGTCTCACATTTCCAAGATTCTAGATATGTACACCCACCTTGTGAAATGCACCTCTTAATTTTCTACTTATGTGAACTTTCTTGAAATTTATTTCTATTCTTCATTTCCCGACATATCCTCTCTCAATTAAAATTTCCAAATTTCTTCTCCATATTAATTTTTTTTACCATTGTTTTCCCCGCCCTTCTCATGTTGCCTCTCTTGAGTAGCAAATACTCTTCTCATATTTTTCTCTCTTTTTTTGCAACACTAAGTTCCTCCACATGTACATCTTGCATTGGTGTGAACTCTAATGGGAAAAGTTAAATAGACTATAATCTTGCATGGTGTGAACTCTAATGGGAAAAGTTAAATGGATAATGGCAAGCCCTCCAATTCAAGCCGTCTGAACATTCAATGAATAATAGGTACGAGAAATGAGTATATTAAATTAAATTAAGCAAGGAAAAGATTATTATCATTGTGGTTGGACTTTTTCTTGATTAATTAGTGGATGCAATACAACAAAACAACACGTTGTGATGGTACTTGGTAGACCACACGAGGTGGCTGTTTGTAAATGATAGAAAAACACTACTTATTTTATGTAGGATTTGCTACAAATGTTGAGTTAGAAGCAAACAAAGTTACGTATGCTTTATAAAATTGGCAACTATGAGGAACACAGATTCACGCTTAGGTTTATAATATTTATTTTTAACCTTAAAATTTAGTTCAATAATCCAGTGTGCGTCCAACGAACCGGACATTGGTGGTCGTTCGTGTGAATCCTGTCTTCTCTTGTGTTTTTCTTTTGCGGCTTCTTCTTTTACAAACTTTTCAGGCATCAATGGATTTGTTCTTAGCTTATACAGCTTCATTTTCACCGTTGATTACTATTTAGAATCATTTTATTTATTTTTTACTGTGTTATTGCTGCGTAACTAATGTATGTCGGAAAATCTGTATCCTGCTTTATCAGTCTGTGAACTTCTTTCCTTCCAATAGATCGTTTTTACCACACATAATATTTAGACTCGAGACCCTGTGATGAGATCTGAATTCAATTACCGTTTGGATCAACCCTTAATGGTAGTTAAATCATTTTATGATACTACTCGCTTCATATCATTTTAAGTGTCTTGTTTGCCATTTTTTTGTCTCAAATTATTTGTCATTTTAGAATACTAATACAATATTTATTTCTTGTTTATGACAATACCCTCATTTACTATGACACTTTGGGCCTACCAATATTTAATCTCATTAATTTTCCTCTGTATTTCCAAGAAATTCATGGCTCATTCCGTACCGATTTCACTTCTCAATATTTCAACAATCGTGTCTTTTCCGAGAAAAGTGGGAGTACTACTGAGTTGATAGTATAACGGTGTTTTAGTCTTGTCACATTATTTTATCCTAAAAATTAACATAACTAATCATTTTATTAATAGTCGTGCACAACCTTAAACGATAGGTAAAATGAGAGGGAATGTGTATTAGTTTCCAATTACCCTTGTGCGAATTGCAAATATTACAAATAAATAATTAACTCAATCAATAATAATCATTAGTAATGTTGTAGTAAATTCAATTTTTAAAATCGGAACCCTTTTTTGAAAGGAAAATTTGTAAAACTATTTCAATATATCAAATAGAAAGAAAAATAATGTAGCAATTACATTTTTTAACTGATTAGTTACAATAATATAATATAATATAATATAATATAATATACATATTTTTGATAGTTGAAAAATAAAAAATTTATATGAAATTTATAGTTGTATTCTTTCTTTTTGATTACTAAAATTTAGAGGGTAAGAAGATATGACACCTTGTTGATGGGAGGATAAACTAGAATGTGTTTGGATGGGTTAATTTTTTAGTGCAAATATTAAATACTTTGTTTTAAAATGTCTTGTTTGTATAACAAATTTGAAGAATTTGTAAAATGAAGTGATTTCATGAGGTATTTTATTCAATTTATTCTTAAGGAATTTCAAATACCACATAAAAC
Organism: Oxytropis ochrocephala; assembly: GCA_020916435.1. Classification (NCBI taxonomy): domain Eukaryota; kingdom Viridiplantae; phylum Streptophyta; class Magnoliopsida; order Fabales; family Fabaceae; genus Oxytropis; species Oxytropis ochrocephala. The sequence continues at coordinate 19,013,193 of CM037093.1, forward strand.
CTAAAAATTTGAAATTCTCTCTTTAAAGTAGTAAATGTAAATCTTAAAATGGGCATAAAATTTATTCAAAATTACTCTTTGGCTACGACAGAGAAAGATCTTGAAAAGATGAGGCATCTTTTGGCCACTAAGCAGGGGAAGGTCAAGGTTTCTGAGAGGATTCTGAATCTGAAGAAGAAGCTGGAGGATCTCTCGGCAGACAACAGGGCTTGAAGGAGAGCTTGATCAAGTCGGCAGAGGCGGCTCGGGACGAGGCCAAGGTCTTTGGTGAGACTGCCAAGAATGTGCCAGAAGCTGCCAAGATTGGCTTCCAGCGCTGCGTGGACCAGGTGGTCATGGTCGAACCCGACTTCAAACAGAGTATTAGTTTTCAATTAACCTTATGTGAATTACAATTATTACAAATAAATAATTAACTCAGTCGATAGTAATCATAGATAATGTTGTAATAACTATATATGAGAATCATTTTGTGTCAAAAAAAACTATATGAGAATCATTTATTAGCTATTTAAAGGCATATATAACTTTAGTAAAATTAATTTTTGAAATTGGAACCCTTTTTGAAAGGAAAGTTTGTAAAATTATTTAAATATATCAAATAGAAAGAAAAATAATGTAGGGTTTACTTCTTTTTTTAACTGAATTACTTACCATAATTTAATATACATATTTTTGAAAGTTGAAAAATAAAAATATAAAATGAATTTTTTAGTTTTATTCTTTCTTTTTTATATCTAAAATTTAGAGGATAAGAGCATCTCCAATAGTGAACCAATATTTGGTTATTTACTAGAGCCCACACTCCTCTACATCACTTTAAAAACTACATCTAATATTTGTTGATCCAATAATAAACTTCTTAAGAACCAACTTCATATCCCACTACTGCATCCAATATTTACTTCAAGGGTTTTTTTTTGTACCCCCACCCCCACCCCTTCCCCATATACCCCCCACCGATTAGTGTATTTCCAAAATGCCCTTCAAAAAATCTGTTTTTTTTTACAAATTTACACGAATCGTATATATCTCTTTTGGGACATATATACGATGTGCAATTTTTTGACATCGTATATATGTCCATTGTGCGTATATACGATTGATGCGTTTTAAGTCAATTGTATATACGCACAATGAACATATATACGATGCGTTAAAAATGCACATCGGATATATGTCCCAATAGAGATATATACGATGGGCTTTGTAGTTGTTAACGGTTGTGATTTCATCAACGGTTTTAATTGGAAGCCTCGTGATTTGATTAACATCAACGGTGTAGATATGTTGGATAAAATAAACACGTGTAATTACAAAAACGCGATATAGTAATAGATACACGTGTAATACAAAAAAGGTGTGAATCTATCTATAAGTCGTCAATAGAATCATCTGCTAAATCCACACATCTAGGCGCATCACCTGGAGTGGGACGATGCACTGAAGGACACATAGACTGCCAGAGGGTAAAACGACCGGCATACGGATCCAACCATGACGCTGACTCTGATGAGTAGTGCTGGTACCACTGTGGGGCAATAGGAGGCAACAGACTGGTGGGAGAGATCGAAAGATGCAACCAGTGTAGATTTTCCTTGTTCATAACATATATGATTTTAAACTTAGATGAACCATAAGTACCTCTCAAAGGCAAATAAGTAAAACTCATATTCAAAGAAAACTGAACCAGTGCAACATTATACTTGGTTGCAACCATGTACCCCATCTCTGGCAAATCAAACCACTTCGATGATATATAGCTGACATCCGTATGATTCAATAGTTAAAACTTTGCGAAGCTCTAACAGTCTCTTCTCCCCAAACATGGTTGAATACACTGTTTCCCTTTCCTTCGTTTCCTGAATTAAATCTTGCCTAATCACAGGCCAAGAATCCTCACCCATATCAAGTCCAACCCCGACTGCTCTAAAACCACAATTACCGTCACCTTCCACATCAACTATTTTTTGAACATAATCGCACGTGTGGTGGAAGAAACGGTAAATGGATTTTAGTCTCAGCTGTCTGTGATAATACTCTAGAAGCACCCTGAGATAATTTGGAAGACCGCTGTGTTGATTTTAAATTAGAAGCCCCAGATTTTTCAGTCATTTTTACCTTCTCATCCACATGCTCCCACCCGGAAGGATCACGCTTAGCATCAAATAATTTCTGTTTTTTCTTCTTTGGTGCACCTTTTGTTCTGACTTTTGATTTAGGTGGAACCATTGAAGAAGTAGAAGGGAATGCTATCTCATTAAGCTGCCTCTTGATAAGAAATTTCTCCTCCTCACTCACTTTATCAAATCTGGCCCAGATAGCATCGAACTGGTAAGAAATATCACAGCCAGATGATTTATCCTGAGTGGATTTATCATCTACTGCATCCAAGCTCAAATGTTTCCAGTGATCATCAACAACATTCAATGGAATAGAATTACCGGAAGCATGAAAAATACCTATCTCACAAGCACAAGGAAGAAGACGTGTCTTCCTTTGAATGCACCGACACCGCCCTTTGTCATATCCAACCCCAGATTTCGATCTTTCAAACTCCTTAACCATGTGACCTAATGCAGATAAGGAAACAAGACCTTGAAATTTTTTAAACAGTGGAATATTGGACTTGACTTCAATTTTGTTGATGCTTCTTTGAAAAGACCCGATGATTTGATCAAAATGAATTGTCAACATGTCATCAATAGATATGAAACATTTAGATAAATCACCCTTAGAAGTCTTCAACTATCTCTTCAAATTCCAATGCAAAGATTCCGCTCTTAAATAATAAACACGTGTCAAAAAAATTCAAGCAACGGATAGAAATAATAAGCAAGTGTCAAAGAAATTTAAACGACGAAAAAATTATGTCCACGTGTCAAAAAAATTAAAGCAACAGATAGAAATAATAAACAAGTGTCAAAGAAATTTAAACGACGAAAAAAATTATGTCCACGTGTCAAAAAAAATTCAAGCAACGGATAGAAATAATAAACAAGTGTCAAAGAAATTTAAACAACGAAAAAAATAATGTCCACGTGTCAAAAAAATTCAAGCAACGGATAGAAATAATAAACAAGTGTCAAAGAAATTTAAACGAAGAAAAAAATTATGTTCACGTGTCAAAAAAATTCAAGCAACTGATAGAAATAATAAATGCGAAAAATACCTGTTGGTCGTCACATTCCCCAAGTGTGGGATATGGTTAGTCCATGCTGAGATAAATCGCTCCCTGTGTTGTGTCAACCATGTGTCATGCACATATTTAATAAGAGCAGGTTTATCAGAGCAAGCAGCCTCAAAAAACTTTAGATTAGATAAGTACTCCGACTCATCAACAAAATCAATAATACAAAGCCAGAGAGAGAGGACCTCCTCCCGCCTATCCTTGTGCACCAACTCTTTAATCTTCGCTTTGACATTTTTTGTCACATGCCAATGACACAATAAATTTGTAGCAGAAGGAAAGACATCAAGAATAACAGACATACAGTGAGATCTCATGCATCAAGAAAACCTGAGGATGAATAGAATGCAACTCACATATACCTCGCAGCTGCTGCAATACCCAAGAAAAATGAATAGCTAGCTCCTGCTCAATATACGCAAATGCAACATGAAAACTTATCTCAGTGTTTGTGACTCCAACAATCTATAGAAGAGGCAAGTTATATCTGTTGGTTTTGTAGGTTGAGTCAAGAATGAGAACTTTGTGAAACAACCTCAATAACTTTATAGAAGTGGCAGTGGTGGATCTTGGAGAAAAAATTGAAGGGGCCGAATTAGTAACACATATATTAAATAGTTTCTGCCATTGATTATAAGTTGTTTATTTGGTTCAGTGGTAAGTTTAAAGTACTTTAACTTTATTATCCGCGGTTCAACTCATATTAGGAGCTTTTTTCTGTTGTAATTTTAAAAAAATGCACAAAATGACTTCAAAAAGAAGGAAACGTCGGCAATAAGTATCGAACAAGGGACCTCAACGCTCACGGCCAATTTCCTAATCATCACGCCACTAAACGTTTACGTTAGTATTTGTTCAATTAATTTTATATAAGCTAACTAGGTATATAAAATATATGTGTATATATAGTAAATTTTCAAAAAATTGGGGGGTACCGCGGCTCCCTTCCGCTCCAATGAAGATCCGCCTCTGAGAAGTGGGATGAGCCCACATGATATCACTGACGACATCAGACCCGGGAATCTTTCTACTCCAACATAGATAATTATGTGATGCAATCAGTCTCAACACCTCCTGAATGTCTGTTCTAGGACCCCTCTTTGTAGACCGGTGTTTGTGACGCTGCCTATAAACTTGACGAAGAGTAGTCACATTCTCCGGATCTAGCTTCTTCAAAGCAGTAATAGTAGCTTTCGGTCCAACATCAAGATCGGCATGCTCGTTAATCAGATCCTTTTGCGCCTTAGACAGACGCCCAAATGCATTAGTACCAATGGAAGTTTTAAGCAACTTGTGCGTGTGTCTACCACATTTAACCGTCACACACCAACCCCCACGGCTAACAGTGCAAGTAGCTTTCAATCTAAAAGGACAACTTCTCCTTTTAGAACCGAAAACCCTTGAATCATTAGTAAACCCGCCTTGCTTCTCACATCCAAAATCAATCTTATATTGTCTCCCCCTCTTTCCAGCTGCTTTTTCTGATCTCACTATAATAACGACTACACCGATACTTCTACCAACAGCCTCGCGTGTAGAAAATATCTACAAAATATATAATTTATTAAGTACTTAAGTAATTTAATACTATTTACCAAACTTGATTAACAAAAATATACCGTATCCGTGGTAAACACCGCTATAGTATTGATATCAATAGGAGCCAACTGAGAGTCGGCATCCGCTGTAGGCGGGTCAATATCTGTTCCAACAAAACAGATATCAACTCAGGAAAAAACAAAAAAATAACCCAATCATATATACCTCCTCAACCTTGTATATACGATGAGTAATTTTTTAACATCGTATACACATAGCCCAGATGTATATACGATTAGATCTTCAAAGCCCACTCGTATATAACCTATATACGATGGGTAGTCAACGAAACATTTAATAATGCAATCGTATATACGTCTTGAAGGACATATATACGATGCACACTTTTTCAGGTCAACGTTCATTATTTAATGTAATCGTATATACCTTCCATTGAAGTATATACGATGATAGATAATGTGGGCCCCAGTCAAAGTGAATTCAATGCAAGTCAAAATGGTGATTTATGGCAGGGGTATTATCGGAATATCATAAAAGGGTGGGGGGTGGGAGGGGATGGGGTGGGGGTATAAAAAAACTCACCCTTACTTCAATTAAAGTTTATCTCTCTCTCTCCCCCTCCCTCCTTAAAAGCAAACAAAAAATAATATTTGTATATGATAAAAATGGGTTCTTCTTGAAGAACTCAAACTACTTGATGCTTCACCTCGCTCTGATTTGGCCAACTCCAACAGTGAACCTAAAAAAATGATTTCTTACATCTATGAACCAATAAAAATCACCATTAGAGATGCTCTAAAAAGATGACACTTTGTTCGTGCTCTAAAAAGATGACACATTGTTCATGGGAGGAAAAACTAGTGTGTTTGGATGGGGTAATTTTTTAGGGTAATTTACGTTATTTTTAAGTGCAATTAAATACTTTGTTTTATAACAAATTTGAAGAATTTGTAAAATGAAGAGATTATTGGGGAGAACATCATAGAGAAATAAAGTGAGTAGACTCAAAACACAATAATTTAACGTGGAAAACTCCAAACCGAAGAAAAACCACGAACTGTTATCTAAGGACAACCAGAGAATAACACTACGTGGAAATTTTTACAACACATAGATTTCTCACAAGCTCCCCATGACCCCAGTACACACACACACCCTCTAAACAAATATTTAACTACATATCGCAACACTCTAAAACAAGAGTATAAGAGAAAAAACAAAGTCAAATACAACTTAAGGTGTTTCTAACTGGTGCATCTTGTAAATGAGAACTTGAGCTCATTATATAGTCTTGGTCTTCATTTTCCTTCACAAAACTAAGCAATGTGGGACTTTTTCAAGCTGTTCAATTTCAATCAACTCTAACAATCTCCAACTTGATTGTAATTGATACACGAGACATCTTCTGTTTTCATTGTCTACACTGACAATCATAGTTCAAAAGAACTATATACTCCACCGTAAAGAGTATACTTCACTTGAAGTTAAACCACTCCAAGAATTTATCCATATGCCGAAATTCATCGACATAACTTCTTCAAGATGCTCAATTCCAATCAACTCCAACAATCTCCTCCTTAATTGTAATTGATACTTGAGACATATTCTTTTTCATTGTCTATACCGACAATCGTAGTTCAAAAGAACTATCATTACCCACCATAAAGAGTATATTTAACTTGAAGCTAAACCATTTCAAGAATTTCTTCTTTCGGCACATGTCGAAAAACCTACAGAAAAATTATGGTGCAACTTTCATTTTTCACTTTTCCGGTAGCCTCATCTGCCATCAAAATAACTTTCCACCACGCACCTTGCACAATTGTGAAACCAGTTCCTCGTGCACATATATGGGCTCGCAAATAGAACACATCGTTTGTCCTAGTATCTGTCATACCAGAGGATGTTCATGAATTCAACAGGCATCATAGGGCATCGCCATATGCATCTCCTCCGAGGGCGAGAAAAACACTATCTGTGTCATCTTTGGACCAATTTGTCAGACTGCTCCCCTGGTCAATTTTTCTTTACATGCCCTGAATTGTTTCAACACCTTCTGCAACCCCGATTGTATCATCATATCATTGACTTATTTTCCACATGCAAAAATTGATTCTTCTATCAAATTTCTCTATGTCAAACTTCACAACACTTCAAACATTTGACATTGTGGCTATATACATGCTATAAATCGTGCATCGAGTAGGTTCCTAGGAAAGAGAGGTGGGTCACAATGGACACGCTTAAATACCAAATCTTTCCTAAGCCAAAACCTTTTTCAAACAACACTTTCACAGTATCAAATTTCTTCTCTGATGTGAAAGATTGGACAAAGTTGTAACCACAGAGCATACTAAGATTTTATACCCCACCGAACCTAAAGCTCGTATAGCATTTGTCGGGGAAAATAACATAGAAATAAAATGAGCACAATCGGAACACACAAATTTAACGTGGAAAACTCCAAAACGGATAAAAACCACGAACTGTTGTCTAATGACAATCAGAGAATAACACTGTTTTTTTTAACAACAAATAGACTTTTCTCAAGCACCCCATAGCTCCAATACATCCACACCCTCCAAAGAAAATATTTAACTACATATCACAACATTCTAAAAATAAAAGTATAAAATAAAAGTATAAAATAAAAAACAAAGTCAAATACAACTTAAGGTGTTTTTGAGCGGTGCATCTTATAAAGTAGAACTTGAGCTCATTTTATAGCGTTGGTCTTCTTCTTTCTTTACAAAACAAAGCAATTTGGGACTTTAACCCTTAAGGAATTTCAAATATAATTGAAAAACTAACAATTTGAAATTCTCTCTTTAACTTAGTAAATATGAATCTTGTTTCTTAGGCCCTAGTTGCTAGTTTGGTTTTCTTTTTCTTTTTTCTCTTTTGTAACCAAAAAAAAGTAAATATGAATCTTAAAAGGGCATATAATTTGTTCAATATTACAAATTTGTTTCTATAATTTTTTTATTTTACAAATTGGTCCTCAAAATGTTTCCAAATTTGTAGATAGGTCACTAAAAATTTTCACCTTTTGTTTGCATATTGGTTCCTAAAAATTCCCAATTTTATTCTTTTACAAAATTTCATTTTAAACTAATATCTGTTGATACTTGTGTTATTATCGGAATTTTTTTGAAACTTAGAAAAATGACTCAACTTTAACTAAACAATTACTATATCCAAACAATTTTTCTTATAAATCATAGGAATTCAATTGAAGCATTTTTATCACTTAGAATTTTAAATTTTCAGGAATTCTAAATTACTTAATCCAAACACACTAGGGCCTATGAATTCATACGAAAAAAATATTACATTTATCCCACCACAACGAGTTTTATTAGAATCACTTGAGCTTATTATATATAAGATACAAGCTCTTCATACTCGACTAGAACAACCTCTTGGGTAGGATCGACCCTTAGCATGTTTGGACTGTGCTACCGCACAGAGCCGCGGTCCAATGTTATTTTTTAGGGCCCAAAAATTATTATTCCTTAGAATGTGGTTTGGGCTTAACTTAACCCCACAAAACTGGCTTGTAAGGTGAGTGTCGCCTATTCATTATAAACCCTCTTGAGACCTTATCACTAGTCAATGTGAGACTTAGGATTTTCTCTAATACACCCTCTCACGCGCAATATGACAGGCTACAGTTCTAACAAGAATATATCTAACTTGAGGGAACTTGAGAGAGTTTAAATGTACATCTCTATTACCCGTTTCTAATCTTTTGTATTTTTGACATTTTATTTTTCTTCCAAAACAAAAGTTCTTTTAAAAAACTCAATTGACAACTTACCAAACTTTTTCAAATATAATATTTTCATTTATTGAGTCTTTTAGAGACACAAGACAACTATTAGGACTTAGCTAATACAAATTAAGTGTACCTTAATTTGTGTGTAACAAGTCAAAAGTACCAAGATTAGGAACAAATGGAATACAATTTAAAAAGAAAAACTTTAACATTCTATACTTATTTTCTCAAGATAAGATATGTATACATTATGTCATCGGCTAACATTCTCTCTTTAAAATTAAAACTAAATAGTCTCTCAAACTTTTTTATAACAATCGTTTTCAATCCAACTGACTTAGCTTCTTGATGCGCGACTACTATTAAAACCCACAAAAGAAACTATATTCAACACTTTGTTTTCGTCTTACTGCTGCACAAGAACAAAGTTGATCATTTTAATAAAATAATTAACTCAATGAGACAAATTATTGACAAATTTCTTATGTGGATTTTAATTTATCCTAAAAAATGGAGTAATCGGTGAGACCCAATTTTATAAAATAGGCGTCCAAATTAGGGACCCAAATTTTAAGATCTGAACATGACCTCTAAATTGTTTGGGATGACTATGCTCTTGAGGGTTTTGATAGTTTTATTCTAATAAATTTTTATTTGTACCTAGTTTACTTTAATTCGGTTCTTGATGAACTCTCCTTCAATGTCGGCATTTTGGAGAAAGTTACTGATCCACCATGCTTAACCAAAGTCAACCTTTACATGCTAAAACTGCAAGGAGCTTATTTTTAATTTTGGCTCTTTAATCCAATGTGTATATATACCACACATTTTGTCAAATACTATATAGAACATCATCAGATACTTTATTATGAAATTGGTTGATCATAACATTATTGATACATGTGTGTGTTGATATGGACAAAAAGCACAAAGACAAAATTATCAAGCACCCAAAATAATCAACCTTTTTTAAGATCATGCTGTTACGTGTTCACATTCTTATATGTAGGACTAGTCCTGCTTAAACGTTAATTTAATCCAAACTGGCAAGTATCTATATCAAATCAAATATGTTACAAATTACTTTTAAAATTAAAAATTAATTGTTTTTCAAAGGAATGAAGTTTCGTTAAAACTTTTGATGCAAATACTGCTTGGGAAAAAATATCTAAAAAGAGAAAGAGTATTCCCCTTGTTTTCGTTAAAAAATGAAAAATAGAATGAGAACAAAAGAGAAATCAATAGGAGACTAGATCAATACTCTTGGGAAGAAAAAAATGTCATCGAAAACGGTAAAATAAAAAACCTAAACTACTACGGGTAAAATCCTTTAAAATAAAACTAGGTAACACATCCTACCAATTGTAATTATGACTAACAAAGCCATAGTTAGCTAGCTTATTTTCACATGAGTTACTCTTTTTTTTTATAGATATGAGAATTAAGAAAATTCATCTTATTAGTTATAATGATGAAATTACACAATCTATTTATGTGTCTCCAAGGAACCAACCCAAAGGACTTATAAGTTGTCACTACAAGAGTTGAATCACATTCTACAAGAGCAACTTAAATCGACTTCATAGCAGCCAAAATCTCAACTTCAAAAGGGGTAGCAATGCCCACATAATCCGAGAATCAACGCATGATTGCCCCACGTGAGTCTTGGAACAAGCCACCAAAAGCCACGGGACCATGATTACCATGCGAAATCCCATCTGAGTTGCATTTAACCCATCCACAAAGAGGTTTTTGCCAGGTGACTTCAATAATAGACAGAGCCTTTGGAGGGTGACCTAGCATAGAGAAAAACTTCAAAAAACAAAACCTGTTAATGGAGTTTGAATTAACCCCTATAGAAATGTGACCAAAAAGCGAGAAAGTAGCAGAGATGAGATGAAAGCATTTGGCAAAAGGGACATAGACATTATTGAAGCGAGTCTGATATCTGCCATACCAAATAATGTGAGCAATGGAAGATAGAACCATCTCATGAATCTTTGAGCTCCAAGGTTTTTCACAAATGCCAAACACAATATGAATGTTACTAACGTCAATAGATAGATGAACAATGATGTTAGAATTCATACCTGTGAACTTGGGGATAAGAACGATGATGTTAGAATTCATGTTGGTGAGAATTCGACCAAAAAAAAATGCAGCACTTGAGTAACCTGTGATGTCCATCTCATGTTGAATGATATCCAAGTCTGCAGCGCCATTTCAAACAATTTACACTACGCCAGATTTGTTTAAAAAAGGCGCCCCTATAACCAGCGTTTTTAAAAAAACGTTGCCCATCGCGTAGAACGCGTGAGCCTTACCCAGCGTTTCTTTAAAAACGCTACGCATCTCACATGCGTTCTCACCATATAACCAGCGTTTCTTTAAAAACGCTACGCATCTCACATGCGTTCTCACCATATACTCGTTTCTCTCCAAGCGCTGCGCATCTCACATGCGTTCTCTACACATACTCAGCGTTTTTACACCAAACGCTACCCATCACGCGTAGAATACTCGGCGTTTTTACACAACGCGCGCCCATAACACACGCGTTCTTGACATATTCAGCGTTTTTTAGAAACGCTGAGTATTGGTTTAATTTTTTTTATTTGCCCGTTCGTTTTCTCTCTTATTTTCATTTCCCTTCGCGCTTCTCTTCTCCTCTCTCTCTCTCTGCATACGTTCTCTGCCTCACTCTCAGCAAAAACCCACACCCAAAAACCCACAAACCTCTCTCTCTCTCGCTCGTCTCTCTCTCTCACGGTTCTCTCTCTCTCCTCACTCTCATTAGCTCTTCCTCTCTCAACTCTCCCTCACTCTCGTTCTCTCTAGCACCACCCACAAACCCCCAAACCCACAAACCCATAAACCCACAATAACCCCCAAACCCACAAACCCCCAAACCCACAATAACCCCAAAACCCACATTGCTTGTCTCAATCCTCTCTAGCACCCATAGTCCTCATTGCTTGTCCTCATCTTCTCTCAAAGGTTAGTTCTCTATTTTGTTTTTTGTTTTTTAGGTTTTTTGTTAGGTTGGAGATGAATATGTAGTTTGATTGGAATATGTTGAATGTGTGAAAAAAAATATTTGATAAGAGAGGAATATGTTGAATGTATTTGTATGTGTTTGATATGTGTAAAATTAGTTGAATGTGTTTGATAGGAGAGAAATTAGTTGATATGTGTTTGTTGCTTGGTTTTGTTGAGATTTTGATTCTCAAAGGATAGATTTTTTTAAGCAAAGTGTGTGTCATCTATATTAGTAAAATCAAATATGCCTAAATCGAATATGCGAATTGTTTTAGCTTCAATAAAATTGTAAATTCTCTTATCCGAATTTATTATAGATATTGGGACATTATGGATAGAAAGTGGATGTCTGCCAATCGTCTGTCCAAGGAATATAGAGATGGAGTGGATTATTTTGTGAACTGTGTGTTGTTCAACGTTTAGGAGATCTAGTAATATGATATGTCCCTCGCATTTACGTTGTTGCTATGTAAAATCAGTTAATGCAGACGAGTTGGGGGGACATTTAAAGGGTAATGGAATTGATCAAACATACACTTGTTGGACAATGCATGGTGAGGAAAGAGTTGAATCTTCGAATATGGGTAATAAATCTTGAGAGATGTGCACCGGTTGACACAAGAAATACCTACGTTTGTTGGGGATGAATTTGAAGAGATGGCAAAGGCTTTTGAAGACGATCTTAATGACCGTCCTCAAATGTTTGAGAAGTTGATAACGGATGCGAGAGAGCGCCGTTGTATGAGGTTATCTTGAATTCACAAAATTATTGGTTGTGATAAAGTTGTATAACTTGAAAACTTGCCACGAATGGACGGATAAGAGCTTTCTTGAATTACTCACACTATTGAAAGAAATGTTGCGAAGGATAATGTGCTCCCCTTCTCGGACGTATGATGCAAAACAAATTTTAGGGTCCATTGGCTTGAACTATGAGAAGATACACGCTTGTCCCAATGATTGCATTCTATTTCGGAATGAACATGCATTTTTAAAGTCGTGTCCTAAATGTAATGCATCGCGGTATAAAAAGAAAGATTCGCGCTCCGAGAAAAGGTGTTGTGGTATTTTCCCATAATTCCTCGATTTAGGCGTATGTACCGTAGTTCGGAAGATGCAAAACACTTGACATGGCATGAGGATGAAAGGATTAAAGATGGCATGTTACGACCCGGTGATTCTCCGCAATGGAAAAAATTTGATATTGATTATCGATTTGGGTTGGATCCAAGAAACCTACTACTTGCATTGTCTGCCGATGGTTTTAACCCGCACGGTATTGAGTAGCTCCACGATTACATGGCCCGTGATATTAGCGATTTATAACTTACCTCCATGGCTTTGCATGAAACGCAAATATATGATGTTGTCTTTGTTAATTTTACGGGCCCAAGCAACCGGAAATGATATTGATGTATACTTGGCTCCTTTAATTGAAGACTTGAAGCTAATGTGGGAGAATGGAGTAGAGGTGTATGATGGGTTCAGAGAAGAAAGTTTCAACTTGAGGGCTATGATTTTTGGCACAATTAATGACTTTCAAAGATACGGCAATCTATGCAGGTGCGAGACAAAAGGTCGGTGTGCATGCCCTATATGTGAAGATAACACCGATTGGATGTGGTTGGAACATGGTAGGAAGAATATCTACCACGGTCATCGTAGATTTTTGCCATCTACTCATCGATGATCGATTGTTGAAAAAGGCATTCAATGGGAATACCGAAACCCGTAAAGCTCCACGGCTTTGTGGGTGAACAACTGTTTGAAAAGGTGAAAGATTTGAACATTAAGTTTGGGAATCCATTTGCGGGAGAGGTTGCCAAGCGGGGTGGAAGAAAAAGTCGATTTTCTTTGACTTGCCATATTGGAAGTCATTATATGTAAGACACTTCATTGATGTGATGCATGTTGAAAAAATGTCTTTGAAAGTGTCATTGGTACCTTACTCAATATGTCGGGAAAGACTAAAGATACCATCAACTCGAGGTTGGACTTGCTTAGTATGGGGTTGAGACCATAATTGGGTCCGATAAAGAAGGGTACACGTACATATCTACCTCCCGTGACTCATACTCTATCTAAAAAGGAGAAGACAGAGTGTTTTGTAAGTTTCTTCATGGAGTAAAAGTTCCGGAGGATATTCTTCAAATGTTACAAACCTTGTATCCATGAAAGACCTTAAGTTAAAGTCTTTAAAGTCCCATGATTGTCATGTTCTAATGGAGAATTTGCTCCCAATTGGTATACGATCCATTTTGCCTAAGAAAGTGCGCGGGACGCTAACCAAACTTTGTTACTTCTTTAAGGCGATTTGTAGTAGAGTGATTGACCCTAGAAAGTTGCCATCATTGCAAAGAGAAATTACTTGTCACTTTGTGTGAGCTTGAGATGTATTTCCCACCTTCATTTTTGACATAATGATTCATCTAACAGTTCATTTGATTAGAGAGACACAATTGTGTGGCCCATGTTACATGAGATGGATGTATCCGTTTGAGCGTTACATGAAGATATTAAAAGGATATGTGAAAAACCGATCACGACCCGGGTTGTATTGTTGAGCGCTACATAGTTGAAGAAGGCTGTTGAGTTACGCACCGCCTATCTATCTAGTCTTGAATATTCTGCGGGACTTCCAAGGTATCGTCACTTAGGAAGCATTACTAAAGGGATGTCAGGATATAAAATAGTTATGGTGTCAAGGGAAGAACTACATCAAGCACACTTATATGTTTTGCACAATGATAGTGAGGTTGATTCATATGTTGCCAAGCACATGGACATACTTAAGAGTGATTACCCATATAAGAGTGAAGTTTGGTTAACAAAGGAACACAATCGGAGTTTCATAGTGTGGTTAAAAGACCACATTGATTTCGAGTTTGTTATGAATCCTACTTGATTTCAAAAGATTGAGATGGTTAGCAAAAGGTCCAAATATGCATGTTTTCTCTTACACCACTATCTAATTAACGGTTACACGTTCTATACAAAAACCCATGATGATCGAGTAAAATGCAAAATAGTGGGGTGACTCTTGTTGCTCAAGCTATGCATACATCAAGTGCCAAAGAGAGAAATCCGTATACTGCGAATATGTCATACTTCGGGGTCATTGAACAAATATGGGAGTTGGATTACACCATGTTTCAGAGTCCGTGTTCCAATGTAAGTGGGTTGACAATAATAATGGTTTACAGATTGATGAGTCGGGGTTCATGCGGGTGAATTTCAAGAAGTTGGGATATAAAGATGAGCCTTTTATTTTGGCATCCCAAGCTCAACAAGTGTTTTATGTCACTGATCCAATTGATATCAATTGGTCTATTGTTTTATTGACACAAAAAAATTAGTGAATTACATTTATGATCAAGAAACCAATGATGATGGTATCGAGGGCGACCACTTTCTTGGGGACATCACTAGAAGAGGAAAGTACTTATAGAGAGGATGTTGTGTATGTTAGAAAGGATCATCTTGATGGAATTACGATTCGTCAAAAACAAAGTACCAAGGAGCGAATTGCAAAAAAAATTGTATCGAAGAAAAGGAAAAGGTAACCGACATAGATGTTATTTTATAGACATGGATCTTATTTTCATCTTCTTTGACTGATTATTTATTTTTTTGTTGGATGTTTTTTTAAATGGATAAATATAACAAACAATGATTATGTTTTATTGCGAGTAAGATGGCGGATCATAGTGATAGTGGGCATGACAGGTGAGGCGATGATCATGATGTTACAAACTATATCGAAGCGTGCTCCTCGTGGAATGACGATAAAAAGGATATCATCAACCGGTTAAGTAAAGGAAAAGAAAAATTAAGTGTAAAATACTAATTAATTGCTAATTAACTTCATTCAATACTAAGTTTTAATTGTTTGTGATCTAATTTACTATTTACATAATGCAGGTCCAATGGAATGTTAAGGGTCTGCCAATTGGAGAAAACAGCACTCATTTGATTACTTTCCTTGGTAGTAAGGTAAAACAAATGATACCAATAACAATCACTACTTGGGTTCACACAAAAATCCCGTTTGGAGAAACAAAAACATGAGTTGTGGGTAACAATACGGGTATATAATTTTAGATCTTTTTGGTTATCTTATTTAGTAATTTTGTAGTCCATATATATATATATATATATATATATATATATATATATATATATATATATATATATATATATATATATATATATAGATGATTCTAAAAAAAATTTGGATAATGAAGGAAGCTAGGAAAGTTACATAAAAATTTGAACGACATTAACAAAAACTTGGGTGAAAGATGATAATGGAAACATCAATTGGAATCCTCCACCAATATATAGTGAGTTTATTTCAGAGGAGGATTGGCACACATTTGTTTAGGAGCATGCTTTGAAGATCCAAAATTCTTGGTTAGTGCTACTATCTATTAAGTTATAACATAAAATATATTTGACAATTATCTATTATACATTAATGTATACTTATCTCTCTTAATAGAAAGCAAGTGAAGCAGAATCGAAAGTGTGCTTACGGTTGTGAGTATCCTTATAGAGGTGGTGCTACTCCATATCAACATATTGAAGAGAGATTGGTAAGGCACAATAAGCTTGATTTTTTTAGTTTCATGAAACTTTTTATAAATAGTTTCTTAATATTTGGTAAATTTAAATATAGTTGGTGGAGAGTGGGAAAGATCCTACTAAAGAAGGTGTTGAGCGACATGTTTTGTGGGTAGAGGCTCGACTAAACAAAGAAAAGGAGATTGTTGATCCTAAAACTAAGGAGGTGTCGGAAAGAATTGTAAGTATTTCCTAAATTCAAGCTCACTTGATTTTAATTGTAACTTTTATGATTTTTATAATGTATTATACTTTTGTTTTGTGAATCGGGAAGCCATATCACGATCGGTGTCACATGGAGAGCTCACCGATTGCTCACGAAAAAGAAATCCTTACACGTGCCTTAGGTAAAGAAGAATACTCAAGTCGCCTGAGGGTCTTTGGATTTGGAGTAGCACCAACCGAGTACTTTGGACCAAAAGCAGAAAGTCTATGATGAGAATCATGGTGCCCACCACCGAGAAAGATGATGACATTGTATGAAAGTTTGCAAGCTCAACTTAATGATATGCGATCGCTTTATGGCCATGTTATGCCACCGGCACCAACCCCTCGCTACACATAGCGATTGCGAGATATTTGCACCATGCCTTCAACTAAGGTATTAATTGTTTTTATTATTTTGTGGTTTATAATTGATTATATATATATATATATATATATATATATATATATATATATATATATATATATATATATATATATATATATATATATATATATATATATATATATATATATATAACATCAAATAATGTCTTTATTATTTTGTGGTTTATAATTGATTTAGGACAACAATGAGTGTGAGTGTGAATTGTATATCTCAAACCCACATGAAATGGTTGCAATTGGCTACACATGTAGCAATTGGGTCCTTGATGCACAATTTACCCCTACCTCCAAATCATGTTAGAGTCGAGTTGCGGTATTTAGGGAGGATGCACCATTGCCTGTTTAGATTGTGGTATTGATATCTTGCGGTGTCACAAGTGATTGGTACCTTTGTGGCATGGCCATCCGCCCTTGTCGTTGTAAGTGACAATATATTTGTAACTAACTAATTATAGTTTTTGTCATATAATTTGTGCTAACTAAGTAATTATTTTTGTTTAAACATAGATGCGCCAAAATGAAAAATCTAAGAAAGTTTCTACCGGCAAGAAAATGTCTCCTTTGAAAAGTGTTGGCAAAGAAATATCTATTGGCAAGAAAGTGTCTCGATCCACCCCTTCTACAAAAGTGTCTCAGTCCACCCCTTATGTAGAAGTTTCACGACCGCCTCTCCTCCAAAAGTGGTGATCGACCCTCCTCTTCTCGCCAAGTGACTCATCCTCTCCCTTCTCCAATTGTGTCTCACCCGCCTCTTCCTCTTCCATTGAAGCTTATATGAAGATTGGTGAGGCCGCCAGCGTCTGAGAAATACATGATGAAAGACAAATTGCTTATCATAAATTTTGATGAAGAAATTTTTGGAGCCGGCTTGCCTCATATAGTCGGACGTGAGGATATCCGTCTTTGTATGTGATGCGGATGAGGCAACCGGTATTGTTATGAATATATATGTCGGGTACTATGTAATTTATTATTTGACATTGTCGATTTAATTTTATTATATCGTTAATTTAATTTTATATATATATATATATATATATATATATATATATATATATATATATATATATATTTATATATCTAAATGTAGGTACTTGTATGCGAGGACATTGTGGTCCCTTCCAGAGCAGACACATAGATATTTGTTCTTGTGTCAGGAAAGTACAACCTTTCATCAAGTTCTTCCCGACTGCCAAATTATCAATCACTTGTGGAACAAAACCAGGCTGTTGTTCAAACTTATGTCAATGACCGCTTCATTGAAGCTCAAAATAGAAGTGATGATGTCTTACTTCTAGCACCGGTTAATCTAGGGTAAGAATTTTTACTCATTAATTCTTATATAACATGCATTTTTTTTAATAGTAGTCAATTACTTATTCCTAAATTTATTTTGTAGGAGACATTGGGTTTTGCATGCAATTAATCCTAGGAAAAAAACCGTGTATTACCTTGACTCACTTCAAAATCATTACAAAAACCACCTGGAGTTTGTGGAGCTTTTTAACAGGTGTGTTTATTTTGTGTCATTCTGCATTTCTTACTTTTACTTATATATGTATATATTGTTATTAATATAGTTATATGACATTCTATTCAGCGGTTTAAGGACATATTGGGGAGTGGATAAATTAACGGTCAAATGGTTACCAATAATTGTAAGTTTCTAACTTATACATTACATTATTTTGTCAAAAAACTATATTCAACTCAATTTAACAATTAACTAATCTTATGTTTTGTAGTGTCCTAAACAATTGAATAACATTGATTGTGGGTATTACGTCATGAAATATATGAAGGATATTATTACCCAAAAGAAAACGACTATCCCCAGTCAGGTATCTACTTATAATATATTTTTATATGATTTCGATTTAATAGTGGTTCTTTCCAATATTTAACCATTTCAATTCTAATTTTATTTATTTATATAATTTCAGTATTTTAGAGATTGTCAAAGCCACACATACTCTGTTGAGCAGATTGCTGAGCTTAGGGGAGAATGGTGTAGTTATGTCTCCCGTTTTTTTTAAAGTTTCATTTGGATACATATAAGTTAGCCTAGCTAGTTTTTGGTTCATAATATTGTAACTTGATAGCTTGTTTTGGATACATATGAATTAGATAATGAAACTTCTTAGCTATTTTGTTTTGGTTCCTCTTATGTAATTTGTTTCTATTATATGTAATTTGGGTTCCTCTTAGCAAATTGATTACATTATGTATTGGATTGGATTGGTACATGCAGGTAATTTGTAAATATAAAAAGGAAAACACACAAAAGCAGAAAAAATTAAAAAAATTTAGACAATATTAGCGCTTTTGATGAAGCTACTGGGTATTTAGTAACACAAATAGGCAATATTCAGCGCTTTTAATAAAGTATTTGGGTATTTAGTAACACAAATAGGCAATATTCAGCGTTTTTAATGAAGCCAGCTGCGTATAGGGTAATATTCAGCGCTTTTTAAAAAGCGCTTAGTATCTGGGAGAACGCTTTGGATATATTCGCGCTTTTAAAAAGCGCTAAGTATTTGGGGGAGGGCGCTTTGGATATATTGGCGCTTTCTAAAAAGCGCTGCGTATCTGGGAGGACGTGTTTTGCAATGGGTGGCGCTTTTTAGGAAGCGCTACCCATTGTTGGAGTGAATAGCCAGCGCCACGTTCAGCAGCGCTCAAAAGCGCTGCCCGTGGATAAAAAAAAACGCTGCCCATCTACTAGATCTGTTGTAGTGTTAATAATAGCTGAGTATAAGGGATACTCAACCCATATAAGGGATACTCAACCCATATACATAAGAAAAATCCGCCTCCAAAAGAAGGAAAAGAAAAAACATAAACCAAAAAACTACTATCTCTCCTGGAAATACAATCAATAGAATCCACAAACCACTAATAATATAAGCAGGAAGGAGAACGACCCCAATCCTGGAACCATCGCCACATAGTATCCAATCAAAGCATGTGCCAAAGTTAGGAACACTTTCAGAGAAAATACAACTGTTTCTCAAGTCCCAAATAACCCAGAGAACAATATGTCAAATGAGCGACAAACAACGTCTGTGTCTCGCTGGCCCGTCCACGTGAATGAACCGGAGAAACAAAGATGAAATATCCTGCTACATAATAAAATCAAAACTCAGCCAACTAACAATGGCATACCGGGTCGCAAAAGTAAATCTACAGCTACAGAAGATAGTCGATTATAATATAGTCAAGATAATCACAAAATTGCCACCATATTTACATATAACACCAATTTTCAAAAAAAAAATCAGCATTAAATTTCTAATTTTATGAAATTTGTGTAGTTGTGCTATTACTCAATTCTTAATATAATGCATTTATTGCAAATATTAATATTTATGTTGATATTGATGACAGGTGGTCATGGCTGGCTGATAGTTCGAAACTATTCTCAGTTAAGTCGTGTTATGTGTGGCTCACTGAGAAACGAATGGGAGCTGTGTGACAGTTGGAGGAGGATCAAAGAATGGCCTGTTCGAAAATTTGGCGCTGCGATGTTCCGTCTAAAGCCGTGTTTTTGGCGTGGAGGCTCATATTGAAGCGGTTGCCCACCAGGGACGCGTTAATTGCGCGTGGCGTGGTGAATGGAAATTATGATTCGTGCTGTGTTTTTTGTTTCAGGAAGTAGGTATTGAACACATGTTCTTGAACCAAAGACAAAATGCGGTGGTGTGGGATGCTATAAAAGCATGGCTACAGGTAGATTTTCCTGGCTTGCAGAATCCGGTTCATCACTTCTGCGTACGGTAAAGCCATGAAATGGAAGAAGATGAGGAGGGTGAAACACTTGGTGTGGATTGCTTCGGTTTGGGCAATTTGGATATTGAGAAATAGGATTGTTTTTGACGGGGAAGTTTGTAATGTTCAAAACACTGTTAAGTATATTAAGCTAGTGTCGTGGGGATGGTTTATTTTCAGGAAGGGTAGGAACACAGGTGCTAGTTTTGGGGACTGGTTAAATTGCCCATGGGCTGTATGTTATCTGTGTAGTCTGGATACTCTTTTTTCCTCTCAGGGTCTTTTTCCCATAGGGTTTTGGACCTGAGAGGTTTTAACGAGGCCCTTGTTGGGCCCTTCGCAGGTCCCCTCGAAGTTTGTATATGAGTTTGGAGCACCCCTTGTGCGCCTATAGTGGATGCCGTTTACATAAAAAAAAAATGCATTTTTGCTTCTTAAAAAAATGCATACAACGACATCCCGACTAGGCGACTACATTTGTAAGGAGTCAGAAGTGTACTTTTTTTTTCTTTCTTTGTTGCATGAATAGAATAGTGTGCATTTTATGATATGATATCTGATAATATTGTTTATGACAAGACAACACATAAAATGACATAACATCAATCATCAAGTAAACAGTAAGTCATTCGAATAATCTGGATTAATTCAATGTTTATGCCACATTTTTCTACTTCATTCTATACCTAACACATAAATCTATATTTCTTGGTTCTAAAGAGGGGAGAAACTACACGCTTTGCCTCAATTCAAAGGGGTCAAAAGATTGAGAAGACCAAAAAGAATCACTGCTAAAGAGCACATGTGGACAATTTGAGTCAAAGACGATTCAAGACAAGAACACAAAGGCAGCTAATTCCACTTGAAGATGATGGATATTTTTGCATTATGAAATTATTTATACACAAACATTATGTGTTTGAAATTTGATATGTGAGTCATCATATAACAAAAAAAGAATTGGATATATGAGAAGGATACCGTCTTAAATGGAAATGTCAACGCCATGGATCCTGAAAACCCGGCTTTCCTTTGACAAAATGACTATGGATGTAGTGACATGGATCCCAATAACCCATACCATTATGAAATTAAGAGCTTTGCAAATTGTCGTAATTATTATGTAATATTATCATTAGCAAGACCTAGCTAAATTGCAAATGTCAAAATTGTTTAGCTGAATATCATTACATGTACAGATTCAAACCTTGGACCTCTAAGTTGTGTGTAAGTTTCAGGTGGCTTCTGCAACTCTGTTTTATAGACCAAAATATAAATATATCTTTTTAAATATTTAGGTTAGCTAGCATCATTTAGATGAGATAATAAGAGTCTTTTTAGCTTAACTAAAGATAAGGGATGGCAAGTTGGCAATGGCAACTATCCAAACAAAGCATTGTAGTGTCAATTTTTCATGGGTAAATGTTTTACCTCCTACCGTGTATTTTTAGCCACAATTTTTTTGACGGTAACTATATTTTTTACCTTCGGTTCAGTACCTTTATCCATGAGTTTTTGATTGTTGCTAAAAATATTTGTGGGGATAGGTGATCATTTTTATTGTAGTTAGAAGACATCTAAATCAACCCAAACTTTTTTTTTTATGTTCACAGTTCCTAATGTGTAATGGTATAGACTAATCTGCCTCAAAACTTTTGGCATGAGTGCATTGATCCAGAATATAGATTTTATGAGGCACCAACCTTGGCACAGATAGAGTGCACAATGAAAAGAGGTGTCTATAACATGTTAACCCGGCAATAGGAAGAGGTGTGTGTGTTTCTTCTTTGTTAAACTACGTGTGCGATTACAGACATTTAGGTGCTAGAGGGAATACAAACACTAAAGTTACTATCCACACGAGTAAACACACCTTGAAAATATTACTATCCACTCTTTACCCATGAAAAGAGTGGTCGTGAGTAATTGTCAAATCTACATTTACCTATAGACGCTTGAGATTTAGTGACATTTTTTCGGAGGATAAAAGTCAATTTTTCCGTAGTGTATTATGCTATAATCAATGGTTAAGAATGGTGTTATTTGAGGAATTTTTCTCATTTAGCATGACATGCCAATTCCACTCACTCAGCTTCTTACTAAACCACTAGTTTCTACCGCAACTGGTGCTCAAGAAAGTTTGATTAATGCAAACATTTATGTACGTAATTTCAGGCGTAACACAACAATAATATAGTTAACATCAGGTTAGGTTTGTCTTCTGACATTTTCAAAGGTAAAAGTTTGAACAATTTTCCATATAAAGAAAACAAATTCTAGAAATTCAGTAATGTCAAATTTCAGAAGACTTCTAATATTGTTCTAATACTGCATTCTTCTGACTTTTCTGCCATCTTCAAGTTAAGCATTTTGTCATACTAATTAACACCTTAGTGTCCTCAATCACTGTATTCTTCCAATTGTTCGTTATCACTTCACTAATTTGCTGAACTTTATGTGAGAATATAACAAATTGCATATGATTTTCAAAACCAAATTGTTTTTGGAAGCTATTATGTAACAGAAATGTGGAAGATAATTATGAAAGAAAAATCAAAATTGTTATAAAATTACAACAATAATGCTTATGAACCTATAATAGGTGGGACATGACCAAAGGAGGTTATGCACGTGTCAAAGATTAACGGATAACTATTATCCAACTTGATTTGTTCTTTTTTGATTTTTTTTTTCAGCTTTAATAATTTGCAGTCTAGTTTCCTGGTGGGGAGTAGGAAACTGATCCTTTTGGAATATTTTTAAGGCTGTGTCTCTTTAGCAGAAACCTCTTTTCACACTGTATCCCTGAACAAGTGCAATGTATAATGACTTTATTTGTGATTTATTTAATGCTTCATATAATAGCATATATGTCATCCTCTAAATAATTTCACCGACATGATTTGGCATAAAATAGATACGTGAGTTTCTTAATTATTTGATTCGATCTCTGACACTTTGAATTAATGATTAATCTTCACGGCTACTATGGAAGTTACCTTAACAAGAAATATGAAATGGGGTGTTTTTTAATCAATGTAAAATGTGATATTAAACAGTGTGTTTTTGCGTACTTTAGGATCCGTAAAAATTTAGATGTTCAAATACGCGATGTTTTCCTCAAGAACCGATTTGGTAAAAAATAATTTTGTCATAAACTATGTAAAGTGCGATGTTAATTAAGAAGTGTGTTTTGAGATGCTTTAGGATTCAGAAAAAAACATTAACTGTTCAAATATGCGAAGTTCATTTCTCAATAACCGATTTACGCCAAAAAATAATATTCTTGACCTATTAAAATCATATTGGTCATTCCATTTCGAACAGTAAAATCATATTGGACTATATTCTTATTGTTAATACTCCTATTAAAGGAAAGAGACATCACTATGTGACTAAGCAAAAGGATTTTTTGTGATAAGGAAATTATTTTATTAAAGGGGTACCCTACCATTACATATACAATAGCTTTCGTTACAACCTCTATGGGCCAAAATCTCATGGAAAAAACAGTCTAGAAGGAAAAAGAGTACCTCAAGAAGAGCGGAGCGAAAAGCCAATTACAACGAGTTCAAGGATATAAGAGGATTTCCCCACCAATCAGAGATTGTAAACGCAGAATTGTGACCTTATATGCTGATGAACCAACTCCATGTTATAGACTTAACATGATTAACAACCACCTACTTAAGAATTGAAAACTTGAACTCTGAAAAGAATATAGTCTCGCTGAAACCAAATACACTATATGACAGTCATCCAAAACAAATACTTCAATTTACAAGCCTTCTTGGGATCTAGCCACAGGCCATGAGTTAGAAAATAAGTGACACCGACCAGATTATCAATATTCACAATGGCCAACCAATTCTAGACATCAAGTCAAACTAACCGTGAACACTTGTACGTAAAAAATAAGTGGATGATTGACTCTTCCAGATCAAAACAAAGGGAACAACATGACCCATGGGAATTAATCCTTGATAATACCCTAAGGAATAAGAGCATTGCGAGTTGGGAGCTTCCCCAATAGCAATCTCCATCCAAAAATTCCACCTTAATGCCAATAAAAAGCTGCCACATATCATCTAGGGCACTCTGGATATCACTGTCTATCCTGCTGCATCAAACGCAACAAAGGAAAATAACAAGATTGATCAACCTATGGGATCTGATTATAACAGTAGCTCAAAAGATCATCACATTAAAGTTGATACTACTATAGATCATGAAAATAGACATGTTCTAGATCATGAAGATACACATAGAACTGTTCATACAGATGAGAAATTGAATGAAGAAACATAGGATCCTTCTCCTAGCAGGAGTGATTTAGGAGTTGACGATAATCAAAAGGTCTTGGTGCAAGATAACCTTGTCGAAACTGGATAAAGTGGTTGATAAAGTGAATTTTAAAAATATTTAATTTAAGTCTCATGTTCTTGTAATTGAGGAAGCTCCAGAAAATGTATAGGAGCAGACTTGAGGATTTAAGAAAGGCTATGGAAGAGGATTCTAAAGAAGATATTCGATAATCATATACCAAATTTAAGAATAATGTTGATGATCAAAATAGCCAAAAGGATGCTTCCTTTACTGTTGTTATGTCCAAATCTAGCAAGAAAAAGATGAAGCAAATGGCTACAAAATATTCATATCTCCGGATCAAGGACTGGATAAAAAAAATGGTTAATATGTTTTCCAAAGAGGGTAAGCTTATGGTTTACACGTCAAAGATCTTATCTAGTGGGAAACTATTCCAAATTTTCTTGTAATTGAGTTCTTTCATGGAAGGAGTGACAACACGAATGTTTGAAGCCATCTACCCTTGGCAGCCTTTTGTTCAAGACCAAGAGCGCCTGGTGTGGGTACGCTGCCATGGCATCCCCCCTCATGCATGGGGGAAGGTATCTGTAAGCTAATGCCTAACACAATGGGATCTTTTGTTGATATTGATGAAGACACAAGAAAGAAGACCTCCCTTGACATTGCAAGAATTCTTATCAGAACAAGAAGCTTCGAGACGATCAATAAGGTATTCCACATTACAATCAATGGCCAGGTGTTTTAAATCAAAATGATGGAGGAGTGGTGTGGACCACTGAGGTTTTCCGGCCTCTCTAGAAGCCTACTCTATAACATCATTCTCAGATGAAATAACTGAAACTGACGAATCAGAGGAGTCAGAAAATGAGTTTGACTTAAGACCACCGTTATTTCCGCCAGAGGAGAAGCTAGCAACGAACAACTTGCTGGGGGAAAACGAAATGTCAAGACAAAATCATGGCGTCGAAATCTTATTGGCCAACAATCTGAGGGAGCGTGCAGAATTGAAAGAAAATTGCAGTGAGGTGTACGAGGAATCAAACGCACGAAAGTAAGTGATGAATGATGATGTGGGGCCTTGGGAAGATACATTGCCATTGGATGTTCCAGAAGCACGTGGAATGACGTGATGGCAGAAGTTGAAAAGAATCAGGTGACAACTAGCAAAAAGGGGGTGGAACAAACAATTTTGAGCCTTAATGGGCCTAATGTAACATCCCAGACTGCTTCCAGAACTGCCGACTGCCCCCACGAACCAACACGAGTCTTTTCAGCATGTTTTGTCCTCACTTGCATGCTTTCAGGAAAACTTCCCAGAAGGTCACCCATCCCACTACTACTCCAAGCCAAGCACGCTTAGCTATGGAGTTCTTATGGGATGAGCTCCCGAAAAGAAGATGCACCTTGTTGGTATAGGTAGTTCAAATCAATTCTTTTAAGCCTTCCTTCAACTGTATAGTCCCATACCTGCACAGCCTCAGGATCCCTCTCATTCCGGTGCGTATTCGGTTCATTCACGCGCCCCTTCGCTTTGAAGCTGCCAGGAGCCGCTCTTTGCCATGCCACCTTTTTGGGCACCGACGATCACTCCCCGCCCTCCTCAGCCCCAGATGTCACACCTAACATTGGGCCAGGGAAAGTTTTAAGCCTTGGAGTTAATTGTGTAAATACTGAAAAAGGGCCGATGGTAAATATAGATGGTCCAAGTATCTGCAGTAGTAGTGAATTACCATTGCATCCCAATCCCAACAAAGCAAAGTAAAAGGGCTAAATCTAAGAAATAACATGGGTTGGGCTCGAGGAAAGGGAAAGACCCGACCCAGAGTCCCCAAAAAGGATCGTCCATTACTGTTGGTGTTGTTCGAAACAACATCTCTACCTACCTTCCATCGTCGTGTAGCTCGTCACAAGTCGTTCGCTCGTCTAACCAATCTAAGGAACGAGGTGCATCCTTTTCAAATACGGTGGTTTGTGGTGCCTCAATTGGGGATTTTGATATACAACATTGCAATGAAAGGGCTTGGGTCAATCATCAGGTTTCCCTCGCTAAAAAGGTGTGGAACTTTGCCAAGACACAATTGGGGGTCGCTGGAAAGGAAGAGGATAATGTCTATGTCAATGCAATCAAGGAAATGGAAGCAAGGGATCAAGACACAAAGAAGCAGAGGGAGAGCAAAAATCACGTCAAATGAAGATGTTAATGTTGAACATAAGAGGGTGGGGGGACGCGGAAAAGTGTCGACGATTGAGACAACTCATTTGCAAGGGTGACTTCGATTATTGCTTTTTACAGGAAACTAAACAATCCTCCCTATCACAAAGATCGATTGCTGGAGTATGGGGAAGAGGGAACTGTGACTGGACCGTAAAGAATTTTGATGGGCGTTCTGGAGGACTATTGTGCATGTGGAGAGAAGGTTTGTTTGAAGTCCAATACTCATTTTCCAGAGACAGCTTCCTGGGCTTATGTGTCAAGCAAGATGCAAGGGGTGATGTTTCTGGTGAATATTTACTCCCCTTGTAATATTCAGGGAAAGCGTTTCTTATGGGAGGACCTCCTAAGGTTGAAATGTGAAATGCAGGGTGGCGACTGGTGCATATGTGGATACTTCAATGCGGTGGTATCCAGAAAGGAAAGAAGAGGACTTTCCAAGAGTTCTAGTATTTCAGAAAGGAGAGTATTTAATCAATTCATTGACGCCATGGAGCTTGTTGATCCTTCGGTCCTTGGGAAGACGTTCACATGGTTTGGGTCTGATGGGCAGAGCATGAGTAGATTGGATAAGTTCTTGTTGAGTGAGAATTTGATGAGTAGATGGAAAATTCCAGCACGATGTATTGAAGACAGACACATTTCAGACCACTGTCCGGTATGGCTATTGGGAGATACAACAAATTGGGGGTCTTAACCGTTCAAATTCAATAATTGTTGGTTGGAGTACGAAGAACTTAAAATTTTTTTTGGAAGATTACTAGGCATGCTCACAGGTCACTCGATCAACCTCATACGTGGTCAAAGAGAAGCTAAAATTTTTGAAAGGAAAACTCAAATGGTGGAACAAGGAGGTCTTTGGCATTTTGGACCTTAACATTGACAAGCTAGTCAAGGAACTGAATGAACAAGAAGATCTAGCGGCTAGAGGGGGGAGCGTAGATCTTGATCAAATCAGAGCACTCATAGTACAATTTTGGCAGCAACAAAAGAGCAAGGAAAGTTTACTTGCACAAAAATCCAGAGCAAAGTAGATTGTCGAAAAGGACACAAATACCAGTTTCTTTCATATGTGAATCAACAATAATAGAAGACGCACTCAGATTATAAAATTGAAGGATGGAGAGCATTGGATTGAAGGGGTTGTTGATGTTAAAGAACTAACAAAGAAATTCTTTGAAAATAGATATAAAGAGGAAAGCTTGAATAGACCACTCCTTGATGGTGTGACCTTCAGAAAGATATCAGAGGTAGTAAATAACACGCTAACAACCCCTTTTACGACTGAAGAAATTAAGGAAGTTGTGTGGATGCTTCACATCCAATTCCATCTCTATCGTTATCAATGGAAGCCCAACAAATGAATTCTCAGCATTTAGGGGATTAAAACAAGGAGCCCCTTAGCACCATTCCTTTTTATAGTGGGAACAAAAGGTCTAGCAGGTTTATTGATAAAAGTAGAGGAGAGCATATGCTTCAAGGGTTTGAGGTGGGTGATAATGTATCGGTTTCTCCGCTATAATTTGCTGATGACACGATGATTTTTTGTGACAGAAGGGAATCAAACTTATGGAGTATTAAGGCAATACTGAGAAACTTTGAGTTGGCTTCTGGGCTTAAAATTAATTAAGCGAAGAGAAATTTGATGGGGTTAAACATTGAGGAAAGGGTGTTGAAGGGAGCATTGGGCTTCTTAGCGCTTGTTGTATTGGAAAAATTCCTCTCAAGTTCCTTGGCATTCTGGTTGGAGCAAACCCGAGAAGATTTCATACTTGGGAGTCGGAGTTGAAATTGTTGAGGCTGAAATTATGATCTTGGAGGAGTAGGAAACTATCAATTGGTGGGCGGATCGATTCTCTCTACCCTTCCACTCTACTTATTTTCATTCTTTGAAGCTCCAAAGAAGGTCATGAATGAAATAGAGAGACTGCAAAGGAAATTCTTATGGGGAGGTGGTACGGAAAAAAAATTGTGAGTTAAATGGGACACAGTGTGTTTACGAAAGGATAAAGGAGGATTGGGGATAAATTTTTTGGAAGCATTCAATATAGGTCTCTTAAGCAAATGGAGATGGAAAAGCTTGGAAGGTGGTGACTCTTTGTGGTATAAGTTGTTGAAACTTAGGTACGGAGACCTCACGAGTTGGCGTGACAACCCCATATCACTACAAAGACTAATATGGTGGAGGGACATAACTGTGCTTGGGAATAACTTCACGAATGATCCATTTTGGTTTAAACGGGTGACGAACCTGCTGGTTGGAAAGGGGAACAAAGTGAGGTTCTGGAAGGATGTTTGGTGTGGCACTACACCTTTCTACTTGTTGTTTCCTAATTTGTTTAATGTATGTGCATATAGAAACAAGACAGTACAACAATTCAGAGCATGGAATGGTGAACATTGGCTCTGGAGTTGGGACTGGGCAGAAGGACATGTTGATCAAAGGGATGATAGCGTGATTGAACTGCAGAATAACCTCAAGGATATTTCTTTAGTACCAAATAGAAATGATAGATGGGTGTGGGTAGAGCTATCGATTTTGGCCCAACCCAGTGGGCCCAATTTTTTGGTTGGGTCGGGCTCTAAAAATAGAGGCCCAAAACCAACGGTAAGCTTTTTGGCCCAGCCATATATGGGCTGGGTCGGGCTGGCCCGTAGGCTCGTGGGCTAGCCCATGGGTCAGATTTGTTTTTTTTAAATTTTTTTTCAATTCTAACAAAAAAAACTAAATTTCACTTGAGTTCATTGAATATACAGTTTTTTGTTTTAATGTTGTTAAACTTTAGTTTTTGGACCAAGATAAATGTAGAGTTGAGCTATTTTGCCTGCTTATGGACAAAATGTTTTGTAAAGTCAAGACAAATTTAGGCTGCTTTTTTGGCTAATTATAGTTATGGACAAAGCGTTAATGTATTATCCATGGTGATTTGTAGAGCCTAAACAAATTTATATTGACTTTGTTTGAGCCAAAACAGATTTTTTATGTTATGTTACTCCAAAATATTGTCTTTATGTATGTTGCTTATTTGTAGAAAAAAACTATGGCCAAGATTCTAAAAATTCAATGATTTGTGGCCCATTGGGCCACTGGCTTAGGTCGGGCCGGGCCGGGTCATAAAATATGCAGTCCATTAGAATATTGGGTCGGGCCAGCCCAGCCCACCAGTGTTGTTTGGCCCAATGGGCCGAACCGGGCTGGGACGGGTCAGGCCCATTGACAGCTCTAGGTGTGGGGAGTTGGTCCCAATAAAATTTTCTCTATTAAAACTTGTTATTCCCGGTTGATTGACTATGTTTCAGGTATCCCTAACACTTAGATGACCGAGGTGATGATAGCATGTTCGAAGGTGTGGAAATGTGACGCGGTGATGAAAGCTCTAGTACTTGGGTACTCTTTTTTCCTCCCTACTCTCTGGATCTTTTTCTAATTGGGTTTTGACCCATCGAGGTTTTAATGAAGCCCCCGGTCCCCATATAAGGGTTGGATCACTCCTAGTTTTCCCCTTACAATAAATCATTGATTATCTAAAAAAGAATGTAAGAATTTATTTATTTATTTTTAATACTATTATGGTATGCTGTAAAAGATAAGTAGTGATTAGGGCGGTAAACTAGTTAGGATTCCTTTATCTATTATAATGCTAAGCATACGATTTTCCCATAAAAGACTAATATGTTCTATATTAAGCAATGCAACATACAAGTAGCCTCTTAAAAGTAGGGGTGGACAGAAAATTATTGTCCGACCGAATCTGTAGTAACCGATGTCATTTTATAAAAAACAATGTAAGAAAGGGTTTTTAAATTTGCACATAGTACAATCCGAAGGCAACCATTAATAGTTATTTACATGGTATAGCTTTTTAGTAAAAGTTTAAAAAGTTGAAAGACCACTATGCTTAGTGATTATGGGCGTAATTACGCTCCATTCCAAACTAGCCTTAGTAAATAGTAGCCTATATTTATTTAATTTAATACTTTAATGCTTTTTTTAATCATATTTTATGTTTTAACTTCTTTTTCCGACTCTTCTTTTCGAAAAGAAAAAATCAATGACAAATGGTATAAATTATGCTTCTTTTCTTCTATTTTTCTTCACTTGATAACCATTTAGAACCCATTAAGTCTACCCGCCATACCCGCAAATGGAAAAACGGACAAAATTGGGCCTCCTATTTGCAACGGGTTGGAGTTTTTGGACAAGTAGCCTACTTAAAAGAATGTATGAAAAGATAGGAGGGTGTGGGAGAGAATATTTAGAACCTTCTAAAATCAAATATTGTGGCAGAATAAGAACCAATTAACGAAGCACTTAACCTAGCTAGCTAGCTCATAATAATTTCTAATCCACTGGCCTTATGATGCCCTTAATTAAAAATTTAGAAAGCATTATTGAACCACGTAGAAAGTAGCTTGAATCTTCTCAACATCTAGATTATAAAATGGTGTGCATTTTTCTACCCTTCTTCTTTTTCTTATATAATAAATAAAAGGCAAAATTACAGTCCTTTAAGTTTTTTTCGTACCACTTAGGTCATTTAACTTACATAATGTGTGCACTATTAGTCTTTTTTTCATTTTCTGTTACAAAAAAGCCTAATTCGCACATAGAACTGACGTGGCTGTGACGAAGCCTATGTCATCTGTCTTGTAACAACTTTGTTATTTATATAGGACTACCGTCATGTAACAATTTGATCCTTTCAACTTAAATGAAAAAGAAGATGAAAATTTTTTAAAAAAAAATAAAAATTAAGTTGAAAGTTCCAAATTATTACATGACAGTAGTCTTAAAGGACTAATATCTTACAAGATAGATGATAGGTAGTCTCTGTCACGGTCATGTTAGCTCTGTTAGTGCGAATTGAGTTTTTTTTGTAACAAAAAATTAATAAAGGACTAACGGGGTACACATTATGTAATTTAAAGGACCTAAGTGGTATGAAAAATATTTAAAAGACCAACTTATTATAATTAAATAACTTAAAACGACTCTAGTGTAACTTTGTCTAAATAAAATATAACAAATGTTGCAAAATAATTTAAAGATGTATTAAATGTTTTCAGATGGTGCTTTTAATTTTGGTAAAAAAAAAACGGTGCTTTAAAATAATTTCCATACAGTAATATTTGTATCTCATTTTCATAGACACGCACCACATGACGAATATAGCTCATATCCATACGCTGCATCTAGTTTGCATGAAGTATACTCATTTTATTCTTTGATTAAAAAATAGCTAACACATAGCAGCTATCAAAAATAAAACTGCCAAGAGGGCCGGTCCAAGGCCAAGCAACTAAAACAAGGGCTTTGGACCTCACGTTTTTTTCAATAAAATAAGGCCTCAAATTTTTTGATTATATAATATGTAAAACAAATTTCGGCCAACTTAGTGTAAGTAGCTGCAGCTCGATTGGCAGAGAGGAGCCTTGGTGTGCCCACTAGCGTGGGTTCAATCGCTGTAGGTATCATTTTTATATTGTTTTTCAATAGTTCCCTTCTTTGTTGGTTGTGCCCATAACAGCCCATTGGCTTCGAGGAACAATCAAAAATGTCATTGTTATGTAAAAGCTTTTTCTAACATATGTTAGTTTTAGGAACTAAATTTCTTCTTTTAAAATAATTATATTAAAATATTTTTACGGCCACAAAATTCAATTAAAATTCTGCATATAAAGATAATTTACTATTTAAATTTTCTTAAAAGATTCAAATTTTGATAAATGATTTTTCATCACAAATTGCTAAAAGAAAACTAGATAAAAGTGAAGATTTTTAATTTTTACAAAATATTATTATTATTATTATTATTAAAATATAAAAGGGTCTCGTTTTGGAGCTCACTTTAGGTCTCGTTTAGTGTTGGGCCGGCCCTGATTGCCAACACATAAGTGGTTAAAGCACTTAAATACGACGAATCGTTTGGGAGAACTCAAACTCCATACCTGCGTAGAACAACCCTTAGTCAAACTTTTTTTTAGATAATCAACAAATAACATTGAAGGGAGCACAAGGGGTGCCCAACCCTTACAATGGAGGTAAGTGAAGGGGGAGGGCCTCCTCAAAACCTCCCTGAGCCAAAACCCATTGGGAAAATGACTCAGGTAGGAAAAAGAGTACCCTGTGCAGAGTGCACCACAGTGAGGCAACCTCCTACCTCACTGTTTCTCCCCCTGCTAATAATAAAGAAACTTACAACAAGAAATTACAACATGGATAGTACACCCAACAGACCCAACAAGGATAGAACGCCCCCACGCTGGCCAATGTAAGCCGAGCTCCTGGCGTTCCATCATCCCCTCCCACTCGTAGAATCCTTCCATGAAGCCTTCCTGCTATCCACATTCCATACATGATCATGCACCTTAGACTGAAAATTAGGCACATGTTTCGGACTTGAGGCAGCACTAGGAGGATGGCTGACCTCTCTCCATAACGCCTTCGAGCTCGGCTTATCTCTCCATAGCACCTTCGAGCTCGGCTTATGCAAAGGCACGTCCTTCTTCAATGTTTCAG